>CANTUT010000151.1:2500-565000 GCA_947687605.1 Reutealis trisperma | reverse complement strand
GTATGTCTTGGAATAATAACAGCGTCCACATCTAACTTTGAAAAGTCTGCTCAGAAGTATTTCAAATTGGTATTTTTGTGTAATGAGTGCGATAGCAACATTGGTATATTGATGGTGTTCACATCTAATTTTATAAACTGAACTACTCTTTTTAAAGGAGGGTTGAACGGAAAATTCAAGTCTAAGAAGCTGCCACCTTCACCTTAAAAAACAAATCAATAGTCAGCCTAAGGGTGGTTTGACTTGCAAAATCTGAATTGAAAAATACCGATGAGGATTCAAGGTGTAAAGAGTTGTAAAAAATTTTTTTATTGAGAAAAAAGGGTGATGAGGGACAAAAATGGCCTCTATAGGGGAGTCCCCATTTTTCTCTATATATAGAAGGAACAAAGGTAAAATAGGAGGATCTCTCTCTTTCTCTCTAGACTCTCTCTAGCCTAAACTCTCTCAACTGGCTTGCTGACTTGGGCGTCGGAGGTTCTCTCGGAGGTCAGCCTCCGGGAGCCTTTGACTCTCTTTCTTTCTGTATGCAGGTCCTACCCCTTGTGAGGCCCTCTCTCTACAGTCCATGATGATTTCAGACTCATCAAAATGGCGCCGTCTGTGGGAACGGCACAAAAAGTTGTATCCCAACCTCTATTTCTACCGGAAATCATTTTTTCGGTCACCAATATTCTTGATCATCACAGATTTAGCCTTTATAAAGAAAAAAGCAAGAAATATCAGTTCGAGAGAGAGGAGAGAGAAAATAGATTGCCATAGCTATTTGCCCATCTCCGATGACCATTAGATAACACCTCCACCACCAGGAATAAGTCCACACGCCGATTGGTCATCCTCCAGAAAATCATCGTGAATCGACGTTAGAAATAGCCGCACCTCCCATCCAAAGCCGATGGTCATCGAAAACTTCCAGCCACATTTTTTGCCGAGCTACAACTCTATTCACGATGATTTTTACATTAATGAGTTCCTCGTGATTCTAGCTTCATTTTGGTACCAATTATGTAGCCGATCTATCACTGGAAAGATAGATTAAAAAATTAGCAACCAAATCTCTGCAAACATATTCCAGTCAGAATCTGAGGTGTATCGCCAATCGGTCACCGGCAAGTGAGTCCCACGTGCCATGAAAACTTATTTGCTAAAGACCAGAAGTAAAGGCCAAAGGTCAAAGGCAAAGGCCGAAGGCTGAAGGACGGAGGATGAAGGCTAAAGGACGAAGGCCGAAGGCTGAAGACGAAGGTCGAAGGACAAAGGCCAAAGGCTGAAGGACGAAGGCCGAAGGTTAAAGGCCGAAGGCCAAAGGCTAAAGGACGAAGGCTGAAGGTTGAAGGACGAAGGCCGAAGGCCGAAGGCTGAAAGATGAAGGCTGAAGGCTGAAGGACGAAGGTCGAAGGATGAAGGCCGAAGGACGAAGTACGAAGGCCGAAGACGGAAGGTCAGAGGCCAGAGGTCGAAGGCCAAAGGTCGAAGTCGAAGGTCGAAGGCTGAAGGCCGGAGGATAAAGGCGGAAGGTCAAAGTCGAAGGACGAAGGCCAAAGGCCAGAGGTCAGAGGCCAGAGGACGAAGGCCGAAGGTCGAAGTCGAAGGACGAAGGCCAAAGGCCGAAGGTAAGAGGCCAAAGGACGAATGCTAGAGGCCAAAGGTCGAAGACGAAGCCTAAAAGTCAGAGGGCCGAAGGGCGAAGGTCGAAGGTCGAAGGACGAAGGCCAAAGGACGAAGCTAAAAGGACAAAGGCCGAAGGTCAGAGGCCAGAGGACGAAGGCGAAAGCTAAAGGCTAAAGGTTAAAGACGAAGGCCGAAGGCCACAGGACGAAGGCCAAAGGCAAAGGCCAAAAAGAAAGCTAGAGCAGAAAGCCAGATGAAAATGCTAGAGGCTAAGATGAAGCCTACCAAGTAAAGGCCATTAATAGGCGAATGTCATGACGAGGTGCATGGCAAAGCACGCCAATACAGATATGTTTTACATATTTTTCATGCTGTAATTAAATTTTGTGATATTACTTGCCAAAGTATGATGCGAATATGTTGATAATCTTGCATGAAAAAATTATCTATCATGACTATGTAGCATAAAATGCTATGTCATATTTGATGCTGATACATGATTAGTTGTGCATATCAAATACTATTTTACTACTAGTTATTGTTCAAAAAATGGATTTCAACTAAATCCATTATTTTTGCGGGGGAGTAAGAGTCCCTCAAAATGGCATGATTCAATCAAAATTCATTATTTGAATAACTTACAGCATGCTACATCTGCTAATAATTTGCTAAATTGTTATTGCATGCTAAAATTATTATAATTATTAAAGTCTAATTAGACTTCATATGATTCATGTTGCATATAATATATTTTCAAAAAATGCAATCATATAGGTTAAACGAGCATCTTACATAAATTTGTAGCATATAAAGTGCACATATTATATTTTATGCTCGTATAACCCTTGTTTATAGCAGGAAATAATGCAGAATTTGTCATTCGATGCAAACAATAACACTCAACTTGGCAAAAAGTATCAAGATATTCAAATCAATTGATTAGACATTTGATGATATAAAGTCTAAAGACAAAGAGCTTGGACAGAGTTTCAACAAACAGAATTTGCTGGGTTAAGCTCAAAATGCGAAGAAGCCTAAGCCAAAACCTAACAGGTGGATTCAAGAAGACTATTGGGGTTAGCTCAAAAGAGGAAAGTAGAGGCTAAAAGCCAAATGTGATGAGTACTCTAGGCGAAATCCCAATAGATAAAAGCCCTGGTAAATCCAGGCGAAAAGACCTAACGAGATTCTACGCAATATACCTCGCAAACGCGAGATGTGCTTCTTGAAGAAGGAAGTAAAAGCCCTGGTAAATCCAGGCAAAAAGACCTAGCGAGATTCTAGGCAATATACCTCGCAAACGTGAGATGTGCTTCCTAAAGAACGAAGTAAAAGCCCTGGTAAATCCAGGCGAAAAGACCTAGCGAGATTCTAGGCAATATACCTCGCAAACGCGAGATGTGCTTCCTGAAGAAGGAAGTAAAAGCCCTGGTAAATCCAGGCAAAAAGACCTAGCGAGATTCTAGGCAATATACCTCGCAAACACGAGATGTGCTTCCTGAAGAACGAAGTAAAAGCCCTGGTAAATCCAAGCGAAAAGACCTAGCGAGATCTAGGCGAGAGATCAAGTTCAGCTACACTTAGCTACAAGGCAACAAAAGAAGAAAATGAAGAGTCGAAAAGACTTACACTTTGTTAATGAAGCTACAAAGGGAAAATTTCCCTCTTCGTGGGGGGAAGAAAGATGACTCACAAAAGCAACTTTCAAGCTCTCTGCAAAAGCTACTCAACCACATGAAAAATAAACAAGGAAGATAAAGTACTCAAGAATTGTACAAGGCATTGAAATGAAGCTTTCTGAAGACAAGCCATTTCATTTTAGCAAACAATATTGTATTTGTATAAAATATTCAATTATGTAAATGTACTTGTAAAAAAGAATCATGTACTATACATAAAAGAAAAGAAAAAAGAAAAAAGAAAAAAAGAAAAGAAAAGAAAAAAAAAAAGAAAAAAAAAAAAAGAAAAGAGAAAAGAAAAAAAAAGAATAAAAGAAAAGAAAAAAAAAGAAGAAAAAGAAAAAGAAAAGAAAATTATTATTATCATTTAAGTCCTATTGAGACTAGCTCAAAAGATGAAAGCCCAGGCAAATAGCTAGAGGTGATGAGTAGCCCAAGTGAAAGTCCAATAGGCTAAAGACCTTGTCAAGGCAAGGCACCAAAGACGTAGCGAAAGCTAGGAATATTATTATATAAGACCTCATCTGGCGAGGCAGATTCGAGAAGACCTCCAGGTGAGGTGATTTTCATAAAACCTAGCGTTCGCTAGGCATATTATTATTATGTAAGTCCTCATCTGTCGAGGCATATTATTATCGAAGACCTCCAAGTGAGGTGGATTTCATAAGACCTAACGTTCGCTAGGCACATTATTATTATATAAGACCTCATCTGGCGAGGCAGATTCGAGAAGACCTCCAGGTGAGGTGATTTTCATAAGACCTAGCGTTCGCTAGGCATATTATTATTATGTAAGTCCTCATCTGTCGAGGCATATTATTATCGAAGACCTCCAAGTGAGGTGGATTTCATAAGACCTAGCGTTCGCTAGGCACATTATTATTATATAAGACCTCATCTGGCGAGGCAGATTCGAGAAGACCTCCAAGTGAGGTGGATTTCATAAAACCTAGCGTTTGCTAGGCACATTATTATTATCTAAGTCCTCATCTGTCGAGGCATATTATTATCGAAGACCTCCTGGCGAGTCGGACTCCTCAGCCCTCGACAGATTCGAGAAGACCTCTATGAGAGGTGGATTTCATAAGACCTAGCGAAAGCTAGGCATATTATTATATAAGACCTCATCTAGCGAGGCAGATTCGAGAAGACTTCCAGGTGAGGTGATTTTCATAAGACCTAGCGTTCGCTAGGCATATTATTATTATATAAGAGCTCATCTGGCGAGGCAGATTCGAGCAAACCTCCAGGTGAGGTGGATTTCATAAGACTTAGCGTTTGCTAGGCACATTATTATTATCTAAGTCCTCATCTGTCGAGGCATATTATTATCGAAGACCTCCTGGCGAGTCGGACTCCTCAGCCCTCGACAGATTTGAGAAGACCTCTAGGTGAGGTGGATTTCATAAGACCTAGCGAAAGCTAGGCATATTATTATATAAGACCTCATCTAGCGAGGCAGATTCGAGAAGACTTCTAGGTGAGGTGATTTTCATAAGACCTAGCGTTCGCTAGGCATATTATTATTATATAAGAGCTCATCTGGCGAGGCAGATTCGAGAAGACCTCCAAGTGAAATGATTTTCATAAGACCTAACGAAAGCTAGGCATATTATTATATAATATCTCATCTGGCAAGGCAGATTCGAGAAGACCTCCAGGTGAGGTGCATTTCATAAGACCTAGCGAAAGCTAGGCATATTATTATATAACATCTCATCTAACGAGGCAGATTCGAGAAGACCTCTATGAGAGGTGGATTTCATAAGACCTAGCGAAAGCTAGGCATATTATTATATAATATCTCATCTAGCGAGGCAGATTCGAGAAGACCTCCAGGTGAGGTGGATTTCATAAGACCTAGCGTTTGCTAGGCACATTATTATTATATAAGACCTCATCTGGCGAGGCAGATTCGAGAATACCTCCAGGTGAGGTGGATTTCATAAGACCTAGCGTTCGCTAGGCACATTGTTATTATATAAGTCCTCATCTGTCGAGGCATATTATTATCGAAGACCTCCTGGTGAGTCAGACTCCTCAGCCCTTGACAGATTCGAGAAGACCTCTATGAGAGGTGGATTTCATAAGACCTAGCGAAAGCTAAGCATATTATTATATAATATCTCATCTGGCGAGGCAGATTCGAGAAGACCTCCAGGTGAGGTGATTTTCATAAGACCTAGCGTTCGCTAGGCATATTATTATTATATAAGAGCTCATCTGGCGAGGCAGATTCGAGAAGACCTCCAGGTGAGGTGGATTTCATAAGACCTAGCATTCGCTAGGCACATTGTTATTATATAAGTCTTCATCTGTCGAGGCATATTATTATCGAAGACCTCCTAGCGAGTCGGACTCCTCAGCCCTCGACAGATTCGAGAAGACCTCTAGGTGAGGTGGATTTCATAAGACCTAGCGAAAGCTAGGCATATTATTATATAATATCTCATATGGCGAGGCAGATTCGAGAAGACCTCCAGGTGAGGTAGATTTCATAAGACCTAGCGTTTGCTAGGCACATTATTATTATATAAGACCTCAGCCCTCGACAGATTTGAGAAGACCTCGATGAGAGGTGGATTTCATAAGACCTAGCGAAAGCTAGGCATATTATTATATAAGACCTCATCTGGCAAAGCAGATTCGAGAAGACCTCCAGGTGAGGTGGATTTCATGAGACCTAGTGAAAGCTAGGCATATTATTATATAAGACCTCATCTGGCGAGACAAATTTGAGAAGACCTCCAGGTGAGGTGGATTTCATAAGACCTAGCATTTGCTAGGCACATTGTTATTAAATAAGTCCTCATCTGTTGAGGCATATTATTATCGAAGACCTCATGGTGAGTCGAACTCCCCAACCCTCGACAGATTCGAGAAGACCTTTATGAGAGGTGGATTTCATAAGACCTAGCGAAAGCTAGGCATATTATTATATAATATCTCATCTGGCGAGGCAAATTTGAGAAGACCCCTATGAGAGGTAGATTTCATAAGACCTAGCGAACACTAGGCATATGATTATGCAAGTCCTCGAAAATTGAGGCATATTATTTATAAGACCTCCGAGTGAGGCAAATTTTTTCGAAGACTCCTAAGTGGAGTGGATTTCTCTAAAGTCCTCGATAAGCTTAGGCAGGTTTTTCTTGAAGACTTCCAAGGAAGTAGATTTTTAAAAGTCCTCGAAAAGTCGAGGCAAACCGTTATTACACAAGTCTTCATTTAGCAAGGCAAAGGCTTTCTTGAAGGCCTCTAAAGAGGTAGATTTCTAAAAGTCCTCGATAAGTCGAGGTAAATCATTATTATCCAAGATTTTAATTAGCGAAGGCCTTTAATGTCGCTAATTAGCAAAGTGCATCAGATAAAGACCCCCAATTTCCAAGCAAATTATCCAATCAGTGAAGCATATATTATTATGTGAGCCTTCGACGGACGAATCAAAGTACCTAAGGCCTCAACAGGCGAAGTAACTCTTATTAGAGTCCTTTACCAATGAAGAATATTATATAAGACCTTCCTTGAGAAGGCATATTATTTGAAGACTTGAGGCTACATGGAATCTATAAGTCCATGCTATGATGTGGCATCGAAGACTATAAGACCACCCCCTGAAGTGGCAATCATGTAGCTCACATCTTTGTTCAGGCATGCAACTGCCTCTCGGTCAAGCTAATCAGCTCACCTTATCATTCAGACGCCCAAATGCCTCACATCGGGCTAATTAGCTCGCATTATTATTTAGGTGCTCAGACGCCTCTAGATTGAGCTCCTTAGCTCACCCTTTACATTCAAAACATCTAGCAACTTTTGTATTAAGCTCATAAGATGCCGCCAAATTAGCAATTATACCTGCAACGCAGATGAATCACAAGCAAGGAAAGGATATTTCTACTCCCTCAGCCTTCTCTTCAACATGCTTGATCAGACTAGGGAGTGGGGGGCTCCTGATGTGGGACAAAAATGGCCTCTATAGGAGGGTCCCCATTTTTCTCTATATATAGAAGGAACAAAGGTAAAATAGGAGGATCTCTCTCTCTCTCTCTAGACTTTCTCTCTAGGCTAAACTCTCTCAACTGGCTTGCTGACTTGGACGTCGGAGGTTCTCTCGGAGGTCAGCCTTCGGGAGCCTTTGACCCTCTTTCTTTCTGTATGCAGGTCCTACCCCTTGTGGAGCCCTCTCTTTACAGTCCATGATGATTTCAGATTCATCAAAGGGTTATAAAAATTAAAAAAGTAGAAAAGAAAAAGAGGAGGTTGCAAAAAGAAAATTTTAAATAAAGAAAAATAGTATAAAAAGAGAATAGGAGATTGGAAATATAATTTCTCTAAGAAAAATAGAATATTTAACATACAATTTCATATTCAACAAAGGAGTCCAAAATATATTAATTATAATATATATAATAAAATAATAAAAAAATAGCTGATATATCTGGTTAACACGTTAATCTCACTTCTTTCTAGTGGTAGATTTGAATCCTAATAGAAATATTCTTTTTTTTTTTCGGTTATTTTTGTATTTTTTATTAGTTTATAATATTTACAATTAAAATTATATTTGTTTTATTTTATTTTTCTAAAAAAAAATTATATTAATGGTTGAGTTTTTTTACTTGTTTAATTGTTCTAATTAGATTTATATTAATTTCTATAAGAAAAATTATATTAATAGTTTAATTGTTCTAATTAGATTTATATTAATTTCTATAAGAAAAAATTATATTACTAGTTGTATTTTTTTTCTTCTCTCCTTTTTTTTTCTCTTTTTATTTAAATGTTTTTTGCACTAAAAACACGTGCTTTTCCTTTTCCTTTTTTTTTTTGAACTTTAGATATTAACTTTATTTTAATTTTATATTATTTTAGTGTGCGTGTGTTTGTTAGATGAAACTTTAAGTATGTTATTACTTCTTATAATAAACATAAGGTTTTATTGCAATGAATATTTAAATATACTGAAATAAACATGTGTGTTATATGTAATGAATATGCAAATCATCAGATCTTATTTGCATTAGATGATACTATAAGTTTATTACTGCTTCTTATAATGAACGTGAGATTTCATTCTAATGAATATTTAGGTATAATGAAATAAATATATATCTTATATATAATAAACCTGAAAATCACTTGTTATTATTTGCATGAAGTGAAACTCTAAACATGTTAATACTTTCATAAATATGTATGTTATGTGATGTGATGATTATATGTTACTGCTTATTCTAATAAACTAGAGAGTTCATTCAAATGAATATTTAATTGTTATTCCAATGAACATATATGTTATATATAATGAATCTGAAATTCAAAATTATTATATATATATATATATATATATATATATATATATATATATATATATATATATATATATATATTGTTATTATTATTATTTTAAAAAAATTCGATTTCAAAAAATTAAGAAATAATTCACTTAAAAAATATATGGACCAAAATTTATGAGATAATTTGTCATATTCGACTTATATATTTAAAGTGCATTCTCATATTCAACTTATATATTTAAAATTTATCTCTGAATATTTTTAGAGTCTGCTTCAACCTTTTAAAGTTCTCAAACAATTCTAAAAAGTAAGGCTCTCAATCTCTCATCTCTCTATATAAATAAATTTTTTAATAAATATGAAATTTAGTAAATTCGATAAATTTAAAATGCAATATAACAATTAATTCTTAAATACTAATAATTAATTATTATCAAAATTCAATAAATTAAATCATTATCAAAATTCAATAAATTAACTCCAACTCTTATTTTCTAGGTTGATAACTTAGATGTTAGTTTATTTTAAATTAACAACTTAAACTTATTTTTCTTTTTCATGGTGGCCGAAATAGAGTATTAGGGTTCTATATATCTCTTTCATTTTAAATTAAATTTTTTTTTTGCCATAATCATTATGTGTATCCTTAAATATATACATCATGAATATCAAATAAAATTAAACCAACTATATTGAAAATCAATGTGTTGGCCGGATTAACCTAAAAAAAAAAATCTAAATTCTTCTCATCAATTCCAATTTTAAAGCAAAACTTATTATTTTTATATGCAAACTGATTTATCTATTCAAGTAATCTATCATAACAAACACTCTTATTATAACTCTAAACATAATAAAATATATAGAGAAGAGAAAAATGAAGAATTTAAAATCAATTGGAAAAATTAATTCAATGATCATATCAAGACAATCAAAAGAAAGATACTTTGAATTGATTTTATCTTTAAATTTTTTATCTTTTCAATCATTCAATTTGGTTGACCAACATGGAAGAGAGTAAAAGAAAAAAAATACTTTTTTTTTTTCCCGTTAAACAACAACACAAGAAAGATGAAAGGGGGAGGTAAATAAAAAATAATTTTTTAAAAATATGAGATCCCTCATTGAAGAGGTTTAGGCAGCTGCTTAAGTGGTCTCTTCTTAAAAATAGCTTGAATATTTTGAAAATTAAATCATGATGAAAAATGAGAGAAACAAACTCACTTATCAATTAGAGTAATCTTGGGAATTGGGAAAGAAAAAAAAAAGGGTGCTATTCCTTCTGTCATTTTCATAAAGAATTCATCTTTGAAGAGGATAGGAGGTTACATTGGTCATTGATTTTTTCTCTTTTGAATTGTAATCCAAATTTTGCAGCATGATTAGAGCCATTATTTTTTATCATTGGTTCAATTAAATCTAATTTTTATTTAAAATTAATAATAAACTAACTTTGAAATAATAAAATATATTTATAATTTGTTAAATAATTAAATAAATTGAAAAAATAAAAATATCTTACTTATGTTAAAAAAAAAAAGCTCTCAAAATTGTACACGGAGCTATTGCCCAAAAACAATAATATCCATAATTCATCCTTCTTCAATTCTCATAATAAAAAATTGATAATTAATCAAAATTACAAAATTTATTCAATACGTTCCATATATTCAATACATTCCATTAAATTCCAAGTAACCAAAACAAAAGAGAATGAAAGAGAAAATGAATTCAAGAAAAAAAAAAAAGGCCAAATGTATCCCTATCTTTCTTTCATTCTAGCACTGCTCAAAGCAAAGGCAAGTTTATGTTGAGTGAAGCCCTCCAACATGGAGGCCCACCATTTGAAAATAAAGAAAAAAAAAGTCAGTTTTTCGGTGCCAACAATTGGTAGATGGAGAATACAACCTGTTGCAAGCTGTATCTCACTATTTTAAAGCCTATATAAAGGCTTGCTTACAACTATTGTAATATACACAAAACAAGCAAAGAAAGAGAGTTTGTGTGAGGATAGAATTTCAGAGAGAAAATAGACAGAATTCCTTTAAGAGAAAAAATTGAGAGTATTTATACAATTGATTTGTAGAAAGAAAAAATATTGTGAGTTTCACAAAATTATGAGAGTGTAATTTTGTGAGTGTATACCTCAAGTTTAAGTTGATAAAACTTAAGAGATTAATTTCTTTGTATTCTCATTATTTTATAGTGAAGATTTTTCAGAGTTTGTCCCATGGTTTTTTCCTCAAGATTTAAAGAGAGTTTTTCACATAAATATCTGTGTCTATTTTATTCCCATGCGCTCGTATTTTTCTTAACAAGTGGTATCAGAGCTGCTTAGTTGATGATCCTAGCCTATTAATATTCTTAGTATACTTTATGGTTGCAGCATAAGATGATCTTCTACATCAGAAAAGATTTTATTGGGACTAAGTAAATTTACTGTCCCGGGTACTGTTATATTTTAAAAAGAAAAATATACTGCACGGAAGAGAAAAATACGACGAGTATTTTGGTGTGATTAGTTTCAAAAACGGACGTCAACTTGATAATTATTTTTTGAAGTAAAGTTTTTTGCATGGTACTATTCATGCAAAATTTCAGAATTTGTTGACATCAGTGGCACTGTAGCAACCCAGCCCATCAGCAAAATAGATCTAGTACTGTAGCGATTCAATACTGTAGCAGAAATTCAATACTATAGCGATCCAATACTGTAGCAAAGATCCACATTGTAGCAGAAGTCTAGCATGTCACTGTAGCAGTCCAGCCCGTTACTGTAGCAGATGTATTGTTCATACAGTACTATTCACAGAGAAATTTGATATCTGTGTTTTTTAAGTGCAGCATTTTGTGATTAAGTGCATGTCTAGGAAAGTTTGGTACAAAGGCTATAATTGTCTAAGGAGACTGAATTTTAAGTGGGACCATTTGTGACCCCTCCAGTATTTTCTGGAGACTTTCTTGGTGCATTTTTCATAATTATTGTGCACTGTGGCAGCATACAGTTATTGTAGCAGAATATAGTTACTGTAGTAGATTGAAGAAATGTCGGGTCAGAAGGTAGAAATTGAGAAGTTTGATGGCATCAACAATTTTTCTCTATGGCAGAGAAGAATAAAGGATATTCTTATTCAACAAAAGGTTCATAAGACATTGTTAGGCAAATAAAGTAAGGCTACAATAGTCACTGATGATCAATAGGAGGAGCTAGATAAGATTGCAGCAAATACAATTTGTCTAAATCTCTCAGATAGTGTCTTACAGAATATTGAGTCAAAAGATTGCAAGACTGCCAAAGAAACATGGGAGACTTTAGAGAATTTGTATATGTCAAAAAACCTTGCAAACAAATTCTACTTGTGGAGAGAATTGTATCAAATACGGAAGGCTGAAAATGTGAGCATGATGCAACACATAAGTAACTTCAACAGTAAGATTTCTCAACTGTCAAAGTTCAATGTGAAATTCAGTAATGAAGAAAGAGTTGTGATGCTTACGGCGATGCTCCCTTCATCGTATAATCATCTTACGACAACTTTGACTTATGCAAAAGATAAGATGGAGTTTGAAGTGGTTGTTGAAGCCTTGTTGTCTTATGAGAAGCAGAATAAAGAAAGAGATCTAGAAGGATAAGCCTTTGTTATAGAAAGTAGGGGTAGAAATAAATCTCGAGGAAGAAGAAATCAAAATGACAAGTCCAGAGGGAGGTCAAAGTCAAGAAATAAAAGTTTCTCATGCTATCATTGTAGCAAACCAGGCCACATTAAAAAGAATTGTCGATTGTTGAAACGAGGTGAGCCAGAGAGTAGTCAGCAAAAGAATCAAGAAGAAAACACCATTGCAGTCATTGCAACAGAAGAAATAGCAGTAGTAGCAGATGAGTGTCTACATGTTGGTGATGATATGACTGAGTGGGTGGTTGATTTAGCCACTTCTTTCCACATCACTCCAAACAAAAAAATGTTTACCACGTACAAAATTGGTCATTTTGGAACTGTGAGGATGGGAAATTCAACACGTTCTCCCATTGGTAGGATTGGAGATGTTTGTATAAGGACAAATATTGGCTGCCAATTGACATTAAAAAATGTGAGGCATGTTCCAAAATTACGCTTCAATCTTATATCCGTGAAAGCCTTGGATAATCAAGGTTTTGAGAATTATTTTGGCAATAGCGGATGAAAACTTTGTAAAGGATCATTGGTTGTGGCAAAAGGAAAGAGCTATTACACATTGTATAAAATCCATGGAGAAGCATGTGAAAATGAGGTTAATGTAGCAGCTGAATCTTCATCAAATTTATGGTATAAAAGACTTGGCCATATGAGTGAAAAGGGATTTCAGATTCTTACTAAGAAGAAGATTATTCCTTTGGAGAAAGGTGTTGGATAAGATCCTTGTGACTATTGCTTATTTGGAAAGCAGCATAAAGTTTCCTTTCAAAGCTCCTCTGTTAGACGAAAAAATGCATTAGAATGTGTATATTCTGATGTTTGTGGTCCCATTGAAGTTGAATTTTTAGGAGGAGCCAAATTCTTTGTAACTTTTATAGATGACTCATCTAGAAAAGTCTAGGTGTATCTGTTAAAGACAAAAGACCAGGTATTTTTGATTTTTTAGAAATTTCATGCCATGGTAGAAAGAGAAACAGGGAAGCAATTGAAGTGTCTTTGTTTAGACAATGGAGGTGAATATACTTCCTATGAATTTAGAGATTATTGCTCTAAATATGGAATTCGACATGAGAAGACAGTCCCTGGAACTTCTCAACATAATGGTGTAGTTGAAAGGATGAATTGTACTATTATGGAGAGAGTTAGATGTATGTTGAGAACAAGCAATCTTCTAAAGTCATTCTGGGGAGTGGCTATTCAAACTGCATGCTATCTGATCAATATATCGCCTTCTGCTCCATTAAACTTTGATATTCCAAAAAGAGTATAGACTAACAAAGATGTCTCCTACTCTCATATGAAGGTATTTGGATGCCAGGCATTTGTACATGTGCCAAAGGAGCAGAGACAGAAGCTTGACGATAAAGCCATATCATGTATTTTCATTGGATATGGTGATGCAAAATTTGGTTATAAATTTTGGGATCCAGTAAAGAAGAGAATCGTGAGGAGTAGAGATGTGGTCTTTCATGAGGACCAAACTTTTAAAGATTAAATAAAGAAGAGCTGCAAACTGATAAAAATAGTATTGAGCTGATTCCTTCTCAAACTAAAAGAGAAGTGGAAGTTTAAGATATTACTGATGGCATTAAGGTGCCTCATGATGATGATGATGATGCTGAGGTTGATGTACCAGCACAAGAGAATGGTAATCAGGGGGAGCAAATTCAACAACCTGAGATTGATGTACAATATCTCAGAAGGTTAAACAGACCACACAAGCCATCTACAAAATACCCAAGATCAGAATATGTTAATCTTACTAAGAAAGGGGAGCCAGAATCTTTTCAGGAAGTCTTAGATCATAAAGACAAAAATAGATGGATGGAATCCATGAAAGAAGAGATAAACTCTTTGATGAAAAACAACACCTATAAATTGGTCAAGCCTCTAAAAGACAGAAAAGTTTTGACAAACAAATAGGTGTTCAGATTGAAAGATGATGGGCATGGCAATCTAGTAAGATACAAAGCTCGACTAGTTGTTAAGGGCTTTGGACAGAAGAAAGGGATTGATTTTAATGAAATCTTCTCACCTGTGGTAAAGATGTCATCAATCAGAATAATCTTAGGACTAGCAGCAAGTCTAGATCTTGAGATTGAACAGATGGATGTGAAGACTGCATTTCTTCATGGTGATCTAGAAGAGGAAATTTACATGCAGCAACCTGAAGGTTTTGAAGTCAAAGGGAAGGAACATCTAGTTTGCAAATTGAAGAAAAGTTTGTACGGATTAAAACAGGCTCCAAGGCAATGGTACAAGAAGTTTGATTCATTTATTATGAATCACAAGTATAAAAGAACAATAACTGATTCATGTGTCTACGTCAAGCAGTTTCCTGATGGAAATTTTATCATTTTACTATTGTATGTTGATGACATGTTAATAGTTGGTCAAAATGCTCAAATGATCAACCAACTAAAGAAAGAATTATCAGAAGTCTTTGACATGAAAGACTTGGGTGCAGCTAAACAAATTTTGGGTATGGAGATTGTTCAAGATAGAAAATCTAGAAAATTGTGGCTATCACAAGAAAACTATGTTGAATGGATTCTTAAAAGATTCAACATAAAAGGAGCAAAGCCAGTATCTTCACCTTTTGGTGGACAGTTCAAACTCACCAAGAAAATTTGTCCTTCTTCACATGAAGAAAGAGAGAAGATGTCAGCCATTCCATATTCTTCAGCCGTTGGAAGCTTGATGTATGCAATGATATGTACAAGGCCAGATATTGCTCAAGCTGTTAGGGTTGTGAGCTGTTTCTTAGCAAATCTTGGTAAGGATCATTGGGAAGCTGTCAAGTGGATCTTCAGATATTTGAGAGAGACATCCAAACTGCGTCTAAACTTTAGGAATGGAAAACCAATCTTGAAAGGATATGCAGATGCAGACATGACAGGTGATCTTGATGGTCAAAAGTCTACATCTGGGTATCTGTTTACTTTTGCAGGCGGAGCTGTATCATGGCAGTCTAAATTGCAAAAATGTGTTGCTTTATCCACAACAGAAGCTGAATACATTGCTGCCACAGAGGCAGGAAAAGAAATGTTATGGATGAAGAAATTCTTTCAAGACTTGAGATTGAAGCAGGAGAAGTATGTAGTTTATTATGACAGTCAGAGTGCAATTGATTTAAGTAAGAACTCTACATATCACTACAGAATGAAGCACATTGATATCAAATATCACTGGATTCGAGAAACACTTGAAAATAAATTATTTCTAGTGTAGAAGATTCACACAGATAAAAATGTAGCAGACATGTTGACAAAGGTGATCCCTTAGCAAAAGCTTGAGTTGTGCTCCAAGCTAGCTAGAATGAATTCATGATGATGAATATATGAGGATAATTCTTCCCATCCATGATGGAGCCCTCCATGTTGTCATGCGGGGAAGATTTGTTGAGTGCAACCCTCCAATATGGAGGGCCCACCATTTGAAAATAAAGAAAAAAAAGTCAATTTTTTGGTGCCAATAATTGGTAGGTGGAGAATACAACCTGTTGCAAGCTGTATCTCAATATTTTGAAGCCTATATAAAGGCTTGCTTATAACCATTGTAATATACACAAAACAAGCAGAGAAAGAGAGTTTGTGTGAGGATAGAATTCCCGAGAGAAAATAGAGAGAATTTCTCTGAGAGAAAAAATTGAGAGTATTCCTACAATTGATTTGTAGAGAGAAAAAATATTGTGAGTTTCACAAAATTATGGGAGTGTAATTTTGTGAGTATATATCTCAAGTTGAAGTTGATAAAACTTGAAAGATTAATTTCTTTGTATTCTCATTATTTTATAGTGAAGATTTTTCGGAGTTTGTCCCGTGATTTTTCCCTCAAGATTTAAAGAGGGTTTTCCACGTAAATATCTGTATCCATTTTATTCCGCTTTGCTCGTATTTTTCTTAACAATTTAAAGGTGATAAATCCTAATGCGACAAGATAGTTTGATTCGAACCATCTATTTGTATATGATTCATAGTTCGTTTGAATTAACATATAACTTGAAAATAATTTGATCAAAATAACTCGAACTCAAATGAACTGAACATGCAATTAGTCCGCCTAATCTAACAACTCGACCTATAACACGACCCAATGACCCAATAAAATAAATAAAAATAATTAACTTCATTAAATAATTTAATTTCTCAAAAATAAAATCAATTTTATCATATCTATTATTAAAATTACTTAGTACTTATTTATAGGTCTAGGCCCACTTGATTTTCCAAGTTTTCAAATATATTTTTTTAAAAAAATACAAGGCGAGGATAAAACTTAAGAACCTTATTATTGATAATCTTAATCAACCACCGAAACCACTTAAATAATTTTGCTAAATTTATATGCTAAGATATATTTATATTTTAGAATATTTTCTACTAAATTTTATATTTAATTTCAACTTTTTTTTGAAATCTAGATATTTAATTTCAACTTAATTGTTTTGCAATATCTAAGTATAAATCTTATTAAATTGAGTTCAGGCTTTGGTGTCCTCACTCGATTTTGAGTAGCCTTATGTCCTCATAGACAGACTCAATTCCATCTCGCTCGAACTGTCGAGGTGCAACAATTTTAGGGCATTGATAAGTTTAAGGCCACTAAACACCTGCAAAATCCTTCTATACTTTGGATTCATACAATCTAACTTAACCATGCTCAATCGAAGATATGACTGAATCAAACATAAATCCCAAAAAACTGAAATTGGAAATCCAAAATTGTAAAATCAATTCTTCATTTTATTCATTTAAATCATTTCAAAACAAAAGATTCTTTACAATCTACAGAACTTCCTAAAACAATCAGTAGCATATATGATTTCTATATTTATTACAATATAGGATCTAAGACCCATTCTCTCAATTGTTCTAACTTTAGCTTGGTACCTTCCTCGTCATAAATAGCTAGAGTTTCATCTTTTAACTTTTCTAAGATCTTACTTGAAAACTTCTAAGCTAGATTCTAAAATTCACAAATGTTATGATGAGCTGTTAACTTAATAAAATTATAAAAATGCATGGAAAAATAGAGGTTCCATGAAAAATTAATAAGTTTACAATGTAGTTCATGACGAATAAGAATCATTATGGCGAACAACAATTTACATTAAAGTACAAAATGAATTCAATACTTTACGAAACAAGAGATTCCAAAGGAATCAAAGACAATAAACATTAAGGGGCTTAATACAATCAATTTGACAGAAACATACTTTAGGGAGTTTAGATTTACCATGTCCACATTACGGCGAGTCTCATAACATTAACTATCAGAGATCTTAGCATTCAGTAACATTATAATACCATCGCGATATAAACATTTCAAAACTATGAAAGGCACTCATGAGAGAATTCAAGTGCTCTTCATAACTATCAAAGGCTACTACATACCCTAGAAAACACCTTCGCATGCCTGCAATGATATGTCTTATTTATAGTCAATTGAGTGACTTGTGCATATGATCTAATAATTTTCCTTAAGAGTTGGGTGTTCTGTCAGTTTGAAATTCCACAAATAAACAACATTAATAAGGAAGACTTCTTTATTTAATAATAAGGTTAGCCCGAATGGTTTCATTTACATTAAAAGTACATAAGCTTCGGCCCAAGTGGCCTTGTTTATAAAATGAAGGCTTTAGCATAAATGGCCTTGCCAAGATTGTATAAAAATATATATTGTAACATTTTCTTTCTATATAAGTTGAGACTATTCAAAAACTATTAATTATGAATGGTTAAACCTTCTTTCTAAAAACTTAAGATCTAGATTTTTCTCTAAAATCCAATAGAGTTATAACCTAAACCGAAAATTCTTTAACTCAATATTTTTCCTCAGTAAAAGAGATAGCCAATTGCTAGATGAAAACCCAAAGCCAAAAAGGTAAATGATTCTTCTAGTTTTCTTAGAAAAGTTGCAGGTAGATTTGTAGATTCAGTGAACCAAGAACAATAACTGTCGAGCCAAGGAATGATCAGAGAGTTATTAAGAAGAATCCCAATGGAGATTTTGATGGTGATTCTTTTGACTCTATTGGAGAAGTTAGCACCTTAGTTGAATGGTGGGAATTTTATTAAGGTAAAGTTATGGAATGAATAAATACATGATACAACATACTTCTTATATGTTTTTTGTTGAATTTCATTCCTTTGTTGTTTATCATGTATTTATTTTCATTACTATGATTCTTACCATCCTTTGGTAACTACCGTATTGTAAGAAATAAACTTGTAATGATGAAGTCATTTGGGCTGAAGTCACTTCCTTTGTAAACAAGGCCACTCAAGCTGAAGCCCATATATTGATAATTGATGAGGCCATTTGGGCTGATTCTATATTTGAAATGAAAATTTTTATTGATTAATATATGTTCGACTTTGAGTACTAACAGAACACCTAACTAATGAGGGAAATCATTAAGTTGTGTGTACTAGTGACTTAATGGACCAGATCTATAAACTAAGATAGATGTATTCTCGTAGGCATGTATTGGTGTTTCTAGGGTAATGTAATAGTCTTTGATAGTAACAAAGAGCACATGGATTCGCTTATGAGTGCCTTCGATTACCGTGGTGGTAATATTATAATGCTATGGTTTTGGAGACTTTTGAGGTTATAGTTCATCCTACCCATTAGATTTTGATGGTTAATGATATGAGATTCGTGATGCTTTAGGTATATTTAATCCAAGCTCATTATGTGTGTTTTTATTAGGATGTATGTTTTCCTTCAGTGCCTCTTCATTTTTGGCACTTATGAAATAAACTGTTCACTATTTGTTTTTCTTCAGTACATAAAATTCTTGTTCTAGCAAAATTTTATGCATATATTTAAATGAATTACTAATGCACTTATTCTCCTTGGATTATCTATTCAGTATGCATTTTTGTAATTTTACTGAGTTAATAACTCACCATATCATCTGTGATTTCAAGTGTGAGTGGAGAAGTTAGAAGCTAAAAGTCTATAATTCTTTGGTCATCCTCCCCCTACCAAAGAGACTTTAGTTATTTATGACTGGGATTTTAAGATTTTAATGTAGTATTTTAAAAGTCATAACTATTGTTACTCTATCTTAGAAGCTTTGTAAATTGTAAACAAATTCATGTAAAGAAGTAATTTAAATGAATAAAATGGAAAGAATTAATTTTTCTTATGTTCAGTTTATTCATAATTATAAGTTGGCCCTATTATGTGAGTTTTATGACGAGAGTATATATGGTTCAGCATAAATGGATGTAGAGTATAGAAGGATTTTGCAAGTGTTTGATGATTTTATACTTATTTATGTGCTAAGATTATCACATTTCGAACAAGTAAGATGAATTTAAACTATTGACGTAGACAATAAAGCAACTTGGAATTAAGTGAGAACTAGAATAAAAACAATAGTACATTTCTAAATATGTACACTCGTCTAATATGTAATTTCATCATATATACGTTTTTGAATTACCAATTTTCAGGGGCACACACATACTAAGGATAGTCTAATAGTAAATGCATATATATTTAAGTTTAATTTTCCTCTCCCTCTCTCCTGCTAAAAAAAAAAAAAAAGAAAAAGAAAATTTCGGGGGCACACCTTTAGAATAAAATTCTAGTCAGTTTTGGCTAATTGAAATGCGATCTTCATCCCTTTACTTTTTTTTTTTTTCCCACTAATAGCCACCTTGATCTACACGACACCAAACTGAAATCTTCAAAACATGGCCACTTCAACAATATTCATTGTTAATGATGAAGATAGACCAATTCTTTTTTCTCAATTTTTTTTCTTGGCTAAAATTTCTCCACTTCAAACAAATATCTTTCATGCCAAAGACAACTATAAGCTCTAATATCTTTTGTTGAATAAGCGGAGAATATAAAATTACTTTGCCTTTTATATATATATATATATATATATATATATATATATATATATATATATATTTATATATATATATACATATATATAATGACTAAGTATCTGTAGATTAAGATGATCAATAGATTCTTCCCTAAAAAATGAAAATTACTTGTACATAAATTTTATGAATTACAAAAATAAAGGGATCAAATAAAAATTAGTTTGAGAAAAAATAGTTCTATTAAAAACAATAATATTTGTTTTTATAAAAATAATATAATCAAAATATATATAATATCAGTTATGAACAGATAAAAAATTTCAAAATTAAATTTTTAAAATCAGCAACTATTGAAATACTTCACAGCTGATTAAAAATTATTAATTTTTTTTTAGTTTATTAAACTGATTAATACAGTAGTTTAAACAAAAAAAATTAAAAACAAAATAAAAACAAAAATAAAAACTATCAGTTAACTTCTAACATATATCTAAACTAAACATCCATTAATTAAATTATTAGGTTTCATAAAAAAAATTAAATTAAATATTAATTATAGATCCATCCTTAAATAAAATATACTAGAAAACATATAATTAATTTTGTTCATGAATTCTATTTGTGAGATCACCCATCATTGTCTTTTAAGTATAAAAAATGTATGAATTTTTTTTTTATTACCACTAATTTTTTGTGAAATAAAAACTCATTGGAAATTCATACTTACTAACTTGTTATTTGAAGAGGTCAATGGAAATTCATTCCAATGTCAATTTCATTCAATAGATTAAGGACACAGATGATGACAGATTATTTTCAGACTCAGCTAGTACAATATTCCAATTGAATTTGAATATTATAACATAATATTATATTATTATATATAATATTTAAGTAATAATTTATTAATTTAAATTTTTCTAATTTAAATTTGAGTTTAATAAATAAATTATTTATTTTAAAATTTTAATGCTAAGCAAAACAAGTCCAGTTGAGTTTTAGTAATTCAAATGTTTTATCAAGTCAAATTTGAGTATAAATAGGATCAAATTCAAACAATTTCTTATTCATGTTCACATAGTACCTTCCTAGCTACTTGAAGTATAGGTTGTATTCGCATGATTTATTATGTTGGAATTGTATTCACATTGTTAAATTAAGTATTTGTTGAGCATGTTTTTTATTTTTTTACTTAGGGTGTGTTTGGTAGACTGTAATTAGATGTAATGTAATATAATCAAATGAATTTTTAATATAAATTTATATTAAAATTTTATTTTATTATATTACATTATGTCTCATTACGGTCTACCGAACGCATTCTTAGTATATGTGTATTGGTAGTTATGATTTGGGTGAGCTGCAAAACCTGTAGATACTATTAAAAGATAGTTTCAGGCGAAGAAATACACGAAGATAATTTTAATATTGAATTTGTGCATTATATGATATTGGATTGAATAGAATAACGGTCTTACTTGCAATTAGAAGTTGGGAAGGCAAGCTATATAAATATATGCATTATTAATTACGGAGTATTATTATATTTGAAATTGTTTGCATTTGATATTTGGTGTTTGAATTTTATTTTATTTATCATTATATATTATTTTACTTATTTGTGTATGCTATTTTTTACTTTCGGTGAGATAAAGACTTGAATCCCATGGTGCACCTGAATTTCTCTTAGATTTCAGTCTTATATATTATATGAATTTAGTCTTTGGGGAATGATATGCTGTATACTCTACAATGCTTATATGTTATACGGGTCTTGAATTTTATATGTTGTATGAGCTATGTGCCATACAAATATAAGTGTAATACTTTGAATTTTTAATTAAATTAAATTTAGATATTTTAAAATTTTATATTTGGTAATTGAGGTTAATATAAATTTATATTTTGGTACTTAAATATTAAATTCTTAAACATTAAATTTTTAAGAATTTTTAGAAATTAATTTTATATTGAATTTATTTTTTTATAAATCTAAAAGTGATCATTTTTCAAGTTTTAATATACCAAATTAAAGTATATTTTACAAGAAATTTAATAACTATTTATTTATAATTTATTTGAACCATATAGAAAGCTACTTATTGGTCTAAAGGGAAACCAATCATAACTGCTTTCTTGGTAAGTGAAAGCGAGAGAGAGAGAGAGTGTATTTTATAAGAAATTTAATGACTATTTATTTATAATTTTTTTGAACGTAATAAAAAGTTGCTAATTGGTCTAAAGGGAAACCAATCATAGCTGCTAATTGGTCAAAGAGATAGAGAGAGAGAGAATAACATTGTCACCCCTCAACACCAATGTCCATTAACCAGACAAGGAGATGAGAGGAAGTTGAACTGTTAGCGAATCTCTAGACCGAAGCACACCGCCATCAACCACCATAGCAACCTCCACATGTTGTTCGATGTGGTCACCAACAAGAATCTTTTAGAGCTATATTTTACTAGCTCTAGCCTTCGATGATTCTAGTACAGTTGGACTTCTCTCCTTCGAGAGAGAGAGAACAATGTTGTCGCCCCTTAACATTGACTCCAGTGACCAAAAGAGGAGACGGGAGGAAGTTTAAGTACCAGCGAATCTTTAGATAGAAATGTACCGCCATTAGCCACTAGAGCAACCTCCACATGCCATCTGATGTGGTCACCAACAAGAATCTTTTCGAGCTATTTTTTATTAGCTCTGGCCTCCATTTTCAATGATTCTAGTATAATTGGACTCCTTTTCTCCTAAGCTTTCTTTTGGTATCTTAATTAGGATTATATTTTCAATAAGGATTCTTATTTCTTTATAGGAATAGATCTCTTAAATCTTATCTGATTATTAGAGTTTTTAGGTTTTTAGCCTCCTTGTAAATTAAAGGCTCCATTTTAATTGAAGGATCAAGTTTTATGAATAATAATAATCTTCTTTGAATTTTTCAAATGAGAGATTCTTCGAAGTTCTTGTTTAGAACTTAAATCTGAGTTTATCAAGGTAACTTATGGCGCTTATCCCCTTATAGCTTTGGTTCTCTTTAACAAGTGTGAATTGGGTTAAGTTTTTCTTTATTCTTATTTGTTCGATCCTTAGGTTTGGTTCAATATAATCAATTCCTAACTCTCTATATAGCTAGCGGTTTGCATCAATAGATCCATGTTGCAAGAGACCATAATTTACTTCATAAAATACTAGGAATTTTCATCTTTACAAGTGTCATCAACCTCAGGGTTATTGACCTTCATAATTTCTATGAATTTTTCATAAATATCATCATATTCATTTATAGAATCTTGTATAGTGACTTTCTTGGGATATTGTTGTTTTCTTTGTTCTTCTTTCTTAGTTAGAATCACATCTAATCAAGTTCACAATCAGAAGTTTTCTTCTCTTTGCCTTTTCAGACTTTTCCCATCTTATGGCAAATAGACTCTCTAGGCATTTTTGCACTCGGAGACTTTGAGTAAAATACTTTAAAGTCATATTTGCTTGGTGGTTCCTAGATAATCCTCCTTACTAGGTGTTTGGTTTAAAATATGTAAAGATTCATTGGCACATCTATTGGCCTTGTTTGAGCCATCACAGCTTCCCTCATATGAAGAAGTTAGGCATGTGGACTTTCCATAACATCTCGTATAACTTCATGCTTTCGAGGGAGTTCATCTCTCCATTTTTTTTTTTATCTTTTTTGGGGTAACACCAAATTCTTTGGCTACCTTTTCTAGATAGGAATTTTGGAGATCCTAAGACACCAAGGACTTTTTCTCCTTATTCTTTTGAACTGGAGCTTTTCTCTATAATTTTTTGTTAACATTTTTCTAGTTAACCAATTCTTTTGAACTCGTTGTTTTCTTTCTTGGACATTCTGAACTGGTATGCCCTTGAGATTTGCACAACAGCAAGGAACTTCTTTTCTTTTCATTCCAAAGATCTAGAGATGATGGTCTTATAGTTTTTACTCCCATTTACCTACTGATGTTCTCAGAGTGTTTACTCCTATTTTTCTTTCTTCATGAATTGTTTCTAGATGTGACCCTCACTTTTTCAAATCCAACATAATTTGTTTTTGGCAACATGATCCATCTGCAAAATTAGATAATTCATGAGAAAGAAAATCGGCTATTACATTTTTATCATAAGGAATATATTCAATATCAAACTTGTAATAGCTAAACCATTCTTGCAATCTCAAAGCCTAGTTTGCCTAGCCTCTTTGAAATTTAGATTCATAAAATTTTTAAAATAAGTCAAATTTATTTGTAATAATAAAGCTTTTTAGAACTCTAATAATAAGTCAAATTTTTAAAATAAGTAAAATTTATTCTAATAATAAACCTTTTTGGAGCTAAAAAGATATAAAAAGCTTTTATATATACCTTTTTTTGCTATTAATACTTCCTTTTCATGAATTGGATAATTAATCTTTGCTTCCTTAAAGATTTCAGACCAATACTTATAGATTTGTTCTAGTTTTATGCCTTTAATTTTTAGAACTGCACGCCAACAACTATTTAAAGCATCTATCTCCAAAACTAACTCATCATCATTTGATGATAAATTTGAACAAGGCAAATTTTTCATTTTTTCTTTTACCTGAATGAAATCTCGAGTGTCTTAATCTTCTCAAAATCAAAGATTTTCATTAGATGTTTTCTTAGATATTCTACAAAAATATATGGAAAGATCTTTTACAAACTATCTATCATAGTTAGCAAGTCTATAGAATCTTTGAACTTGCTTCCTATCTTCTAGTTTGTCAGGAAAATTAACAAATTTTCAGAGATATTGTTTGAAGCCTAATTTTACCTTTTTCTATTTATATCCCTAAAAACTTCACCTTTTCCTAAAATCATTCTATCTTTCTCACAGATAGAATCACACCTTCTTGTTTGAAAATATCAGTCACTTGTTCAAGGTGATTTATGTGTTCTTTTTCATTTTGATTGAAAACTAACATATCATCTATATAGACCACAAAAAAAAAAAAAAATTCAATGCTTTGAAAGCATTATCCATTTTTCATGGAAATATACTTGGAGCATTTTTCAGGCCGAATGACTTTACTAACTATTCATACATCCCTTAAGGAGCATTGAATGTTATAAGAGCTATAGAATTTTTTTCCATCTTTACCAACCAATAGCCACTTTTAAGATTAAATTTATAAAAGATAAAAGGTTGTTTCAAACTTACTCAGTCAATAACATCTCCTATTGTTGGGATCTTATAGCCATCGTCCTTTGTAGCTTTATTTACCTGAAAATAGTTTATAACCATTTGTGCTTTTCCTTACACTTTCTCTTATGATTAATTACCATAATAGCTGGACTAGAATGTAGACTGTTATTATCTCCAATCAAACCTTTTTTAAGCAATTTAGGAATCTGTTTGTCAAATTCCACTATATGTTATATTTTTAATGCTGATGATAATATTGGGATCTTTTAGTACTAATTTAGTAGTTATGTTATTTAGAACCTATAACTTTAATGGTTCATCACTAAAGTTATCAGATAACTTAATAAGAAACTTACCCCATTTCGTTCCTTTTAGCTGGATGCTTTATGTAATAGGTTTTTCTATTACATTTTGTGCTTTAAAGTACAATTCTTCGTACCATGAATTTTGCCAGGCTAAGTACAAATCTTAAAGGATTATTCTTAGATATAAATTATTTCTTTATCCTATAGAATAATTAGGTTTATATATAACCCTTTGGTAGTAAGAAGTTCATTAAAGGTTTTGTCATCTATGTGCAAGGGACCTTCTCTCGCTTTTATTATGTCAAGCCTTTTCATTCACTAATTTACCTACCTTATCAGCAAAGGCTTTCCTTTGTTTTGTTGAATCATCTAATTCTCCTTTTACATATAGTTGATCTAGGAGATGGCTCACTTCATTATGCAAATTAGCTAATAAAGTCAACCTAGTAAGGATTGAATCGACTCTCTCTTTTCTTTTTATTCTGGGTCCTTCCATTTTTTATAGGGGCCAATGTTGCTCTTTAACTTGACAATTCCACCCTGAAGTCCTAGGAAATGTTTTTTAGTAGGTTAGAAAGAAGTTGATTTTCATGAAGTATGATTTTTTCCGGATTAAATAATCTTTTGCCTACTCTTCACTTTAGGTCGAGTCCACCAAAGGTGTATCCTATCCTATAATTGGTAATCCTTTTAAGAAAGGATATTTTGCTTCTAATTGACTTATTATTTCAGCTATTCCTGCATACTCAAAATCTCTAGGATTATCTGGACAATTTAAAATAATAGATTCTATTTTAAGTTCTTCTTCTTTGTCATTCACCTTTCTACAAGTCCAAGTATGTTCCTAGTGTATCTTTAGGTGATCTCTTCTTTCTCTAATCGAAAAGTATTTAGTATTATTATACACCTTTTCAGGGATTACTATTTTCCCTTTAAAAATCTCATTCATATACTGGATTGTGGATCGTAATGTTAACTTTTCAAATATTTTATGGAGGAAAATTAAAATTACCAAAATTTTAGGGCCAAAATGTGAATACCAATATTTTTATGAAAACAAAATAAAAGGTTAGTGATCTTATTAAAAAGAAATAAAGTTCAGTGATCTGATTGAAATTACCCTTAAATTTGGTGATTTTTGAGTATATTAACCTTGAAAATAAAAGAGTAGAGAGTTTTAAATGGAAAGAAATTTAACAAATTTTCTTATTTTCTAATTTTTAATTTGGAAAATGAAAAAATAGAAATTTGGTAAATAAAAAATTAAAAAATAAAAATAGAAAATATTTTCAGAATTATAATTCCAATAGCATTGGAGCAGTTTTCAAACTTCAAGCCCAAATGCCCCTCGTAGCTAAATTTATTAAAAGAAAAAAGGAGAAAATATAAATAGGAATGCTAATGAGATGAGGAAAATTGGTAGGGGAGTAACATGATTTTTTTTTATTTGGCTTAATTAAAAAAAAAAAAACTTAAATTTTGTCGTTTTTTGTAATTTTATTGTTATAAAATAAAGAACAATTACGGAGAATAGAGCAAAGAGAGAATAGACGAGATAATAGATTTATGTGTGTTATTTCATTGACTATAATATCTATCTATAAGTGTAAAAGATTAAAGAGATAAAATAAAAAATGGAGTTCTATTTATATAAGAAAACTATCTATAGAGATAGTGATAGATATCCAATCATATCATACTACTCAAATATTATCATCAATATTCTAACAACATTCCCTTTGGATATCTATTATAAAGAATATGTTTTGTTAAAACCTTACTAAGGAAAAACTATGTGGAGAAAAATCTTAGTAAAGGAAAAAGTGTACATTATTTTTGTAGAGACTTGCGCCATGACACTGCTTCGTTAAAAATTTTGCCAAGAAAATCCAATGGAACAAAACCTAGGCTAAGGGAAAAAGAGTATAATATACTAAAATCTCCCCCTCATAAAATATGATTTCTATCAAATATCTCTTAGTCAGTGCATGCCAATTTTGTTGATTAGCTTCTCAAATGTGGCTGTAAGGAGTGCTTTTGTAAATAAATCTATCAAATTATTGATAGATTGAATTTGATGAACATCTAAAACTCCTTGCTTTTGAAGCTCATGTGTGAAAAAGAATTTTGGCGAGATGTACTTGGTTTTATCCCCTTTAATGTATCCCACCTTGAGTGGTGCAATACAAGTAGCATTATCTTCATATAGAACTGTTGGACATCCTTTATCAAATTGAAAATCACATGTTTCTTTGGTATGTTGGACCATAGACCTCAACCATATGCATTCTCTACTCACCTCGTGAATTGTCAATATTTCAGCATGATTAGATGATGTGGCAGTCAAAGTTTGCTTAGTAGAATGTCGAGATATGACAATGCCACTATATGTAAACAAGTAATCCATTTGTAAGCCAGCTTTATGTAAATCAGATAAATATCCAGCATCTACATATCTGATTAATTTTGACTTTGAGTTGTACAGGTAAAATAAACCCATATCCGATGTACCATGTAAATAACGAAATACTTGTTTTACACAATTCTAATGTCTTCGAGTTGGTGAAGAACTGTATCTCACTAGCAAAATTACAGAGAATCCTATATCAGGTCTTATACAATTAGCAAGATACATTAATGCACTAATTGCGATAAGATATGGTACTTTTAGACTAAGTATTTCTTCATCATCTTCTCGAGGACGAAAAGGGTCCTTTTTCACATCAAGGGATGTAACAATCATAAGAAAACTCAGTGGATGAGATTTATCCATTTTAAAACATTTTAATATCTTCTCAATATAAGCTAACTGATGAATAAAAATCCCTTCAAATAAATGCTCGGTCTTAGGCCGACATAGAATTTTGTTTGTCCTAAATCTTTCATTTCAAATTTATTTTTCAAATAAGTTACTATCTCTGTCAACTCTTTAAGAGTCCTAATGATATTTAAATCATTAACATAAATTGCAATTATAGCAAAACCAAACTTTGTTTTCTTAATAAAAACACATGGACAAATTGAATTGTTAGTATATCCTTCCTTCAAAAGATATTCACTAAGACGATTATACCACATTTGTCCAGATTGTTTTAGTCCATACAAGGATCTTTGTAGCTTAATTGAATACATTTCTTGAGATTTTGACTACATGCTTCAGGCATTTTTATTCCTTCAGGGATTTTCATATACATGTCATTGTCAAGTGATCCATACAAATATATTGTAATGACATCCATAAGTTGCATATAAAGTCTTTCTAAACTTACCAGGCTGATTAAAAATCTAAATGTAATTGCATCTACAATTAGAGAATAAGTCTCTTTATAGTCAATGCCAGGTCCTTGTTAGAGGCCTTGTGCTATAAGTCGTGCTTTATATCTCACAATTTCATTTTTCTTATTATGTTTACGCACAAATTTTCATTTATAGCCTACTGGCTTAACATTTTTAGGGATTAGAACAATGGGCCCAAAGACTTGGTTTTTTTCTAATGAATTTAATTCATCCTGGATTGCATCTTTCCATTTTGGCCAATCATCTCCATCTCGACATTCATTAATGGACTTTGGTTCAATGTCCTCTTTCTTTTGCAATATCAATTGCTACTGCATATGCAAATACATTGTCAATAACAGTTTCATTTCAGTCTCATCTCTTTCCTGAATTGACATAGTTGATTGAGATTTCTTTGTTATCATTTTCAGGTTCCTGAACCTCTTCTGGGGTTATTTGCTCATCTCTGTCAACTATTTCTGTTACGGGGCTCTTCAGGAGCATCAATAGTTTGGGAATTATCACTTTGTCTATGTCGTTCCCTTTTCTTTCTTGGATTTTTATCCTTGGAACCTAGTGGCCTACCACACTTCTATCATGTCATAGACTTATTAACATATCCTACTGGGACATCAATTATAATTGGAGCATTTTCAGCTGGAATATGAGATTTAGTAACTCTTTTTGGATCACAAAATGCATCTAGCAATTGGTTTGCTATACTTTGCAAATCGATGATCCTTTGAACTTCTAATTCACATTGTTTTGTATAAGGATCAAGATGATTTAATGATGGCTCATTCCAAATAACTTGTTTCCCAAATTGCTTGTTCACTCCCCCCAATTTATGAAATAAAGTCTCATTAAAATGACTATCATTAAATCTTGCAGTAAAGACATCTCCTATTAATTGTTCAAGATATTTAATTATAAAAGGGAATTCATATCTAATGTATATTCCCAATCTCCTTTGAGTTCCCATTTTTGTGTGATGTGGGAGGTCAATGGGGACATAAATAGCACATCTAAAAATTCTCAAATGGGATATATTTGGCTCCTAACCAGAAACTAACTGTAATGGTGAAAATTTATGATAACTAGTTAGCTTGATGTGTACAAAACTTACTGCATGTAAAATTGCATGTCCCTAAACAGAAATTGGGAGGTTCATTTTCATAAGCAATGGTCTAGCTATTAATTGAAAACATTTAATAAGAGACTCTACTAGACCATTTTGAGTATAAACATGAGATACATGATGTTCAACAGTTATTCCAATTGACATGCAATAATCATTAAAGGCCTTAGATGTAAATTCACCAGCATTATCAAGATGAATTGTCTTAATAGCATAATTTGGAAACTATGCTCTTAATCAAATTATTTGAGCAAGTAGTTTAGGAAATTCTAGATTTCAAGTTGATAATAAATATATATGTGACCATCTTGTTGATGCATCTATCAATACTATAAAATATTTAAATGGTCCACATAGTGGATGAATTAGTCCATAAATATCACCTTATATAGGTTCTAGAAATTTAGGTGATTCATTTTGAATTTTGCTTAGTGAAGGCCTAATAATCAACTTTCCTTGAGAGCAAGCCGAACACGAAAATTCATTACATTGAAGAATCTTCTTATTCCTCAATGGATGGCCATTTGAGCTTTTAATAATTTTTGGCATCATTGTTGATCCAAGATGACCCAATCGATCATGCCAAATAGAAAAGAATTTGGGTCAATAAACTTCTGGTTTACTACCATGTTTGTTTCAATTGTACACATATATGTGTAATATAAGCCAGAGAAGAAAGCATGTAATTTCTTTAATGCACATTTCTTACCCATTACAAGGGTTGTGATATAGAGATATTTAATATTTCCAACATTTGTAGTCTCAATATGATATCCATTTTGGCAGATATCTTTAAAACTCAATAATTGTGAGATTTTAGAGAGAACAATGCATTTTTAATAAAGAAATATGTCCCCTCAGGTAGTAATATATTAGCTCTTCTGGAGCCTTCAATTATTCTTTTACTACCAAATATTGTATTAACATAAGTTTCTCCCATTATTAGGTGAGAAAAATATTTCTTATCTTTTAAAATAGTGTGCGTGGTTGCACTATCTGCAAGATATAAGTCTGCATCATTTGTTCTTAATCCTACCAATGATTGAGCAACATCCATAATATCTTCACAAAGATAAAATATATTTGTAAGAAACAACTCAATATAAATCATTGATTTAAAATCAATGCAAAAATAAATAATTCACCAACACTTTAAACAAGTGTTCAAATTGAAAACATAAATCAAACTAAGGTAACTTAAGAAAACACATAATTTTAGGCATTTACATTGCCATCATCAATCAAATGATCAATTTTTCCTTTAGGATTCTCAAAGAAATCTGACACACCTAAATGTGTGACATCAATAGATTCATGACCAAAAACATTATCATTTTCTGCCAAATTTGCTTCTACATTTTTGTCTTTGACTCTTGATAAAGATCAGCAAGATGCTTTGACGTATGACAGTGACGAGACCAATGCCCTTTAATGTCTTATCATTAGCATTGATTTTCTGTATTTTGCTTTGATTCATTATACTCTTTCTCTTCATTACTCTTCCACTTCTGGTAGAAAGATGCATTATTATTTCTATGACCACCATGATTGCTATATTATGATTTCGGCCATAACCTCGACCACGATTATGTTTTTGTCCTCTTCCTCGTCCATGCCCAATATTATTATATGTTATCTCATTCACTTCAGGGAATGGAGTAGAACCAGTTAGACGAGTTTAATGATTTTTCAATAAGAGCTCATTATTTTGCTCAGCAACAAGAAAACATGAAATTAATTTAGAATATTTTTTAAAACCTTTTTCTTGATATTGCTATTGCATGAGCATATTTGAGGCATGAAAAATAGTAAATGTCTTCTCTAACATATCATGGTCAGTAATATTTTCTCCACAATTTTAATTTGGAGCCAATTCTAAAAACTGCAAAATTATATTCACTTACAGTTTTAAAATCTTGCAATCGTAAATGCATCCATTTATAACGAGTCTTTGGAAGGATGACCGATTTATGATGATTATATTTCTCTTTCAAATTATTCCAAAGGACTAATGGATTTTTACTTGTCAAATATTCAAATTTCAATCCTTCATGAAGATGATAACGAAGGAAAATCATCACCCTGGCACGATTTTGTTTAGATTCTTGATTTTCATCTTTGATTGTGCCTCCAAGACTCATAACATCCAGATTGTCACGCTCCGAACCCAAAGGCACGTGACCGACACTAAGACACAGGAAATGCACATGGCTACCAGTGCCCGTAATAAGCCTAACATAACACACAATAAAAAGCCCAAAACTGTATAGGGCTATGGGCCCAAATAGGTTAAGCAGATCCAAATAAATATTAATATAAAACAAAATCACATTGGCCCAATAACTCGCTTATCTCATAGATGTAATAAATTACAAAGCATTCTACTTAACAACATTAACTTAACTCAATAGTTACATAACTGAATATTAAACAAGATACAAGTACAAGATGTAACATTACGGAGTTCTAGAGCTATAATTACAAATATACATATATTACATACATTTCTTAATACCCAATAATACAAACTACTACCGAAGGAAAATTAGCAGTTTACTCAATTACAACTCTTTCACAGGCTTATTCCCTGACATGAAAATAACAAAATGAACAGGAATGAGCGTCCAACTCAGTGAATGATACTAGCTAATATATTAAACTGGTGTCTTACAGACAGCTTCTAATGCTCATGTTATGCACTATGCTATAGAGACAGACAAATCATACAATCAAGTAAGGATAGAATATGGTCCACAGTACCACACTAATACTCAATATGGGGAGCTGATCCCCTTATCCTGGCTCTCTGAATCCAATAATCTGTCTCTTATACCCAATGAGCCTAGCCATCACTGGTCTGTATCATGCGGCCCTAACCCGACTGATAGCGGCCTTAGCAATGAGCAGACCCGGCCAGCATCCACTAGTCATCGCTCATCTTCTAAATCTCAACAGAATCATAGTCATAATAGTATCTATATCCATATTCATCTCAAAAGTTTCTAAGTGGTACTGCATCCTCCCAACCTTCATCCGTTAATCATAATCACAATATAACACAGAATGAGGAATATCGGTTCATCATTTACAATCAAATATTATATGCATATATGCAATAGTAATGCATAATATACATACATATATATATATATATACACACACACACAGAAATGCAGATGTATATGGAAATAGGATAACATATTAGGGAGTATCACTCACCTAACTGATAATACTTCTGACTAGCTTCTCTCGAAAGTGCAGCCTTTAGAACCAGAAAGACGCCAGAACACTGACACCTCGCAACAACGGATATCATTAGGATAAGAATAACTCACTTAACTAGACACAACTTAAAGACTATTGAGATTCTGATCGAAATCTCGACAGAACTATATTGAACTCAACAACAGACTCGACAACTCATAACAACCACTCTAGAGTCTATTAAACATAATATAACTTATTTAACAACTGAAATATAAGAGTTTCAGGTTAATCTTCACGAATTTTGATTATACGAATATTGAGAGTCGCGTCGGAACGACGAAACGGAGCTGCTGGACTGCCCCACGCGCTGCCGCTGCCAATAGCGAATCTGGGTGATCTCCACACCAGCAGGTTCACCTCGATGCTAGGATCACGAAAACCATAGCCACTCGCCCCCAGTCGCCGTCGTTTCGCTGAAAAATGCCTTCAAATATGCGATTTTACATTTTTTGATCTCCTCCTCCGGTGATCCTTAGGGGGCCTAGTTGGTACCAAAAGGAAGCTCTCATCCTCATGAGTTAAACGACACTAGAATCACCGGATTCCGCCGTCGGAATCAACCAAAAAATCAAATTGAAGTCTCAGTGGTCGGATTTCTTCTTCGCGCAAGTGCTCCGTTGTTCGTCGGTCGATCAATGATCTACCACCTCCCTTGAGGTCGCCAGACAGTGGGCTAGCCACTGGTGGTGGCGGTGCAGCCCACCGCCGGACGGGTGGTGGCTCACCACCACCCAGCACTCCCCCCCTCTCTTTCTCCCGCTCCTGCTTTCTCTCTCTCTCTCTCCTCATGTTTCTTCTTCTTTCTTGGCTGCCTTCTCAGCCAATCAGCTCTCTCCATTTCTTTTTCTTTTCTTTTCTTTTCTTCACACCAACTATACTAATATATATTATATATATAACATTAATAATAATAATAATATTAATATTAACCCATAGTTATATATAATAATGATAATAAGAATAATTTATAATTTACATACTAATAATACAATTAATAAACTTATTCACAATAATAATAATTATAATAAAATCCCAAACTTATGGTAATATATATAATTAGCAATATAAATTAGATTAATCAAACATAATATTTATATTCAATATCAAAACATAATTTCTCCAATAACCATAATAACATCATAATAATATACATATATAATATTGTAATAAATTACTATTAATAATACATATTCAAATGGTATAAATATACATTTTAATAAAATATAACTTTAATATTTGCTTAAATAAATAAAATAATAGAATAATATTTTTCCGTACAAAAATAGGATTTTAGAAAAATAATTGAAAATTCATGGTATTTCACAGATATATTTCAGCATCTAGTATTCATGATCGATAATTCTTGCCCATGATGTTGAGGGCTACAAATTCGAGTTTAGTTAAGTTCGACATTGTCTATACAAAAATAAGTAATATGTCAATTTGTATCATAATTAAATCAGTCTTTTAAAAATTTATAGACAATGCATTTAGTTTTTAGGAACATAAAATAATTCTTCAATGAATTGGAATATTATATTTTAAGATACTTAGTTCTTCGGGAACTTAGAGTGAAAATTTTTCAAGAATTTATACCGTAGTTGTTTATTTAATTAGTTTTTCAGCAATTATAAATAGTACTGGTTTTTTAAGAACTAGAATTTGAAATATGATGCTAGTTTTTCAAGAATTAAAATTTAAACTATAGTGCTAGTTTTTCAGAAGCTAGAATTTCATTAATATCAAATAATATTTCTATAAAAGAAATTATTAAGATATATAATATGTTAAAAATGATAATATATGTTAAAAAAAAGGATTTCATGCACCATAAAATAAAAAAAAAACGATTTCATGCAACATAATCATTATTTTTTATGTTAACATAATTTTTTTATATGTTATTAAAATATATTAAAAAAAAAAAGCGATTCACATCCAAATTATTAAAAAACGATTTCATAATTAAAAAAAAAACATATATGCAAAGTTTTTATGCCCACATCAAAAAGTATAAAAAAAATGTGTATCAAATTTCATTGACACAATAAAATAAATATATTTCAAACATATATGCGTGTTATGCCAAAAAAAATATGTATTTTTTAAAATATATATGATTCATATATTATTCGAGATGAGAAAAAAATACCTTAAAGAAAATGATAAAACGAATTCGTGCTGATAATATGTTATAAAATAAAGAACAATTATAAAAAATAGAGTAAGAGATAATAAATTTTTGTGTGTTATTTTATTGACTATAATACTTATTTATAGATATAAAATATTACGTAAATAGGATAAAAAATAGAGTTCTATTTAAATAAAAAAATTATCTATAAAAATAGTGATAGATATCCAATCATATCATTATATCCAAATATTATTGTAACATTTATAAAATATTTTAATTTTGGCAACTTATCCATTGCCGGTCTTGTTTGGTAACATTAGCCGCACATATACATATTTAATCGGGTTGAATTCATATGAATATACGTCGTTTAATGGATAAGCCAACTTTCAATTTAAAATATATATATATATTTGAAAAAATTTTCAAGTTACCAATCATTTAAATTTTGTATTAACTCTTGCCACTTTCTTCCACACAGTGATTTAACATTAGTCACGCGCAGTAGTTTTCTTGCTCCCTCCGTTTACGGAGATGCTCTCCCAATAGGGGGAGGAAATGAAGGCAGCAGGTCCGATGGAACCTGTAATGCCAGTAGCCAAGTTTCATAGCTTTGGATCCGCTATCCCCTAGGAATGGAAGAAAAAGAAAGTCAAAAGCCCACAAGGCTAAACCCATCCCCGTTTCGAATGCCCGGCTTAACATAACAACCCCAGAAGACCAGAACACACGGAAAAAAAGAAAAGGACCCTCTTCTTTTCCAAATAAGACAGTGGATCATACGTCCACAAAGGAAGAGGAGCTTGGTTCTGTACTCCCTCAATCCAAGAAGTAACTCCACAAACAAGGAAGCGCTACTTTCCGATCATATTAGCGAAAAGGCTCATACAGAGGCAAGGGGGCCAAAAGCAAAGCTTTATTTGTTAGCTTCCCGAAAAGATAAGATACGTCTTCGAAACAAAGGGAGAGGAAGGATGTTCTTGGCTGTCCTTTGGCTTATTCCCCGATCGGCTTTCATAGACAACTGGTGACCTCGGGTGAGGGGCACGAAGGGAAGGGTATAATCCGTCTTGCTTTCCCTATTTTGAAGACAAAAATTAATATTATAAAATAAAGTAACCGTTAAATTTAAACATACTATACAATAAAATTTAAATTTTTAATATTAAAAAATCAAATTTCTCTTATTTTTATTAATTTTATATTAAATTTTAAAATCATTTTTACATTATTTATTAAAACCAATTTATTGTATTTAAACTTATTTCAAATTATTTCATTAAATTGCTTATAAAATTTATATTTCATATATTGTGTATATTATTTAATATTAATTTAATTACATTCAATTTAATTTTGAATCGATTGGGTTCAATTTTTAAATTTAGACCGTGATCTTTGTCTGCTAATATTAAATATTCTTTTTTATTTAACTTTTTTGAAACAATATATATAAACACACACAAGTTAGAAATATAACACATTCCTTCATAAAATCTTGCCAATTTTATAAAAATATACTAATCTATATAACTCATACATATACTCTCATTACAAGTGCTTTATGATCTCAAAAAATTAAACCTTTAAAAGAAGACAACCATATCATACATAATGACATCACATGTATTTTTTTAAATAATATATATAAATACACAGATAAAAGACATGATCTACTCTATTGCAAAATCATGCTAAATTTACAAAAACATGATAAATTAGATCTTATAAAACAAGAAAGTTTAAAGATTTTTTTTGTTTGTTTGTTTGTTACAAGAAAGTTTAAACTTTTTTGTACCATGGCAGAATATATAAATTACTTTTTAGTGTACACTCACTTATTGGTATGCTTACATAGATATTTAAGATTACAAATGAGCCAAATTATTTGCAAATAGCTTGATATTTAACTCGATAAAAACTCATCCACATTCAGTTTGTTTTATAAATGAGTCAAATTTGAATTTTAATTTAAAACTCTGTTAATAAATGAATCGAGTTTGAATAAAACTAAATTTGATTTCATTAAACTTGTAAACAGTTTGATTAATATAATAACGATCAAGTTCATTTATAGGGTTATTTATAATGTTTTAATATCTACATTTATGGTTTATATTTCGTAATTATGAAATTAATAATAATATATGTATACAATTAGTTTACTAATATTATGTTTTATAATTTCATCAAATAGTTGAGAAATTTAATTTAAAAAAAAAGTTGATGTTACATAATAATAATAATTAGCCTAATAATTTTAATATTTTAAAAAATATATTTTAATATTCTGATAATTTTTTTTAATAATTTAATTTGACTAAAATTACACATATTCTTAAGTCTTTTGATACATATAATTTATGATAATTTTTTTACTAATTATATGCTTTTCATTTTATGTTGATTTGATTATAATTTTTAAATTTAATTTAATTTTGATTCATATTTAATATGAAAATGAGTCGAATTTAAATATAATTTTTAAATTTAGATGTAAACTCAAACTCGAGCAAAAACAATCCAGTCTATAAATTAAAACTCGGCTCAGTTGTAGCCACATGCATATTCATTTTCCACCATTTTTGTCCTCTCCTCCATTCAGTACGCTGCAAAGACCAAGAACTACGATATACGTTAGTCTCTTCATCATTTATGGCTCTCTAATCTCTATACGTGTTGCCTATGTTACTGGGTATTCGCGGAAGTAACCTGTTCTCCCAAGTTTTCAGAAATCGCTTACTTGGGAACGCCAACCAACGGTCAGGGTAGGCTTCAATCTTTTGTGCTTGTTTGGTTGCTAAGAAAATGAAGATGGCAGACTAGACAACTAAGACCAGACGAGCAATAGAAATAAAATATGGGCTTTTTCTGTTTGCTACTTTGCTTGAATTGTTTTGCTGAATAAAAAAATGGAATTAGAAAAGTCAACTTTTTATTTATTTTAGTTGATTTTTTTATGGCAATAAATTGACTATATTTCAATGTTGCGGTTGGCTTGAAATTTCTTTTCTTTATTTTTTTTTCTTGAGTTTTCCATTGCAATCAAACGAACAAGAAAGCTATTTTCTCTATTTCTTTTGCCTTTTGTGTTAATGGGTATAATTTGAAATTTCAGTATCTGCTAAAGAAGGTATGGGTTTTTATTAAATGGTTGAGATCAAAGTTTCTTGTTTGTTTCAAAATCTGTTGAGCAAAATCCATGAATATTTCTTGATTCAATTATGGTAAATACCATTTGAGTTGTAGTTATAAGTTTAAATTACTTTTTCAATTGTTATCATCATTAACTTTTTGAATTTTGAAGGATCTATTGTAAGTACGGCTTTTCTACCTTCATTTTGTGAAGCAGTTCTCGAATTTTGATCTTTTTCTGCTTTTATTTACAATTTACTGTAATATTTATGTGTCTATCATTATATGTGCCTCTGCTTCAGCTGATTGAAAATTACTACCTCCACTCCATTACAGTTTTTCATGTTATATGCTCTGTATACATGGAATTAAACATCTTAGTTATGAAGAAGTTTATTCCATTTGCCATTTGCTCTTTGTTGTACCTAATTTTTAAGCCATATGTTCTGCTTCCTCCTTTTCTTTCCAAAATTTTAGGTTGTAAAATTACTGCTGTCCATATTTTTAAAGGCTCTGTTGTGAACTTTTTCCATTTATTAAACTCATGTTCCTCAGAAGAATTGTGATCGCTATGCATGTCCTCTAGCCCAGGATTCAGGAAGAGGAATTGATTTTTGTGAAAAATAAAAAAATTATGTTTTCTTTCTATCTTCATTATTATTACTATTGTTATCATATTTAGTTGATTTATGCATTTCCTTTCCCATGTTTTAGTGATGGTTAACAAGGTGTGGTAATGCGATAATAGCTCATTTTGATGGGATATAATGGTTGCTTGATTACATGTCTATTGTTTCACTTTTTACAGGTGGTATAACATTCAGTGGAGCCATTGGTTTGCATAAACAACTTGCTGATGACGTGTTTATATTCATTTTTCAAAAAGAAGGGAGCTTCCCAACCTAGACGTAGGACAGAAGTTGATGAAGGTATGCAGCTGGCTAGGGTCATGGAGGATAAATTAAATTAATTTAATTTTATAATGGGACCTGTTTATGGCAGTTTAAGTGACATGAGTTGAAATGGCAGTATCACATAAACTTCCTAATACCATCATTCCTAGTGCCTTTTTCCTCTTCTTCTCTTTTTCCTGCATGGTTTTTTGCATTATCAAGATCTTAATGATTTTACATGGTACAGTGGTTTCAAGCATTCAGAATATAAACTTGTACGAGTACAGAGAATTGCGAATAGCGACTGAAAATTTTAGTCCAGCCAATAAAGTTGGAGAGGGAGGTTTTGGCATTGTCTACAAGGTGATTGCATGAGTTGTGGCTATGTTAAAATGTTTCAAAGAACTTGTGATTACAAGTGCTTGAATATGCTATGAGACTGTTCCCTTGATTTAAATGCCAATTTTCACTCTTAAAGTTTTCTTGTGAATGTGCAGGGGGTGCTCAAAGATGGAACTGTGGCTGCCATAAAGGTACTATCACCTGAATCAAGACAAGGGGTGCGGGAATTCTTGACAGAAATAAAATTAATTGCAGATGTAGAGCATGATAACCTGGCCAAGTTGTATGGTTGTTGTGTGGAAGAAGATCATAGAATTTTGGTCTATGGCTATCTTGAGAATAACAGCCTTGCACAAACACTTCTTGGTAAATCCACTGTTTATTCTTGATTTGAGTTTATTAACTGCTTAGATAATAATTATTTTCTCCTTTACTTTAAGGTGGAGGCCATAGCAGTACCCAATTCAATTGGCCTACAAGGTGTAGAATATGCATAGGTGTTGCACAGGGACTTGCATTTCTTCATGAAGAAGTGCAGCCACATATTGTTCATAGAGACATCAAAGCAAGCAATATCCTCCTCGATGAAAACCTCATGCCCAAAATTTCAGACTTTGGTCTTGCGAAGCTTTTCCCACCCAATCAGACACATATAAGTACACGTGTTGCTGGAACTGCGTAAGTTAATAACATTCTGTTCAAATATGCAAGTAATTCATTAAATTTTCTTGCAGACTAAACAGATTGTATTTATATATAAAGAGTATTGAACTAACTATTTTTAGATATTTCATGCATCTGCACAACTCATGTACTTTGGTATGATCTCCTAAAACTGTCCATTGCACTAGTATTTGTCTACAAACTGCACTGTATTTGAGATGGTTAGGTTTGATTGGTTGAGTTTTCCTTAGAGTATATCTAATAGAAATTAATCAAGAACAATAACTTTCACCATCTTCTGAACTACATCTTATCTCATCCAATTCCAGGTTGTATGTCTCTCAGGTGAGATCAATAGATCATATAACATTGATCCTTCCTTAACTGCTTAAGGAGGGTGCACTGGCTGATATTATACTTGATCTTTTAGTTACTTCTGTATTGTTAAAGTATTTGACATTTAGCCCTTGAGTTGAGACTTAAGAAATTTAGTTTGGAGTCTGTAAGAACCTGTTATCTGGCTCATTGAATGTGATAGTACGGCTACCTGTTGACATTGATATGATGTTTGAGTGGGATAGAAAACTGGGATATTTTTGTCAACACATTGAAGTACCCATCCTTGTTTTATTTATATAGAGGTTATCTGGCACCTGAATATGCTATTCGAGGTCAGTTGACAAGGAAAGCAGATATATACAGTTTTGGTGTTCTACTCCTGGAAATTGTTTGTGGGAGGTCCAATACCAACAGGCGGTTACCCCCGGAGGAGCAATATCTTCTAGAACGGGTATGGACTTTTTCAGTTCACTACATTTTTATCTATTAATGGAGCTCAGTACTGAGATAAAATATTTCTTGTGGAAAAAAGAGGTAATAAAAAAATCATTTTACATATGCATGCTGATACAAGTGATTCTGCTTGACAAGCCTAATTTGTAGCATCTAAGTGAATATTTGCTTGATTATTTTTAGACTGGGGGATTAATTCCCACGTTTTATTGTTCATTTTATAGGTAAGAATATTATCTGGAAAATAAATTAATAATTCTTTGCAATACAAATTATAAAACCTAAAAAAAAAGGTTGAAAAGCTTCAATTGCAAGGATATTATTGTCAAGTGGGCTAACAGTAATTAAAATCAGGGGGCCTTCAATATCCTTGTCAGTGAACAACCACATCCTTTTTCCCAAACTTTTTTCTTTGCTTTCTATCTATCTTCGTAAGTGTTAATTCGTTGGTTCAAATTAAGTAATATAAAACATATTAATCTGAAAGAACTGTGAAGAGCAGTAGAAGTCCACAAATCACCCAATTGGCACCAATGGACTTATCTCCAAATTGTAGAACTTAGACTCTGGAAAGTCCTGGATTAATTCTTGTAAATAGTTGTTTTTACACATCCTGTGTGTCAATTGTCAGTTTTTCTTAGCAAATCAAAAGTTGAAAGGCTAAAATTCCATCTAAATTGAGGAATGTTTTGCCTCCAAAATTATGTTTTGTGCACTGAAGGAGTCCCATTTTCATAAATTGCGTATTTGTGGTAATTCTGAGGCAAATTATGTCCAGAAACATTAGATGGAAAGTATGTGTACAGTTTTTGGGTTGAGGAAAGATGGTTATATGCTTATGGTATCTCCGAGTCCCGTGATCAGCTCTACTAGAAAGGTGGTCTTCTATGCAACAACTTACTAGGTTAACATAATATCTTTTCTCATTTCTTTCCACAAATGTATGCTTTAATGGCATCTAAAGCTATCATCTTTTCTGATTGGCTCGGCTGAAGAGTAGGAGATAATATAATGAATTAAGAAAATATGAAAACTGCAGGTATGGGATTTGCATGAGAAGGGAGAACTGGCGAGTTTGGTAGATACATCATTGAATGAAGATTACGATGCCGAAGAAGCTTGCAAATACCTGAAGGTTGGTCTTCTTTGCACTCAAGACATGCCAAAACTCAGGCCAACAATGTCTACTGTGGTTAAGATGCTGAAGGGTGAAATAGATGTGAATGACTATAAAATATCAAAACCTGGATTGCTTTCTGAGTTTACAGCTTTCAGAGGTAGTGACAAAGGGAAGAAAGCTAAGGGAAATTTGAAGAACTCATCTTATACAGTATCTGGTGGTTCAAGCAAGCTGGATAATTCGTCTTCATCATCTGCAATGGCTACTTCACATGCTACAATGACCTTCAATTCCATTTATGACAGAAGTAATTAATACTCAGTGGCATTTTTCTTCTATTTTTTCTTTTTTCTTTTTGGTTTTTGTTATTGGGAGAAAATAGGATTTTTTTTTTTTTGGGGTGTTTTGATGAGGTTTCCTTGTAATTTTTTTTGTAGAATTCTTTAATTCATAATCTCATATAAACAGGTTTATTTGTAAAAAATCTTAGGTGAACTTAATTCTCTATATCAAATTATGAACTATTCAATCATAATATACTATTTTAAACAATAATTATCTATAAAATAAATATAATAATTAACTATCTAAACTATGTGATGAACCTAATTTACCTAAGAATTTCTCGTTTATTTGGTATTAGGGCAAAGTTTTTTTTCTTTTTTCTTTATTTTTTAACATTAGTAATTCAAATTATTATGATAGTTCAATATAATTTTATATGAAAATCAATAAAAATTATTATTTTATACTTAATTAAATATGATTATAATATATTAAAATTATTTTATATTTATATTAAAATACAATTGCTGCCTTATTTTCAATTTCGAGTGAAAAAAGCAAAGTGAAAAAAATAAAAAATAAAAAGTGATAGCACCCTTCGCAAATAAAAATATAATAAGATAATGAGATGAGTAAATAAAAATTTCAAAAAAAAAAAATTATTATCACAGAAAGTTTTTTCTAGTAGTTTATTTTATTGAGATGAACATCATGACACTAAGGAAACTTCAAATTTATGACAAATGTTTCAAAAATACAATAAGCAATCACATGCTCTTAGTCTTCACTTCACTTTCGATTGGTTTTCTTTCACCATTCACTGTTCTTTGATACCCTCTAACTTTCTTCTTGTTACTAGGTAAGTGTTAGATCTATGAGTATCAATTTGATAGCTCATTTAAGTAACCACCAATTACCACAAGAAGTTAGAGCAGAAATGATAGGAAGGAGGAGAAGAATTGAGAGGGAAAGGTGAAGGAAGAGAGGGAAAGTAAGAGAGTGAGAGAGAAACTGAATTGGTTATTGAAAAATTCCTAAAAATTACATTCCAACTGAATTTCTGGTTGTTTAATAGACTAATAGTTTGTTACAACAACTTCAGATGACTTAAGCTAAGTTTTTCTTCAATGAATGACTTGACTGTCGTCTAGCATCCTCACAGCATTATATCAACGTTTGTCACAACAGTAAGTTAAGATTTTTCTTCAAAGCCAAACCTGAAAATAAAATAAAATAAAATAATAATAATAATAATAATAATAAAAGAGAAACAAAAAAAAAGAAAAATCAGGTTGGCATTGTCACTCTAGGAAAAAAATAAAGATTGAAAAATCACTAATTAGGACATTCTGCATTTTTCCTCCATGAAGAGAAGCCATTTTCAATGGGACCCAACTATGAGATAAGACATTTTTCCTCAAATTTTCCTAAACTCAGACAAATATTCAAACAGTTAAGTGAACAAAATGTCACAAGAAATCATAAAAAAAAAACAAACACACAATCAAGTTGTAGTAGATAGGATGGTGTGAAAAGAAAAGGGAAAGGATATAGAAAATGAGTAAATCTTGCCTATATTCCGTATATACACCAAGCCAACAACATAATAATATTTGAAGTAAAAAAGGATACGAATATCTTGCACTGGATAAAAAATAAACAATAGAGTGTTATTGATTAAATTTCTTATCACCTATTGGATTATATGTACGAGATAAAAATATATATCAAGTATAAGCAAAAATTTTCCACAAACAATTATCAACCATTATTTATGGTGTATTTGAGATTACTGTTAATTGTTCAAAAAGTGCTTTTAAATTTTTTATTTATTTAATTAATTGATTTTTATTTTTTTTTTGTAAACTACCTTTTCAAACTTGCTTCTGCGAAAAACATCAATTTACTTACTTCTAGAAAAAAGTATAAAAAATTTTATTGAAAAGTGTTTTTGGAAAACTTAATCCCAAACAAGCCTTTAATAGTTTTCTAAGGACACCAAAATGAGAGATTTTAATTCTAATATCTGAAATGTGGGGTCTTGGCCACGAAAACCTGAGAAGACAATGTCCAACACAACAATCCCTTCAACTTTTTATGCACAAGAAAAATGCAGATCAAAATTTAACACAGCATTATTTGAATAACATCAATGAGCCCCAAACCTCAAATCAACAATCCCAGATGTCACAACAGTCGTGATAAAGAAAAGAATGAAGATAGGAGCAGTTATTGCATGGTTTAAAAGGTTGGATTTTGTAGGAATCTAACAAATCAGCCTTATTAATTGAAATAAGCAGTTTATGTTGAGCTGTATCAGATGAGGATTGAAATATGATATGTTCAGATAAATTTATATATCATAAAAGAATTTTGATAGCATATACGAGTATAACGAATTCTCCTTTTATGATAAACAACTTAATCAGAGACTTTTAATAAACTTTCTGTTAATGCTAGCTTCGATTTTTTAGCTGCATATTACTATGTTTATCATCACAAAACAGTTCTTCCAAATGGAAAGCACGTGAGAAGAAATCTTTATAATACCAAAGCCAGTAACATTCCAATACATTAATAACAAAAAAAAAAAAAAAAAAGTCAATAATTATCAGTGCTATCTAAAGACAGTTAATCTACATTAATTGGATACAATAGGTTAGAAAAAAACAATATCCATAACAGCTAAAGCGAACATGATTGGCAAATGTTTACTGACATGTAATTATGCTATGATCAAAATGGTTGATAAGAAACCAAAGCAAAATGGTGTACTTTATGCAACCACACTCTAACGTATAATAAGTAAATTCCAATATCAGACAGGAATAAGAAGAATAAACGTTAAATGCAGTACTAAAACAAGATCAGATCATGGATTGATCAGAGAAATATATGTTAAGCTGAAGGGGGCTCTGCCAATCCCAAGCATTATTTGATTAGAGGTCATTAATACACCAGAAAACAGGCAAAAAAAAAAAAAAAATCAAGTGACGTGCATTACAGGTCCAATCACTGGTTTAATCAAGCAATTCATACTCAAAATTCTGAATTGATAACAGAGAGGAGAAAGAGAGGAACTAACCAGTGATGCCTTTGAGGAACTCGAAGTAGATGTCTGTTTTTCTTTATTTAATTTCCCCATACTTCTTTAGGAGAAGGGCCAACACATTGAGCTAATGACCCCATTTGCATTTACTTGAAAATTTACAAAATCAAAAACTTATCATCTTATGCTAAACCTAAAATTTTATTGCTGAAACTTCTACTACAACTGTCCTAACTTACCACATTCAGGAACCCATTTCCACTGACACTGAGGGTTTTTACTAAAGAAAAAATAAAATTTCTGTATATAGGTGTGTTGGACAAGTATGAACAATGCAAAACATGCTATCATTAATCTAATGGATTTGGTTGACATCATTGTTTAGATGAATATGTTCAATACCATTTGTCTGCAAATGGCATTAAAAAACCAATAAATTTTATATATTAACAAAATTTACATGTTTTAGTTGTGATAATAACACAAAAGAATAAGTAAAAAAGAAGCTCACCATTATCCCATAAGCATCACTTGCTGGTAAAATCCACTTGCACGTAACACGTTGATACCACTCCATATATTTAGAATAGTAATGGAGCATACCTACTATTGGTTCAACTATATAAACATGCTGCAATCGTGCATTCCATATGCAACCAAGCTAAGAATGCTAATGAGGCTAATTTGCATCCCTAGATCACAAATCAGTAAAGTGAAACTCATACGCCTACAATGATTGGCTTGGGATAGATTGTTGGAGTCCAAACTATCATAACACTTGTTTTGGATGGTGCCACTCCATAATATGAAAGCATATCAATGGGACAACCACTCACCAAATCTGTTACCCATCCAAACATTAGGCTGACACGGTATACAAAATGTCATTCTTATAGGACTCCTATATGACTCAAATGTATGTGTATGTATATATATATATATATATATATATATATATATATATACACAAGAAAAGCAGACTAATAAGTACATCAATTTCGATCAAGTCAAATATATATCTTATATTCTTCAATACATTGAGTGGACACCTCAATAAAGATCCAAGTAGCGCTCCACCTATAAAAAATAAATTTTGTAATTAACTAAGTAATATAAAATTTCTGTAAGTTGAATAACTTTTATACATTCCAAAAGCCTAGTGGTAGGCTAACATATGTGTCTAAATAGATAGTGTAAGCGCAACTGATGGTAGTCGATTTCATGTCCAAAGTTGAAACAAAAATATATATCATCAATCTGTTGTGCAGTCAAATTTATGGCCTTACATAACTCTCTGTACAGCCATGCAAAGCGTGCTCCATCCTAATCGTACTAATGGACTCTAGTTAAGTCTTATAGAAAAGAAAGGAAAATTATATTTACCTATGTAACTGACTCATCTATGAATAATATCCCATCAATGATGCGCAGAATGAATGCACGAGTATGGCAGTGGAGAGTCTTGTCATTTGCATCTGTTGGGAGATTACCAAACTGTTTAGCCAGCCACCTCAAATTCAACTTTGATTCCCTAATAACATTGTTAGGTGGCCTCATTCCTCAAAATGTCTCTCATAAATTCATCCAATCGTTATAGTCATACCTAATTATTAGCGCATCATCAATGGATAAGCCAATCTGAATAGTTACATCTTGAAAGATGATCGTCATCTCTCCTTTGGGAAAGTGAAATGTATGAGTCCCAAGTCTCTATCGCTTGACAAGTGCAGTGATAAATGCTAGTCCACCTAGAAGAATCCAAAGCAAGGTACTCCAAAAAATTTAGTCTGCTCGAGCTGTTTCCGAATGTGATCATTGATCTACTCTATGTGCAATAATGTAGAAGCATGACAACATGTAAATACTAGTGACTCAAGCTGATCGAACCAAATAGACTCATATCGATGTACATGTTGTAATATCAACAACGATGGAACAGAGGGGACAAACTATATTACCTCTCTCCTAAGAGCCTCCATACCTAAATATATATATATATATATATATATATATATATATATATATATATATATATATATATATATATATATATATATATATATATATATATTACCTCTCTCCTAAGAGCCTCCATACCTAAATATATATATATATATATATATATATATATATATATATATATATATATATATATATATATATATTCTCATTAATAAAAATATTTGACATTAAAATTCAGAAGACTGATAAATCAGAAAAAGCACATGCATACATGCTCTAGTTGAAGACACATCATTACTTTTCCTATGATTTGACAACACAATATCAATATTGAATGTATATATTAATTTACAGCAAAATGATTTGACAACACACAATTATTACTGTGAGCATATGATAATGGTATTTGTGTATAAATTCACAACTCATGTTGGTGCAAACCACAAAACAACCAAATATGGTTGAGTATCCAAGAAGCAATAGAGGTAACAACAATTGGATTCTTCCAATATTCAATAATGATTATCAGAACGAAAAATACAATAATCGGAAATAATATTATGCTAGCCTGCGTCGTAAGTGGCAATTTAGATTACAAGAATCAGAAAGTTTAGTGCAAGATTTACGTGCACCATCTGTCTCAGTTGTCAAACATTATTCATTAAGAATGATGACAAATATTTCTAATTATGAGCTTGCAATTAAAAGAATTTAAAACGAGAATAATTGCATGTTGTATATGCTGTAGATTGCTAAAAAGTAAGCATCTGAAATCAGTAGAAAACCAACTGAAGCAAAGGTGAATAATGTTATTAATTACTATAAATATATTTCAGATGATGAAATGTCAGACGAAGAATAAAACTGTACTTTGGAATGCACAATGAGGTATTATCAAGTCGGCTTCCAGCCTTTAGGGAATCCTGAATATTGGCCACCATCTTACGAATTGCCATTAATTCCATATGCTACTACAATTCGGAAAAAAAGACATCCAACAACATCAAGAATTAATAACTAAATGGATTGGAAGGTTACTGGTAAGCAAGGTTACACATGCAAACTATGCGGTAAACCCAAATATAATATTAAAACTTATCTGCATAGTAGGAGTCGTATTGCTAATACACAACCAAAATGATTATTGTCTGAATGTAGGTCTAACTATTGCTGATTTGTTTAGGATATTATTTCCAATTAATGTAATATATTTTTTGCATGTATCTCAAAAATTCCAAGGGTCATCAACCCATAATTATAATGAGAAGGGCATTTAAAAATTAAAAAAAAAAAAAAGACTCAACCAAGTAGTTCAAATAATATAGAACTAATAAATAGATAAACAAATCCTAATGGAACTATATGGTATGATAAGAAAAGAAAAATTCATTAATCGTCCATATTATTCATGTTTGAATCCTGGACATGCAAGTCATATTTTCATTGGGAAACATGTAACTATTTAGATGATATGAGCAATATCTTAATTTCAAATGAGCTTGAATGGAACCGTTTATGGGAAATACGATGTGAAGTGGAAATATATTACATATATGATGATATAACAACGCTCAAGGCTCGTTCAACTAATCTGCCCAAAGAAACGAATGATAATCTGATAACGATTAAGCAACAACTTCATTTAAAGATTGACATAATGAATGCAACACTTGAAAATTTTCATAATGCAATAGTTCCACTTAGGTTGACGAGGAATAAAGAAATCGACACAAAATATAATGCATTAATCGATAAAAAAATCCCTTATTACAATGACAGTGATGATAATGATTTTGTAAAATATTTATCATATTGTTTGCCTAAATGTTGTTAGAATACTGTTTGATATATTGAACATGTTATGCGACAATTTGTAAACTTAAAGATATGTTATGCAGATGTCTCTATTTTACTCTTCCGGAAATATTTTGAGCAACCAGCATCATTGGCTCCTGATGATGAATTCAAATATCTTATGGATCCTAATTAGCATAATAGTGAATGTGTGTACAACATCATGAACAAGGAGTGGTCATTTTGCATGCAAAAATCAGAAGTACTTCGGAAGGAAGCCAAAGAATTGTTGATTGCAGTCCCTTGTGCAAAGGCAATTAAAATGAACATATCAAGTATGTATGAATTACAAAAAACATTATTTGGAATATGTGAAGAGAACAACAATATTAAAATATGCTTGAATAGATATTATTTTAATCATCGTGCTGATGAGTTTGTAGAAGACAGAGACATGCATCAATCTCATTTGTTCAGAACATTAGCAAGTTATTGTATGTCAGAAATTTATTTATCAGATGATGATAAATAACATTATAAGTATTGTATGCAATTGCGACTGATTATGAAAATTGAACATAATTTATTACAACATACCGAAAAAGGCATCTACAATTTTATTCTTTATCCAACATTTCATCATCTGAAGTACATTTTTAGTAATTAATAACATAACTCACCTTTGCTTCAGTAAGTTCTCTACCGACTATGGATACTTGCTCTTTAGCAATCTACAGCATGTAGACCTAGATCTACGAAAAAGCATGCAATTATTCTACTTTCGACTTCTCTTAATTGCAAGCTCATAATTGGAAAATATATGTTCTCATCATTCTTAACGAATGACGTTTGACAACTAGAGCAGATACTGCACGTAAATCTTGTACTAAACCTTCTGATTTTTGTAATCTAAATTGCCACTAGTGATGCAGGCCAACATAATATTCTTTTCAATCATTGTATTTTTCTCTCACATAATCATCGTTGAACGTTGGAAGATTCCAATTATTGTTACCTCTACTGCTTTCTAAATACCCAACCATGTTTAATTATTTTATAGTTTACACCAATACGAGTTGTGAATTTATATACAAATACCATTATCATATGCTCACAGTAATGATTGTGTGTTGTTAAATCATTTTGCTGTAAATTAATATATTAACACATGTATGTATATACTTTATCTGATTTACCAACCTTCTGAATTTTAACAGCAAATATTTTTATTAATAAGAGTATGAATTTTTTCATGTATGGAGGCCCACAAGAAAGATGTAATATAACTCTAGCCCTTTTGATCCATCATTATTAAGATTACAGCGTGTACATTGATCTAAGTTTGTTTGGTTATATCAACTTAATCACTAGTACTCACATGTCATGCTTCTACATTATTGCACATAAAGCATATCGATGACCGTTTTCGAGAATAGCTCAAGCATACTAGATTTTTTGTAGTAGTTCGCCTTAGAGTCTTGCAATTGGATTGGCATCTTATCAATGCACTTTTCGAGCGACGGAGACCTGAGACTCGTACATTCCACTTTAGCAAGGGAGAGATAACTATTACCTTTCAAGATATAACTATTCAAACTGGCTTACCTATCGATGACGCACCAGTGATTGAACATGGCCATCACAATTGGATGGATTTATGTGAGAGATTTTTAAGAGTGAGTCCTTTAAACAATGTTATTAAGGGATCAAAATTGAACTTAAGGTGGCTAGCAGAACAGTTTGATAATCTCCCAGCATATGTAGATGACAAGACTCTTTGTTGCCATGCTCGTGCATTCATTTTGCGTCTTATTGGTAGAATATCACTTGTGGATAAGTTAATTGTAGGGTAAATTTGATTTTTTTTCCTCTTCCACAAGACTTAACTAGAGTATATCAGTACAACTGGGATAGATCATGCCTTCATGGCCATATAGAGAGTTATGTAAGGCCACAGATCCAACTGCACAACAGATTGGTGGTGCACTATTTTTGCTTCAACTTTTGGCATGGGATTAACTATCATCAATTGCACCTACATTATTTATTTTGACAACATATTGGCCGACCACTAAGCTTTCGGTATGCATATATATTATTCAACTTACAAAAAGTTTATATTACTCAATTAGTTAGACACATGTTTGACTTGATTGAAAGTATTTATTAGTGACTGTCGATCAAGAAAGAGAGAGAGAGAGATTTTGCAATCCCCTCCAACCTACTGTTTGGATGGCCAACAAATTTGGCAAGTAGTTTTTCCATTGATATATTTTCATATTGTGAAGTAGCACCATCCAGAGTGTTACAACATTTTAAACTCCAACAATTTATTCCAAACTAGCCATTGTAGACGGACGAGTTTCACTTCACTGATTAGAGATTTAGGGATGCAAATTGGACTCATTAGCATTCTAGATGGGTTGCCATGTGGAATGCATGATTGCAGCGTGTTTATACAGTCGGACTGTCAGTAGATAGGTTCCATTACAATTTCAAGTATATGGAGCACATGAAGTAGTGTTGCGCACAGGTGGATTCCACCAGTGGGTAGTACTCATGAAGTAGTGTTGAGCTTCTTTTTTTTTTTTTTTTTTTTTTTTTTTTTTTTTTTTTTTTTTTTTTTACTTTATTCTTCTGCATTATGATTACGACTAAGACGTGTGAATTCTGTTAATATAAAAGTTATAGGTTTTCTAATGTTATTTGTAGACAAATGGTATTAAACATATTCGTCAAAGCAATGATGTCAACAAAATCCATCGAATTAATGATAGCATACTTTACGTTGTTTAACAAAAACGGAGACTCATTGTCACACCGCTACCTTAACCTTCAAAACCTCAACCACCATTTCCGGATGTTGCAATTCATGAAGAAGCAGACATTGCTCCACCACGGCCTGTGCAACACTGAACTCAATTGCGTAATTTTCTCAAGCATCAATGGAAAATTCCAATCATTCTGCCTTTGAATATGTGTGTGCTTGTTTTACTGCCTATTGCATATCATGGTTAGCAAACATATAGTCATACTACTCTACCCGCAACATATATGCTCAGGGCATCGTAAGCAGGGACATCCGACACTTCTGGGCCATCCCAAGCGAGGGCATCCTACTCACTATATGCTCCACACAAGACTTGGATCCCGAGGACTCTGCCCCCATCCTGTATGACCTTAGCCCATCACAAGCAAACGCTTTCTCCAGATCTACTCAGTTTGCAACTGGACCTTTTGGACAGTGGACTCACTTGCCTTCTCCATGGGTGACACCGTTACATATGATGGGTACATCATTTGGCAATGCATCGTCTGAAGGTCCTTCTATTCCGGAGGAAGAAGCAACCAACACAAACGAGGAGGCTGAGCCTAGCAAATTAGCCGAAATAGCATTAGAAAACAACAACTAGGGCATAACAGGAAATAACCGACTTGCAGTACAGGAAGACACATCGAAGAACACTGACATTCCTTTTATTTTATTTTGCATATATATTAATTTCAGGATATAAATGAATTTATCTCTCAAACAATTAATTATTAACTAAATTTAAAATAATACACTTTTTACCAATTCCCAATTACTAAAATTCTAAAAAAAAAATTGCTTTATATATATATATATATATATATATATATATTAAAAAATTGATTACTAGTATATGTCGCTAGTTATTATACAAGCTAACTAGTCTATTTATTTAAAAAAAATGCAGGTCACTACTTATACTAGCGACTGCATTTTTCAAAAAAGAAAAAGTTAAAAATGAGAATCTCTTTTTTTAAAATAAAACAAGAAGGTGGCTAGTTATAGCGCCGACTTTCTTTATGTTTATAAAAAAAATAAATAAATGAATAGTACGATCAACATTTACACTATCAACCATACTGTTGCACAATGGTTGACAGTATGACTGTCGACATTGTGTGGATGAAATCTGGTCACCTTCCACCTGTCAAGAAAAGGCATAGTTAGGGAAATATTTCCCTAACACACCTATATATAGATTTATTTTTTTTTTTTACTTAGTCAAGTAAAAACCCCCTAAATCTGCCTCTTCCAGCCTTGCAATTACAGATTCATTTATCCAAACTAACAAAATGGGCACTAACAACCTCAAATAGTACATGAAAATCCAGAAACTAGGAATGCTATTGTTCAACAGGAAGTGACTTGAAAAGAGAAAGATCCCTACAGTGAAGTTTTCTCTAGTGAACTGGTATATCCTATGAAAGAATGACATCAACAGCATCTTCCTACCAAGAGTCAGGAAATCCAACGTCGTTGGGCAACTAGCCAACAAAGTTGTGCGGCTGAAATCTGACCACCCTCCACCTGTACAGATTTTTTTTTTTTTTTTTTTTTAGTTAAGTAAAAACCCCCCTGAAACTGCCTCTTCCTGCCTTGCAACTACAGATTCATTTATTCAAACCAGTCAAATGGGCACTAACAAGTTCAAATAGTGCATGAAAATCCAGATACTAGGAATGCTATTGTTCAACAGGAAGTGAGTTGAAAGGAGGAAGATCCCTGCAGTGAAGTTTGCTCTAGTGAACTGGTATGTCCTATGAAACAATGACATCAATACATCTTCCTACCAAGAGTCAGGAAATCCATCGTCGTTGGGCAACTAGCCAACGAACTTGGGCAGAAAACATAAATGGTGTCTGATAGAACACAAGAACTCCATTTGGTAGAAACATAAGAACGTCAACCTGCAAGAAAATTGACAGGCATCCTTTTGTGGAAGCATAAAACCCAACTTGAGTTGATGAAGCTTCCTAACCTGTTTAATTTTCAATATTCAAGAAAAAGGTTCCAATCATCAATCCAGCCACCTACATTTGAACTATTCTTATGGAAGATAGTTGATCCTTGCTGAAAATTTTGCTATAAGATCTTTATCCCAGTATCAAAACCTCCATGAACAATGAACATTAAGCTCCACAACATCAAGTGCAAATTCAAGTATAAGCTTTTCTTCAATGAAATGCTATAAACCATAATCCATAGCAGTTCCATTTGATAGAAACATAAACATCTCAAGGATATGAAAACCAGGTTGGTGAATGGTTAAAACTCAAGGATCTGAAAACCAGCTCAGTCACCCCCAAATTCAGATCAAAAACTACATGAAGTGATTATAATCCAAACCTGAAGGCAGTCCACTGATCTGAAAAAGAGAAGGTTTATGAACTAAATCAATTCCACTTGAGACTTCAAGCTTTTCACCACCTGAAATGCACCAATTTGATCCCTCACCAATCCTTAATTGTTAAAGAAGATCTATTCAAAGCTCCTTCATTAGCCTTCCGACCATACTTGCAGCCTCTATTATCCCTCCTCCTGGGGATGGAATGAAGCATGAATTGCACAACAAGAGCAACCGTAAAGTAAGCATTGAAATTAAGAGCACTTTTATAATAAGCAAGGAAGAAGAATTGAATTGGAGATTAATGACATTTTGCATTCCAGGTTAGTTAAGTTGAAAGTCTTCTAAGTGATAGCATGTTCTTCAAGGTTAGTTAAGTAACACTAATGTTTCAGGTTGTAGTATACTCAACTCAAACAAGCATTAGTCCAAAACTAATTGGAGTGTGAATTTCATTTTTCTTTCTTTAGCATTTGGCTAAACATTAATAGAGACATAGTGAATGTTAACTGGAGAAAAGAACTGTCTATACACATGTTTAATGATGTGTGAATTTTGTTGCTACAAGTAATATGAAGATTATGAGATTACAAATTTCAAAGTTCATGATTGCACATATAAGATCCCTATCTACATTAGGTATTAGTTACAGGTATCCTGATCTCGAACTGGATAGGTTTTACCCGTTCTTTGTAAAAGTGAAGAATTGAATTCTAAAGATTAACTTCAAGTGCAAAGAGAAACAGATGAAATGATTTAGAATTTGTTCCTTAATAATTGTTCATCCAAAATAAGAATGAAGGTAATGCTACACAGAGCTGGTGTGTGCTGGTTTGAAGGTCAAACATGACATCTATCTTAACAATCTGACACACTTTACAGTTTAATATTGGCTTCATAGGAAATTACGAATCATTGATTCTGTGGCGGTAAATTTATTCAGGTCTGGATTCAGTATTCTACACAAAGTAGAATATAGATATATTCTTTTATGCATTGGATTTTCAAATTGGAGGACCTGTCTTATTGAGGTTAAAATTTAGAACTTGGATAAACAAGAAATAGCATTTTTTTTTTCTTTTTTGCTTACATACTTCAAATTTATTGGGTTGTGCCTCTTTTGGGCTTCCTGACAAATTTATCAGCTGTCCAGAAAGAAAAAAGGTATCCTATATTCCATTTGTTGTTTTCTGCTTTCTTCTGAAATCAAACCTCTTGTCCATATCTATATGCATAGAATAAATGGTCTAGCAAACAATTCATATGATGTTTATAATAGGAGTTATAAGACACATGAATTTCACAGCAAATTCATTGAAATCTGCAAGCAATCTTGAAATATTTAGTCAAAACCAATCCTTAAAATAAAATTTCGAAACATGTCTAAGCTTAGCTAAAATGTGAGCTGAAAAAAAATATAAGGGAAAGGAGGACAATGGGGGTAACTACATTAAACGTCCTTGAACTTTGGTTGACTTTCTAATTGAGTCCTCTCCTATTTCCTCTTCTCCCCAGTCAAGTTTCTGAACTCATTAACAAGGATCAGGAAAGCACTACATTAATAGAAGTTTACAACAGGCTAAATGATTGTTTATTTGGTTGTCGTGCCAGCTTTCTGTTTAATGCTGCATTCCCATGGGCTACACAACATTTTCAATCAAGAAAACAACTTTCTCCTCCTCTAGAAAACAATTTCATTTCTCAATATATTTTCCCCTCAAAATCAACTATTTTAGAATTTCACACATCTTGACAAATCAGTATCATAAAAAAGGGAGACCACCAATAACTATTGATCAAAACCAAAACTTCCACCCAAAAAACCATAATATAAATACTAGAAGAATTTAAAAAAAAAAAAATCAATTCCAATGGTATAGAACCATTCAAGCTCCCAAAAATTTCCTAACTCATGCAAATACTGAATCCTAAAATTTGAATCAACCTATGCTACAACAGATGCATCTTTTTATATAAATTGGCACATAGTCTAATAAAACAAATACTTGTGATGTTGGCATTACCGAAGAAGCAGTTCAACTAGGGCTTATTAGACCTTAGGCATTGCAAAGTTCATCAAATGATCTCTCCAACAAAAAGGAAAAGGAATACACACACACACACACGTGTGTGTGTGTGTGTGTGTGTGTGTGTATAAAGAGAGAGAGAGAGAGAGAGAGAGAAGCATGGCTTCTCCAGGTTAAGCACAATCAACTACGTCCTTTTGGTTGCAACAACTGTCTCGGATGGAAAACAAAAACTGAAGAATAATTCAAAATATTATAAATTTTACTAAATGTTATACCAAACAGGCAACACTGACCTTGACCTTTTCTTCTCCTTTTACTGATGAACATATAAATGGTATTTATCATCCACATTGCTATTGATGAAACCCTGTCACAAATCGTTGTATTCCAGCAAAATCGGATACTATCTTCACATTACATAAGGTGCCAGCATAATTATTTTCTAAGTGATCTACAAGATACTTGCATTGCTTGTCACCATTTGTCTGCAAGAAGAAGATGGGAAATCCGACAAATTAAATTGAAGCAATCAACTTTAGTCTAGCCCACAACATCAACACTTGCCAAAGGCACAAGCAAAACATAGAGTTTCAGGTGGAAAATTGACATTCAAATTTCTTAATTTCAAATACCATGTTCTAAGATTATCTATGATGAACCATAAAAGGATAGCACATCTCATGGTGATGACTACGATGATAGAGTGAATAGACATTTTCTTTTCTTTTCTTTTCCAACTTAGGAGATATATGAATTAAATAGTAAATTGAATTCTCTAAGATGTATCTATGTCTGTAATTCTATATGTATATATCACTATCTCACTAAGTATATAAATAAAAGCAATTTATCAACCTGGCAAATAATGCAACATAGATTTTTATGTTATCTACAAATTGTGTAAGAATGCATGCGTGGGCTAATTACCATGGAAGTATCAAAGAAAAAATAACATGAAAGTCAAATGAAACTAAGATTTCATAATCTAAAAGATGAAAAGTACACTCGCGCATGTGGGAAATACCTCAAAAGCAAAAAACCCTCCAGGTTTCAACATTGAAGCAGCTCCATTGCTAAGATGAACAAGATCATCCATGCCACTAATACCACCATCTAATGCAAGCCTTGGTTCATGTCGACCAACTTCAGCTTGTAATCCGGAGATATCATCACTTGGTATGTATGGGGGGTTACTAACAACACCAGCCAGTTTTCCTTCAACATCCTTTAGTGGTTCAAACCAAGATCCTTTCCTTACCTCAATCATATCCTGAATTGCACATAAAAGCAGAGCCTAAAAATAACAAACAGATGATCAACTCTAGCAAACTGGTACACAGAAGAGAGGGCCAATGATATAGACTGAGAAAGGAAAATATGAAACTATGATTTTCTATTGATAGCACAATCTTAATTTCTAATAGAAGATTACACTGTCACAAATATGTCATATTATAAATTTGCATTTAACCATTATGCTTGCTAAAACATTTACTTTTCTCACAAGAAACATCAATTAAATATTGTGTTCTGAGCTATGTAATTTTTGTATACAAAATTGCAACAAAATATGTCACCGGCAAGCACCACAATAGGCAGCTAATTTTAGGTCATATGTAAAGGAACAACAAAGCATTTTTTTTTTTTTTTTAACCTTTAACAAAAGCATAGATCCAGTTTATGGAAGAACTGTTGATAAAATGGGAATCAAATGAAAACCCAATACCTTTAACGGTCATCTAAAACGTAATAAACTATACAGAGAATAATTCGATTTCTTTTTGAAATCACTACTCGAACAAAACAATTCAAGCAATTATATCTGTTTATAGATACATATACCAACTGACAACAAGGTTCAATATCTACCAGACAAAATATAATAGCAAAATGGCACCTATACATTCATCTATTTAAATAAAAAAAAAAAAAAAAAAGGCAACAGTAGATTAAAAAAATCCATAAAATTAACAATCATACCAAAAATAACCAACATTTATCATTTTAATTTGAAAAAGAAAGGAGTACAACACAATAAACCATTACAATTGTAATAAATTCACAAACCTGTAGGCCGTATCTCTGGATATTATAAGTAGCTACAGCAACTGCCGCTGGGCTTATATCAGTGGCAAATACTCTTGCCTTAGTTCCCAGAATCTTCCCAATGCCAACAGCAATAGCACCAGTGCCAGTCCCCAAATCTGCCCACAAACCTTCTCTCAACCTTCCACTATTCACAACCGCATCTTTCACCAAATCAACGATCAATTCAGTTTCAGGCCTTGGAATCAGAACCCCTTCTTGTACACTCAACACCAAATCCCGCCAATGCTCACACCCAACAATGTATTGAAAAGGTCTCCTCTGTTCAATCCTCTGCTTCCAAAGAACATACAGTTCATCCAAAGATGCTCTTAGCGTTACATTCATGGGAAAATTTTTAATACCCAATTGAGATATCAGTGAAGGGTCTTCAAGTGAGTCTTCAATGAGCCATTTGAGTTCTCTGCAGAGAATATTGGAGTCTGGGCCGTTGTCTAAGTGAACAAAAGAGGACCCAACAGAGGAAGCAAGGTTTTTGGCCCAGTCATGCCATCTGTTGAGGTCTAATAAAGAGGTTGAGAATGTGGGTGGCCTCAAAAAGAGTGGGGTTTTGGGTTTCAGGAAGGAGGAGGAGGATGGTGATGATATTGAAGAGTAAATGGGTCTGCAGAGATTGGAATAAAGAGAGGGTATACGAGAAACACAAAAAACAGAGGAGCTTAGCTTCATCTTTCTCAGGTTCGATTCTTTGTCTTCCCTCTGGATTGGGATGGAGATGGAGTAAAGCTCAAATTAAGGATGAGATAACGACATACTGATGTCGTTTTATTCAGTAAATTACAAAAGGCCATTTGGTCTTCCAATTAAAGCAACGACATGTCGTAACAGGATACATAGTCTGTAAACGACACAACCGAAATGGGCTGAGGTCTCGCATGCAGGCTAATTTGATTAGATATCTCTCTGATTTGAGTTCAGGCGAAAAACTAAGCAAAATGCAGACAATTTATTTATTTTTTTTTCATTTTTTAGTAAATTTAATTCCTATCGATATTTGAATTTGAAGCTTCATAGTATGGAACACAAGTTAATTAATACTACTAAATCAAAACTTTATTATTTATTATTCCTTCCACTTCTAGATATCTCTTATTTAAAATTTAGACACATGAATTAAAAAATTTATTCAAGAATAAATTACGATTTAACCTAATTAATTAACTCGTCGTTACTTTTTAAAAAATTAATTAATTAGTTTCTAAATTTTAATTTTGTGAGACTATTTAACTCTTTCATTTAGTTTTTGCACTTTTTTATGTTAAATTTTATGAAAAATAACAAAAATATCCTTATATGTGTAATAAATATAAATACAATTTTATTTTTTTAAAAATAAAAATAAAAATTTAAATTAATAAAATTATATAATAATTATATAATAATCATTTAATTATTTAATATTTATTTAATTTTGTTAATGTAAATATTTTTTTTATTTTATATAATAATTATATAATTATGTAATAATAAATAATTTTATAATTTGATGATATTAAATATAATTATTATATATATAAACATATAAGTATTATTTACTTTTATTAATTTAAATTTTTTATTTTTTATTTTTAAATAATAAACTTAAAATTATATTTATTATATATACAAGAACATTTTCATCATTTTCTATAAAATTTAACAGAAAAATACAAAAACTGAATGGAATGATTAAATAGTCTGATAAAACTAAAACTAAAAAACTAATTAATTAGTTTTTCAAAAAATATGAATGAATTAATTAATTAGATCAAATATCAGGAATTAAATAGTAATTTATCAAAAAAAATATTTTTCACATAAGAAACAAAATAGTAATATTTATTATCTTTTATAAGGGGGAATTTTTTTATCATTCGTATTTTAGTTATTTTTGAAGGGCTCTAAATAAGGCAAAGCACGGTGCCTATAAATCCTGGACTAACCAAAATACCAAATCAATTTAGTATATTATTGTAATTTTTTCAAAATTCAATGCTAGAACCGTAGCAAAAATTTTAATTTGGCAAGGAAATGATTCTTAGCCTATATATGAATCAAGAATTATATCAAACTAAACTGTATTGGCTTGATCTTCTCATAAAAATATAAAGTAAAAACAGAAAAATTAAAAGAAAAATTCAAAAAATGTTAATATTAAGAATTATTTAATCAGGTACATTAAGGTACAACTTAACAGTAAGCACATATACAACCTGAGCAATACATTTGAATCTTTTCCTCCAATGCTCCAAAAAAAAAAAAAAGAATTATTTATACTTGGAATTTAAACCCAATTGAAGCCAAATTTGCCAAAAATTAAAAAATATATATATATTTCATCTGCTATTTCTGTAACATCTATACAACAAAATTAAATAACATAACACTCTATACCCAATAATAAAACTCAACATAACACCTAAGTTACTCCATTTTTGTGACTCTTTTAGACCTTGCTCCTTTAGGAACCCATTTCCGTACAAATTGCATGCTCCTTTATCATCAACTTCAATGCATCTTCTGCTTCCTTCTTCTCCTCCATATTCATTAATCAAGAAACATTCAAATGGGTACTTAAACAAACTCAAATAGTGCATGAAAATCCAGTATTTAGGAATATTATTTTTGGATATAAAATACCCAGAAAACAAAAAGAAAGATCCCATTAGCCCTGCAATTACTGAAGTTCCCATGATGAAATTTGGCACTAATGCACTAAAACAAGCCACAAAAGAATTTGACATCAAAAGAACCATCCAAACCACTAGAGAATAGTAAAGAAATCCATCAATTTCCTGTCTTAATCCCACTAGCCAATAAACTGGAGCAGCGTAAAGAAAACCAACCAGCAAAAGAAATGGAAGAAATATCAGAGTGTTTGATAGAACATAAGAAGAAATTCTATAAGCTCCTCTTGAAGTTTCTCTCATTAGTATTCTTCTTTCTTGCAAGAAAATTGGCAATCCTTCTGTTGTGGAAGATAGCAAGAAAGTAAGACTAAAGGCGAAAAACCCAATTCGAGTTTGTAAAGCAGTCTTCCCTTTTTCATCTCCTACACTAAAAAATATAGATCCAAGTAAAAATCCTGCTACTAATGCTTGTATTACTCTCGTGGCAAATAGTTGCTTTGTTCTGAAGATATTGCTGCAGAATCTTTTTCCTAGTATCAGAACCTCCTCGAAAGGCGAATTTTCGATCTTTTTTATATGATTTTCCTCTTCTTGGCTGCTTTCTTGTGGGTATTGCTTGTTTATAGAAACATAGTTTTGTATGTTCAATGTTTCTATAACATCTATGGCGAATTCGAGTACATTGACATGGTGAGGAATGTAATGACCAGAAAATTTAAGTCTTTGTTCAAGGGAATGTAATGAATTATTATGCTTAACAAACCCATTTGAAAGTAGAACAATTCGATCTAATAATTCGAGGATTCGAAAACCAGGTTGATGAATTGTTAGAATGATAGTCTTACCTTGATTCACTGCCATTGATTTGAGTAATGTCATTATATGAAGAGCTGAGGCTGAATCCAACCCTGAAGTTGGTTCATCAATTAAAACAACTGCAGGGTCATGAACTAAATCAACTCCAATTGAAACTCTGCGCCTTTCGCCACCAGAAATCCCCCTGTTTTTTGAGCTCTGTTCACCAATTCTTGAATCTGCAACTTGTTCCAATCCAAGCTCTTTCATTAGTCTTTTAACTCTATTTGTTGCCTCTTTCGGTCCTCCTTTAAGTCTTAGGAGAGCACTATACATTAGTGTTTCTTTGACTGTTAGCAATGGAAATAAAGCATCATCTTGAGTAACATACCCTGATATTCTTCTAAATTGCTTCACATCCATTACCTTGCCATTTGCAAGAACTTCACAAGTAGAAATCTTTCCTGCAAGAATTTCTAGCAATGTGGTTTTCCCTGCACCACTAGGACCAGCAATGGCAGTAATTTCTCCTGGCCTAGCTTCACAATTTATTTCTTTTAGAATGAATTTAGAAGCTCTATTTTGGGTCCTACCAAAACCAACCCAATTGAGGTAATCAAATTTGGTGCGTAACTTGTAGGATAAATTTATGGTTTCCAATCTATATGAGCTTTTCCGGCCACCGGAAACCGGTAATTCCATTGAGAGGATGGAAAGCTAGAGAGGGACAATGAAAATGGATGAAGGAAAAAAATTGGTAATTAAGTGAGCTAAGTGAAGAGAAGAGGATAGGAGATGATGAGCTAACACACCAAACTTGGGTGTCAGTTAAAAAACCAATAATTTCAATTTTCCTTGGGTTAATTAGGCAAATTAGGACATGGGGCTTGACATGATTTTGGTTAATATATGCTTCTATTTTCATATTTTTTGGTGGGGTTTGGAAAGTTTAAGAGTGTTGCAAGAAAACACAAAGAAAAGAAAGAAAGAAATGAGTTTGCTTGTGAAGTGTTTTTGGTGAGCTAAATATTGACTGTGTAGAGTTGATGCTGGTGGTGTCGCCACCATCTTCCTTGCCAAACTCCATAGATTGGTTGAAGAATAATAAGACTCCTAATATCTTTATGATATTATGGTCAAATTGAGATTTGTGAAAAAAATTATTAAATGGTACTATAAGCTTTTAGGTTAATTGCAATAAATTTTCGAAATTATGGAAAATATTTATTTTTAAAAAAATTTGAGCGCAATTGTAATTTTTAAAAAAAAAAATTAAGTTTGTTTTTAGACAATATAATAATTTAATTAAGTATTAAATATTCAATCAATTCTATAATTTTATAGATTAAACCATGGTTGAATTGGGAATATCAAGAATTAAAATATGAAAAACTTATGATTTTATTAAAAATTAAAGTGTAAAACAATTAATTTTATGTATTGAAGTAACTTGTTTTAAAGAATAGGCACAAAACTATATATTTAACCAAGTCTGTAAGAATCTATATTTACATATATTGAACCATCTTTTTAAATTTTCATCACATGTAAAGTAATCTTTTTAAAAACTAAATTTATATTGAACCATCTCATCATTTTTTTTTTCACATCATTATGTTTTTACATATCTCAATTAAAATTATACATACTAATATATTTGATATATTTTTATCATTCTTTTACTTGTACCATATATAATAAATTTGCCCAAATATTTTATTATACTAATCTTTAAAATTACCATAAGTTAATATTCAAATTTAATTAAATAATAATATGATAAGTACTAAATACATTCTCTTTTTTATCTTCTTTTATTCCTTTTTCCTCCTCATCATGACACATAAATTAGGTCTATAGATAATATTTATCTAAAAAATTTAATATAACTTATGTGCCATCGTAAAAAAAAAATAATGTAATAAAAAAAGATAAAAAAAAAAAAAGTATTTAGTATTTCTCTAATAATATAATAACAATTTGCATATGTTAAATATCTCAAGAAAATGTAAGTTAAATAACAAAAAAATCATTAAAGCCGATACAAAGTGCAAGCCTGCAACTACTTATAATAAATTAATAGCATAAGTTATATGTATAGTTTTTATTAGCATTTGCAGGGTGAAATTAAAATTTATATATATGTATAGTTTTTATTATATGAACAAAACTAATTTTTTTCATAATCATTTTTTTTCAGAATAGAGAGAGTATATATATATATTTATATATATATATAGTGGGATATAAAGGTTAGTATGTTTCTTTAAAACCAATATAATTTTGATATGTGTACGTGTATCTTTCTTATTTTTGTATGTGTTTATAAATTTATATATATATATATATATATATAGTGGGATATAAAGGTTAGTATGTTTCTTTAAAACCAATATAATTTTGATATGTGTACGTGTATCTTCCTTATTTTTGTATGTGTTTATAAATTTAAAAAAAAAAAAAAAAAAGGAAGGCATATAAGTAGAGTGGTTAACTAGTTATAGGGTGTTTGTTAACACCATCACTAAATTAAAGAACATGAGTGTGTGTGTGTATATATATAAAGTGGGATATAATGATTAGTATGTTTCTTTAAAATTAACATAATTTTGATATGTGTATGTGTTCCTCCCCTATTTTTGTATGTGTTTATAAATTAAAAAAAAAAAAAAAAAAGGCATATAAATACAGTGCTTAACTACTTATAGGGTGTTTGTTAACACCATCACTAAATTAAAGAACATGAGTGTATATATATATATAGAGTGGGATATAATGGTTAGTATGTTTCTTTAAACTTAACATAATTTTGATATGTGTATGTGTCCCTTCCCTATTTCTGTATGTGTTTATAAATTTAAAAAAAAAATGAAGGCATATAAATAGTGCTTAACTACTTATAGGGTGTTTGTTAACACCATCACTAAATTAAAGAACATGAGTGTATATATATATATATATATAGAATGGGATATAATGGCTACTATGTTTCTTTAAACTTAACATAATTTTGATATGTGTATGTGTTCCTTCTTTATTTTTGTATGTGTTTATAAATTTAAAAAAAAAATGAAGGCATATAAATAGTGGTTAACTAGTTATAGGGTGCTTGTTAACACCATCACTAAATTAAAGAACATGAGTGTATATATATATAGAGTGTGATATAATGATTAGTATGTTTCTTTAAAATTAACATAATTTTGATATGTGTATGTATTCTTTCTCTATTTCTGTATGTGTTTGTAAACTTGAAAAAAAAAATGAAGGCATATAAATAGAGTGGTTAACTAGTTATGGGGTGTTTGTTAACACCATCACTAAATTAAAGAACATGAGTGTATATATATATATAGAGTGGGATATAATGGTTAGTATGTTTCTTTAAAATTAACATAATTTTGATATGTGTATATGTCCCTTTCGTATTTCTATATGTATTTATAAATTTTAAAAAAAATGAAGGCATATAAATAGAGTGCTTAACTAGTTATAGGGTGTTTGTTAACATCATCACTAAATTAAAGAACATGAGTGTATATATATATATATATATATATATATATATATATATATATATATATATATATATATATATATATATATATAGTGGGATATAATGATTAGTATGTTTCTTTAAAATTAAGATAATTTTGATATATGTACGTTTCTCTTCCCTATTTTTGTATGTGTTTATAAATTTAAAAAAAAATGAAGGCATATAAATAGAGTGCTTAACTAGTTATAGGGTGTTTGTTAACATCATCACTAAATTAAAGAACATGAGTGTATATATATATATATATATATATATATATATATATATATATATATATATATATATATATATATATATATATATATATATATATATATATAGTGGGATATAATGATTAGTATGTTTCTTTAAAATTAAGATAATTTTGATATATGTACGTGTCTCTTCCCTATTTTTGTATGTGTTTATAAATTTAAAAAAAAATGAAGGCATATAAATAGAGTGCTTAACTAGTTATAGGATGTTTGTTAACCTAACTTAATTTAATATTTTTAGCACTTATTAATTTTAAGATGATTTGATAATATAAAATTGTCCCAATTTAAAATTTTCAATTAAATCGAAATTATTTAAAATGGTAAGTTAAAATATTTGACTTAAAATTTATACTTAATACGTTTAGCTATTAAGTTTTTAAATTTTTTTTTATTAAAGTGACTTTTATATTTTTAGCGTATTCTTAAATTAACTTTTATATCTTTTACTTTTAGTTGTATTAATTTTTTTTCTATTTTTATATTTATTTAAATAATTTTCAGTAATAATAGTTATTAAATAAATTATCATATTTAGCACTTAAAATTTTTTTTAGTATTTATTATATTCAATACTTAAATTCTACATTTAATTTGTTGGTGATTAATTTCCAATTCCTTAATTTGGGAGTAATGATATTGTTTGATAAAATTGAAAATTTTAACAATTGAATGTTAATCACTCAATGATATATGCATTGAAAATTTTAAATTATGAAATTATTTAAAAGATCAATAATTGATTGCATTTAATATAAATTATAAGTTTCTTAACACGTAGATAACCACTATCAAACAATATAAAACTAAAAAATATAAAAAAATTTAATTATAATTTCTGAATGGTATCTAATATCACCTTTAAATTGAATAAATTAACCATATCATATTGATTTTTTTTTTTTCACGAAGAAAGCTTTATAATCCAAGTGCATATCCATTGGTTGGTGACTCCTGCTTTACAGTCAATCTTGTTATTATTATTATCATCATGATCATTATTTAATTTAATACAGACAAAACATTGAATAAAATAAAAAAGACAATAATTTTTTTTTAGATACAGAGAAGGGGAAAAGCCCACTAATAACCACAGTAATTAATCCCACTTTGAACTACAGCTACCCTACGAGGCCAACACACACTCCTGCGATCGCTGCTTAGCAGATGCCTAATCACATTAGGAGGAATATGCCAAATCTTGCAATCTCTATCATGAGTAACCGCCGTATTTGCTAAGTAATCAGCCATTTGGTTACACTCTCCATAAATATGATTGACAGTAACCTCCCAACTAGATTCAAGAGATTATGGCACAAAAACACAAAGTTAGGGATCGGACCACTACACACCTCATCCTTCTTTGCCAGCCGTTAAGACACCAAAAGTGAATCCACCTCCAGCTTCACCTTCTTATAGCCTTTGTTCCAGGCCAAACGCAACCCTCAACTACTGCCCAGATTCAGCTTCCATTGCATGGCAGTTTCCAATGTTGATAGTAAACCCACCAAGCCAATACCCACTTGTATCCTGGAGGAGGCCCCTCCACCAACTCGCCTTGAATTTCCTTTGCTTGTGCCATCCATATTGAGTTTCACCCAATTTCCAGGTGGAAAGGACCACCCAAACAATTTACCTTCTTTCTTCAAATTACTCCCTTCCATTATTTCAGTGCATTTGAATGCTGTTTCAACTTGACTAGCTGAATTGCCGAGCCAGCTCACTTTGAAATTAAAATCCTCTTTGGATTCACTAAAGACCCATTCATTTCTTCAAATCCATAGCCACCACAAACCATTAGTGAAAAAAACTTTCCAATCACAAGAAAGAGTATTACTATCCTAGTTGAAGAGATTACGTGAAATCCATGCCTTAACTGAAAGAGATTTTTGGATTTGAAATTCATTAGGAATGAGGAAGTGTTGAACCCATATTTATAGTGAGCTAGAATTAGTGGCCAAATAATAATTAATTAATGTTGAGCATATGAGTTGAGGATTTGGAACCCATAAAAATAGTACTCTAGTAGACTTGTGAGAGAATGGGTCAAATTCTCAACAAATTCTGGAGACTTCTACAAAATAAAGTGGTAAGAAGGAGCTATGAAATGTTGGAACACAAATCTAACAACTTAAAGTAAAAATAGCCCACTAGCGTGGAACATAGAGGCTAAATGCGATTTAAGACAAAAGAAAGGAAGTGAGGATTAGTGGAGGAAGTATAGCTAAAATGCAGCAAGATTAAAAGCAAGAAGACTCTACAACAGAAAATAAAACATATACAATAATTATCAATCAACAACATTCAGCAAATTCAAGCTACTGAAGCTAATAAACTCAAGTTTCCAGAACTTTTACTTTCAATTTTCTGTCAAATTTTCAAACTTCTTAGCTTTTGTCATTTATTTTTCAAAGTCTTTTCAAATTACAAAATTATGTATTTAATGTACTCAAGTTTATATTAATACTAGTCAAAAAATTGCAAATTCACATTTCTCTTTATTCTTATGTGATAATTGGTAAAACTGTATCAGTGAATCCAAATTCCTTTAAGACTATTTTCCTTTGGTCTCTTTCCGCAATCATTTGAAGAAGTTAGGTATGGTGAAACCCCTCAAGAGCCTTTAACATGCCTAACATTAATTTCAAAACAAAAAGGGCATTTAATAATATTTTTGGCATGCTCAGTGGGATCCTTGTCACGCAAAGCCGCCAAAAAAGAATAACAGTGATTACAAAATTGCTCAAATGACTGTATCTTAAAATGTAGAGGAAGTAACTACAATAACAGCGCTTGAATTCATACTTCAAATGGTTGAATAAATTGAGAAGAGTCACAATCCCTTACAGGCTAGTGATATCCCAGAGAAAATAACTGACCTAGCATCTCTAGCTTATCAAGGATTGATAGACGCTTAAGTTCCTTGGAAAATAACATGTCCTGCATGGAAAAAAACATGTATTTTATGGGAAAGATGATAGCAGACATGAAAACCTTATTGGAGTAAGTAGTATCTGGGCAAGCTCTTACCTTTAGTGGGGTTGCTTCTACCCTTAATGAGCCCACAGACAAACTTTTGAAGAATACTTAGATTTGATAGAGTCTAATGGTAATAGAACGCCAACCTGCATTGTAATAAAGAAATCAAAATCAATATTTGTCAAAAACAACAATCAACACAGACTGCCCTTACAATAACAGGCCTATATAAACTATACAAGCATTGCTATAGCCATTGCCTTTACAATAATTACAAGGGCATACCATCCTAAGGACTAACCTACAACATACAATGTAGAGGAAGCAACATCTGTACAAGTTTTAAGCTTAAGGGCAACTTAAGAATAGCGGTAGGAATTTAAATATCTGGTGCTGTTGCTGGTCAGATTCCTCTAGCCCTTCTTATGCCTCCTATAGCTCAGGTGAATCTTAAGGCTGTTAGAGATATTATAAAGGAGTTATACAGTTCATGCCTCCGTCAATACAGTTCAAACCTCCATTATATCGGAAGATTTGAGTTTTATTAACCATATCCCCTAGCCATCAATTGGGAAAATCCTTATCCAAGGGGATATCTCATCCTAGACTTTACTTTGTTCTCTAGAGAAAATGGATAGTCCATAGTAGAGCACATTGCTAGATTTACAACAATGTGGAGAATTGGCAAATTATGAAAATTTTAAGTTTTATAAACTAAGACTATTTCCAAATTCTCTAATAGGCTAAGCATTTATAGGGTGTTCAACACTACCAAGGGATTCAATCTATTCATAAAAAAAAATGGAAAGAAAATTTCATACCCAATTTTTCAGAGTCGAGCATGAGATCTAGGTTGCTGACTTGTCAAGAATGACTCAAAGAAGTGAGAAGTCTGCTGATATATTCATAGCCTGCTTCAAGAAGATGAGAAGTAGGTGCAAAGTCTTCTTTTTAGAAACTGAATTTGTGAAAATGGCACAAAAGGGCTTGATATTGAACTCAAAAAGAAATTGCACTGGATGAAATTTGGAGACTTCTACAAGCTGGCTGCAAAAATAGCAAAATATAAAGAGTTATTAAGAGAAGATAACATATACAAGGAAAGCCATAGGAACTTCCTTTCAAGAGGTGAGTCCCCAAGAGACTACTATTATTGTTGATCTAGCTGACTCTAGGTCGTAAGTCTATGTCACGACCCATCTTTGAGCCACGACTGTCCTAGGGCATAGGGAGACGTAAGGTCACCTAAACCCGTAGAACAACTTAAAACTCATAAGCTGTTACCATTATGTTATCCTTAACCCAAGATCGTAGCCATAATTCTTATTCCTTATTATCGATTACTGTGTTAATTACCCATGTAATAGTCATTCAACGTCTAAATTCATTTTCATACTTATCGCTTTTGAACTCCATTTTCCAGTATTCTAATTGCAACTCAAGTGAGTATTAGTCATGTATCTGAACTGTATTAAGATAATACCCAACCACACGTACTAATGATACTCTAAGTTATACCATTATTACAGAATTTAACAAAACATGGAGCTCTAGAGTGAAACTTCCCAAATACAACATAATATGTAAATGATGATACCAAAACTAGCAACGCAATTTCCAAGCGAAGACGTAAAACTTAGAATTTATCTTGCCAATCTATTAACTGGTCTTGAAAATAAATAACAACTATGGGGTGAGACAAAGCTCAGTGAGTACAAAATAATACTATATAAAATAAACAAATGGTAGGTGGTTTAATGATAATTTCTTATGGCAATAAAATAAAACGGGTCAAGAGTTATTCTTATGGAATACTTTTCCATATATAATAAATATTGTATTTTTAGCAGAATATTTCTTTTCTTGGAAACAGTGTGTTTCCCTCATAATCAATCGAGTGGCGGCATACGCCTTGCTCACTCCCACATTTCCAGTCACGCATACAACTGATCGGGTCGTGCATACTGAGGACCTTAAACCCTTCCCAACTAAGGTTTGGATAATCTTTACCCTATTCGCGGGTTCATTACCATTGTGCACAAAGTCTGATGTATTGCCCCACATCAGAGGGGTATTCTGTTTATCACAGTATCATTATAACATTTTATTTCTCTATCCATGAAATGATTCAATGGATAATATGTCAATAAATAATCAAAATCCCTATTATTGATCATATTATGAGATTAAGCAATAAGGTTCATTTGGCCAAGTGCCATGAAGGATATTTAATTCAATAATTGGTAAAGCATATCATGCATACCAAAGAATTGCAATGCATTGTAATTAGGGAAAGGGATTCAATATTCATGCTTATATTTAAAGCACAATAATATAATATTATCAGGTACTCACCTTTTGCTCTTTAGCTCCTATACCGATAGTTCTAATGCAGATTATAACGAGACTCCTCGGTATCCCGAGCAATGCCTTTGCCTTTCAATTCTACAAATACACCCCAAACAATCGTATACTAATTCCTACTCCTTTAACTTGCTAATCTCATTCTAACTCAACTTAACATCAACTTCCTACTATTAATCACCAAAACACATTCCAATACATTAAACAATAACATACATAAACACATTAATTATTTAATCACTTTATTCCAAAATCCCATGTTGTCCAAATCCTTTCATTAAAACAATTAGGTTCCTTTTCCTTCCTAATTCCTTAATTAAATTCTATGTTTATCAATGGAGACCAATGCAATCAATTTTCTAACATTTAGGGAAATTAACAAAATTCAAAAATCAAAATCTCTACTTTGGTATATTCCAAATAGAGTTGAAAAATAATTTTCATCAACCACACTTCAAATTGACTTCACAAACATCAAATTGAATCAATTACAAACTTATTTAACCAACAAATCTTAAAAATTCAAATTTAAATCTTGGAATTCCCAATGTGACTCAAAACTCCAAGATTTAGAAAAAACCATCAAATTCATTTTCAAACTTCAATAAACATGGATTTATCAAACTAATACTCAAACAATCAACATTCATTCACCAATTGAAATTAATCTCTTTCAATTCCCATAAACCCTAACTTTACCAAATTGGGATGATTTGGGGAAAACCCAAAATTTCTCAATCAAATCTCAAATTGATCTTGCAGTGGTGAAATTAATGTCATGCAAAGCCTACCACAACAATTAAACATCAAACTACATTTCACATTACACACTTCCCTTATATCATGCATTATGCCTTCAAGAATTTTAATTTTTGAATAAAATCTCTAAATTCAAATTTTACATTTTTAAACCACTTTTCAACATCCCAAATAACCTTAGATATTGTTAAAAAAAAATTTTGACACTTCCCCTAAAAACCCTAGTTTGGCCGAACCCTGTATAAAGTTTCTTCTCGTTGATCTTTCATGTTTCCCTTGTTATTATTCACCTATTAAACCCCAAATCCTTAACCCCAATTCTTATATTTCATCACTTAACATGCCAAACTAACTCTTCTTCAAATCATTCCACCAAAATCCAATTATAGAAATTAAAAGGAAAGGGATAATTGCTAACAATTTATCACACTTAGGCTAAGGAAAGAAAGGAATCACTTAAGTAATAAATCTCATCTTCAAATGCTCCAAATTTAGCTCTAAGTTGAAGAATAAGTTGGGAGGTTTTTAGTCTTTGGTGAGGATGAAATTTTTGGTGTAGGTTACAAATGAAATGGTGTAACACATTTTCATTTATATACAAATAAAATCAATGGTGGTGACTTAATCCTACAAGATCAATGGTCACATTTTTGCTTAAAATGGAGGGCTAAGATTAATCAAGATGGATGGTTGAGATGGCCCTTAGGTGTATTGTGACTAAGCATCAAAATAATGAATTCCATCATCACCAAAATGAACATAATCATGGTGATGGAAAAGTAGGAAGCTTAGGTGTAAAGTTGACATAAGTCAACAAATATGGCTAACCTAATTCCTTCTCATCCTAACCCCTAATTAACTTGTTCTAACCATAATTTAGTCAAGCTCCACCACAATTAGAGGCCTTAGGGCCGGCCACTCCATGGGCTTGGGCTTTGAGTCCAAAAGCCCATCAATAAGCCCACCCGAAAATGTTTCCCGAACTTAAAAATTTTTTGTAACTTTTTCCTTTCCTTTTTACTAGGCATTTTAAATCTTACCTTCCTATATCATAATAAGCTTAAACTAAGCCATATTGCCTAAAATTAATTCAATAAAACATACAATAAATATTCATATCTCATAAAAATACACACTCAAGCACTTAGCACCAATAAGAGTTTCTTTCATCCTATCACCATGTCATTGGTACTATACTCATATAATTTATATTCTATGGTATTATTATAACTCTGATGAGCTATGGAGACCTTGGGTATTACAGTCTATCCTATTTTGATGCAACTACCGCTAATGAAGATTGGGGGTACTTGGAAAAAGACTTAAGTCTTCCTCAATGCAATACAACTTTGATGTGAGCAGGACTGAGAGAATTTTTGATTTCCTCCTCAAAGAGAATTTCATCACTTTGCCTGTAGGTCATCGCATACCTACAAAAGAATTAGTCAAAGGGAAAGAGTATTATAATTATCATGACTCATAAAATCACACAACTAATGCTCGCTAGTCTTTTAAAAATATCATTTAGGACAAAATTAACAAGGGGATACTTAAATTCCCTGATAAAAAGAAAGAGACCATGCTAATTGATGAATACCCCTTTCCTTCTGCGGCTATTGTAAATTACTATTGAAGTGGATCTTTATGCTCTAACTAATGAGAAAAAAAGAAACAAGCAAGAAGCATATGAGGGAAAAGCAAAGCAAATATGGGTTCTTAAAAGTCTCAACAAGAGTCAACAAAAGACTAGACAAGACCCTCATGGAAAAAAGAAAAGTCTGCTTCAAACTCACCTTTCCCATGTTACTGTTCAAAGGACAAAATCTGAGACTAGTAAAGGATTGCCTAAGGGTCTTCATGAAAATTTGGATAGGACTCTACACCAAAGTCTACCTAATAGTCTAGATAAGAGGCTACCACATACTGTGTCAGATAGCAATATGAAAAGTGAGAATCAACTTGATATTCACTACTTATGGTTCAATACCTAAAGAAGTTGGCCTGGGATTGTTGAGAGTTTGCCCCCAAAACCTACATAAGAATCTTCTCAAGGGATTACCAGAGACTTGGCCAGACTTTAACATAAAAAAAGGAAAGTCTACCTATTTCTTACCATCCCCAAGCTATTATCCAGAGGAGGCAACCTAGGATTGCCAAGAGTCCACCTAGGAGTCTTCACCAAAGTTTGCATCAGAATCCTCCAAGGAGTCTGTTGGAGACTACGCCAAATATCAATATGAAAACAAATAGTCTACCTCAAGCTTTTCATCCTCGGCTGCTACTTAAAGAAAACAACCCAGTTTTTGTGTTACCACCTGTGGAAGTCAAGGAAAACTAGTGGCACTTTGTTTGCCATAAAAAATTTCCCCAACCCCTCAAAAAAACCCAAAAAATGAGGCTTCAAATGAAGAGAGTTGCTATAAGGATGGAGTCTAACACAAAAGAGGGACAAAAAAAGGGTAAAATTATGAAGAATGTACTTGTAGACATAGAATATGTGGTAGCAACTCAGAAGACATAAAAATGTAGGAAATCAAAGTGGGCCAACTTTCCATATCGTTGAGGTGTTTTATGGCAACCATCACGTTGCCAACTTCATTTCAAAGGTCTGAGGATGAGGAGTCTCAAGAAGAACTGAAGACTCGAGGGCAACCTCTGAAAAACATACTGTGTGCACTGGATTCAAGCTACAGAATCTAGAGTGCTAAAAAGAGTCATCTTTGAGTAGCCTACTAAAGGGTGACAAAACATATTAAATCATTGTATATTAAGGCTCATGTCAATGGGAGGCCGACCTCTAGAGTCTTAACAGACAATGGGTCTCCTATTAGTATAATTCCACTAAGGATGGCCTTAGAATTAGACAAGAATAAAGATGATCTCATAGCCACAGACATGTTTATCTTAGCATTTAATGGTAAAGTCACAAAGATTCTAGGAGTCTTACTTGTTGAAATCCAAGTTGGAAGCAAGTCTGCAATCACAACTTTCTTTGTGATGAATTCTCTTGCCAATTACCATGTTTTGTTGGGAAGGGACTTGATTTATGCCAACTGGTGTGTGTCATCCTCATCCATTAATTCCTCTTATTTTTTTAAGAAGGATGAGGTGGAAATAGTATGGGTTGATGGGAAGCCTTTCAAAGCCTGCATAGATGTTGTGGATGCAAAGTTTTATGATGTAAGCTTTGGGCTAATTCAATTTAAAGCAAAGAGTAAATATGGAGGGCCTAAAGCACTTACTATGGTCAACAAGGAGGATTGTCAACAACAAGTTAAGAGTCTATTCCAAAAATCAGTGATCATGCCTTATTATAACAAGTTGACCACTCAGCTCATCATAGAAGAGGTTGAAGATTAAATTCACATAAGAAGAAAAGATGGTAGCTGCAACCACTTTATTGAAGACAGAGGTGCAACAAGCTTTGGACATGTTACTAGTTGAAGAAGGTTAAGAGACTCTAAAGGCTGAAGTAATTTATGAAGGGGAATAGCTTGAAGAAGAGGCGAAGAAAATTCAATTACATGAGTTGAAGGATACTTCACCTAAAATGGACGACATCATGACTAAAGTCCAAGAAATTCTTTCCTTTTTTTACATTACAAGTTCTTTAATGATGCTATCGAAAATGTAATGTTTGAGGAAAAAAAAAATCCAAAGATCTATGTTTTTCCTTTAAGCATGCATTATATCTTTCACAAATTATTGTTTTTGAAAATAATACAAATTTTATTTTCAAAACGTTGTTACATTTGGTAATTATGTTTTTGTTATAGCTATTACGTAATGCATTAATAATATAACTAAATGTTATTTTATATATTTTTTAATCTAAATATATAATAATGAAATTAAATTCGCATTTAGCCATTTGCGTCTGCCTAGTCATAATAATAAATAGAGATTAATTAACTAATGGATGATAACTAGTGATATTTTAGTTTAAAACATATCTTTTTATTTTTATTTGTCTAAATTATAAATAAAATTAATCAATGGACAATATTAATTACCTAAAAAAAATTAAGCGATTTAGATTTGTTTGGGGGTACCGTACCACGTGAGACTCGATAAGGACTCTTATTTAAGAGGGACAAATTTTCTGCATCCATCTTGTAAAACCCTGGAAAACCCTACTTCTTCTCTTTCTCGCTCCTAGAGTCTCTCGAAGATGGCTACTCACCTTTTTGCTCGCTCTCTCCTTTGCAGACCCACAACCACCACCACCAAAACTCTAATCATTTCCCTTCTCTCTCGTTCCTTCTGTTCCCTCCCAACACCCCCTTCAGCCTCTCTCCGCCGTTCTCTCCGCCCTCTTTCCTCTGCTGCCAACTTCCTCTCCTCGTCCTCAAATGTTTCCCGGACTCTCAGCAACCGGTCCTTCGCGACCCGTACGACCACATCCTCGCTCAACGATCAGAGCCCTAATTGGTCTAATAGGCCTCCCAAAGAGACCATCTTGCTGGATGGGTGCGATTTTGAGCACTGGCTTGTGGTTATGGAACCACCAGAGGGTGACCCTACCAGGGATGAGATTATTGACAGCTACATCAAAACTCTAGCTATGGTTGTGGGCAGGTATGGTTTTATTTTCCAACATTGTTTGTGGGTTTATTTATTTATTTATTTTTGTGGATATGGTATTTTTGGATTGATTTGCGGTGAAACCTTGGAATTAGTAAAATTTTGGGCCGTGAATATGAACTTGGTACAAATTGCAATCTGTTTGTTTACCTGGAATCATTTGGGTTGATTTGGACACATTGATTTAGTTTACTGGACTTAGTTTACAGTTGATGTGCTTTAGCATATGGGAAAAAAGAGAACCTAATTTCATTGAAATTATAATCCATTTTCATTTGGTTTCAGTTGACTAATGTCTTCTGATTATAGTCCTTGTATACTTTCTATAGTAATGACAAGTCACAACAAATCCAAAAATGGCTTCAAGAAATCCATCAAAGACAAGAGGTTTGCAGGATTTGGCAATTTTGTCAAGCTCCTTCCTACAGGAACAGTTTTTATATCCCAATTCCTTAACCCTGTTTTGACCAACAGTGGTCATTGTCACACAATTAACAAGTATCTTACTCGGATTTTAATGGGATTTTGTGGGTTTTCTTGTGCATTCTCTTCTTTTACTGACAGTTATATTGGTACTGATGGATTGACCCACTATGTAGTTGCCAACATGAAAGGACTTTGGCCAAGTACTAATGCTGGTTCAGGGAATTTGTCTGTGCATAAGATTAAAATTGGTGATTTAGTTCATGCTTTATTTTCTGTAATTGTTTTTGCTGTGTTATCTCTTGTGCATTTTAATACTGTTGAATGTTTTTACCCTTCTTTTGAGTCTACTGAGAAGACCCTGCTCATGGTGTTGGCTCCAGTTATTGGTGCTTTCTTAGGTTCTATTTTTATGGCTTTTCTTAACCTCCGCCATGGAATTGGGTACCCTTCTTCTTTTTCAAGAGTCTCTTCTTCGCAGGATTCTTAGTGTTTTGCTTGTCATATTTGTTATTCTTTAATTATTGCTTGACAAAGTTTTCAATGTTATTTTTTTTTTACCCCTTTTATTTCTTGTTTAGTATACAATGTTTGTAAGAAAGTTTGTTTCTCTGGAAAATTTGTACGATTGATTCAAGAAGAAGAGGGAAAAATGTACATCATTCCTCTTCAATCATGTAATAATTAATTAAGTTTGTCATTAGTAAATCATTTGTCAATTGAGGTAATGATGTTTTTTAATTTTGTTGCTTTTGGCCTAATAACATGCCTTAATTAATTTAAAATCAAGAAGCTATTGACTGTATTTGAGAGGGAAAATTTTGATGTGAATTGTAGTTAATCTATTTGTAAATTTGCAGCCAATGGCCAAAGTGCTTAAGTAAGCAATCTTTGTGGTGTTCTTAAGGATTTGGACCTTTTCACGTGAAACTAGAATCAAAGAACTAAGATAAACAGAATTCATTTCTAATTATAACTCCATATTTTCTTTTCCATGCAAAATGGTCAGGCTACTTGGGTATTTTTTTTTTTTTAATGTAATTGGTGGATTTGAATGACAGTGAGCAAGAAGCAAGGATGAAGATCTACTCAGTTTCAACTAGATGTTACTATGCATTTGGAGCACTTGTGTCTGAAGAGCTCTCCTACAAGATCAAAGGTACATATAGCTTCCTAGTGCTTATTTTATGCCATTATTGTTTGTAATGGCAGATGGATCTCTGATTGATGTGTTGTGTGCTTTTTCTCCCATCAGAGCTGCCCAGGGTTCGTTGGGTTCTTCCTGATTCATACTTGGATGTGAAGAATAAAGATTATGGAGGTGAGGCATTTTCTTTTATTTGTTGGTAGTAACATGTTTGCTGGAATCCCATTTATGTTGCTGCATGATGAGCAATTATGCATCTAGGAATTGAATATATCAGGTGCATATTATTTTTTTTTTCCTTGGGTATAAAAGGAATTTATTGTTGTGTGTATTGGTTTTCCAATGACAGTGGTTTTCATATTTTTAACAGCAATAGGGAGTATTTTATTACTCATTTGGTTTTACCGATATTCTAAAATTGTCTAATAAGACCATTAGGCAAATGTAATATTGTCAAAACCTTGTTAAAGATGTGAAAGAGTAAAGCCAGTAGAATATTTGTAGGAAACGCTATATGAATATTTCTTTTACTAGAATATCAGTATAGGAGCATTGAATATTGGGTGTGTTGTTTGTTTAAACTCAATGCTTGGTTCCAGATGCAGCATATGATGTTAAATAATTTCTGCTACTGTGTCAAATAGCTTCATTCCTCGCCATAAATTCATGGCTCTTGTACAGGACATAAACCATGACATGAAGTTTCTTGTTCTCTGCTTTGAGCTTACATATTCATTGAGCACTGGCTGCATTTTCACCTTTGGTGGTTTGCTAATTAATTTTCTGGTTTTGCACCTTGGTGAAATGCTTTAAATAATGATTAAGGAAATTAACTTTAGTTGTACCTAGTAGTTGATAGGAGCTTTATTGTGTTATCTATTTGTCACAGGTGAACCATTTATCAATGGCCAAGCTGTTCCCTATGATCCAAAGTACCACGAGGAATGGATAAAGAACAATGCCAGAGCAAATGAGAGAAATAGACGCAATGATAGGCCTCGGAACTTTGATAGGTCAAGAAACTATGAAAGGAGGAGAGAAAACATGCAAAACCGAGATTTCCAGAGTACAAGGGCAACTCCGATGAGTAATCAGGGCATGGACAACATGAGCAGACCAGGTGGACCACCAAACATGGGAGGAATGCCCCCAGCATCCAATAACATGCCCAACATGGGAGGTGCACCACCAAATATGGGAGGAATGCCGCCGAACAACATGGGAAGAATGCCCCCAGTGTCCAATAACATGCCCAACAACATGGAAGGCGCACCACCAAACATGGGAGGAATGCCACCAAACAACATGGGAGGCGCGCCACCAAACATGGGAGGGATGCCCCCGAACAACATGGGAGGAATGCCCCCTAGTCAAGGATGGTCCAACAACATGGGAGGAATACCACCAAACAACATGGGAGGGGCGCCCCCAAATTCTGGATGGTCCAATAACATGCCTGGGAACATGCAGCAGAACTTCCAGAATGGGCCCAACAATGGAGGCGAGCCTTACCAAGGTGCACCATCATATTACCAGAACAACTACAACAGGGATGGAAGCATGCCTGGTAGGTCTTAAATAATCCCAGAAGACACTAGGCACGTTGTGTAGATATGCAAGGAGGATTTTTTGTCTATCTTCAAAGGTTAATGGGCATAATGTTCAGTGCTGTGATGATGTTTACTTGCTAATGCCATCATGGTTTGCATGGTGCTACTTGTGTTGGATATTTAATTGGTTGTGGTTACAATTTTAAAATTAGAATTGAATCTGTAGTCTTATGCGATAGTCCTATTAGGCAGCTTTAAAAGAGAGACCTGAGTTACATCTCTACCATAGAGCACCCCTTTATTCAATCGTTGTTGTCTACAAATTATGTTATTTATTATGCGAATTATTACAATGGTAGTTGTGGAATTTTTAGAACTTGGTCAGGTGGTCAATTATGGAGCCTAGGAAGACTCCGGTGCGGTTTGATACTCCTGTGATAGGTGCAGTGTTGGCTTGGCAAAGCCCGTTGCTACTCCTACTTCCTCTTTACGATGGGCTGTTATCAGTAACTTAGAAGATTAGGAATTTTTTTTCCTTCGATTTCACCAAAAAGGGGTTCGGAGATTAGATTGGATTGTCTTTTGACCTTCATATTGGGTAGGTTAGTTTACATTTGGATAAGGGTGTCAATTCCACTCTTGCGAATCCATTTAAATGACGATTTAAATAAGGCGCGAGTGATAAATGGATAATATAAATATTAAATGGGTAATAAATAGATATAGTTTTTAATTTATAGGTTATATAAGCGTTGGATATGAATATTCATTTAACTCATTAAACTGATCCAGTCTATTTTTTTTATATTTGATTCTTTAAAATTATTTTTTTTTAAATTATGATTAAACAGCGCAAGTTTAAATCGTGTTGACACTTATTAACAAAAAAAAAAAAAAAAAGGACTAATTGGATTTTGTCGATAATTGCTAAATATAAGCAAGTTAAGTTTGGCTTGTTGATTTTTTTTTTAAATTTTTCCTAGAAGATATTTTTAAATTATCGTATATATATAATTCCTAAGTATATGGACTTATGCCCTGTAATTCTGAAGGTTAAATATAGCTCGTATGATATTGAGTTTTTTAAAAGCGTTTTTTAATAAATTTTTTTATATTTTTTTGAAAATAGTTTTTAATTAAGAATAGGTAAATGGATAATTTTTATAAAAGCATGTTTGATAAAGTAATTTATAAAATATAAAATAAAAATTAATCAATTAAATTAAAAAAATTTTTAATTTTTTTTTTAATTTTTAACAGCAATTTCAAACACATCTATATACATTAAGGCACAAATTGGCCTTAAAACTATGTCGTCCTATTCACAAAAATAAATTTTTTTAGTCAATAATTAGAGACAAAAAAAAAATAATTATTATGTTTTGGTTGAAATTAGATGTAAAATAATTACTTTGTGAAATAAAAAATTGTAATTATAAATTTTGTATATTTAATTCTTTAAAATTATTGTTTAAAGAATTTAATTTTTTTTTATAATACAAAAACAATATTTTCACTATGTAAATAAATTATTTTTACATAATAAATAGGTAAATTAAAATTGATTTGAATTAAATGCATATAGGTGTCTATATAAAAATTACAAAGGTCAGAAATGAATAAATAAATAACATACAATCCTACTCATTTAGACATGATCCACGCCTGCTCAAACCTATCCATTTATCTGGAAAATGATAATTAACTTCATTTTCCAAATTTCTATCAGACTGGCATTTTGGATCAGTTATAGTTGTTGAAGTTAAATTTTTCATTAAAATCAAATTTTTTTTTATCTTTTTTTTTATTTTTTAAATTCAAATTTTATAAGAATTCAATTTAAAGTAGTTAGCGCAAAAAAAATAATTTTAAAGTAAACAAAAATCACAAAAATTTAATCTAATTAATAGTTAAATTATATAAATATATATTCTAATCTCTTAAATTTTTAACAGCAATTTCAAACACATCTATATACATTAAGGCACAAATTGGCCTTAAAACTATGTCATCCTATTCACAAAAATAAATTTTTTTAGTCAATAATTAGAGACAAAAAAAAATAATTATTATGTTTTGGTTGAAATTAGATGTAAAATAATTACTTTGTGAAATAAAAAATTGTAATTATAAATTTTGTATATTTAATTCTTTAAAATTATTGTTTAAAGAATTTAATTTTTTTTTATAATACAAAAACAATATTTTCACTATGTAAATAAATTATTTTTACACAATAAATAGGTAAATTAAAATTGATTTGAATTAAATGAATATAGGTGTCTATATAAAAATTACAAAGGTCAGAAATGAATAAATAAATAACATACAATCCTACTCATTTAGACATGATCCACACCTGCTCAAACCTATCCATTTATCTGGAAAATGATAATTAACTTCATTTTCCAAATTTCTATCAGACTGGCATTTTGGATCAGTTATAGTTGTTGAAGTTAAATTTTTCATTAAAATCAAATTTTTTTTTATCTTTTTTTTTATTTTTTAAATTCAAATTTTATAAGAATTCAATTTAAAGTAGTTAGCGCAAAAAAAATAATTTTAAAGTAAACAAAAATCACAAAAATTTAATCTAATTAATAGTTAAATTATATAAATATATATTCTAATCTCTTAAATTTTTAACAGCAATTTCAAACACATCTATATACATTAAGGCACAAATTGGCCTTAAAACTATGTCATCCTATTCACAAAAATAAATTTTTTTAGTCAATAATTAGAGACAAAAAAAAATAATTATTATGTTTTGGTTGAAATTAGATGTAAAATAATTACTTTGTGAAATAAAAAATTGTAATTATAAATTTTGTATATTTAATTCTTTAAAATTATTGTTTAAAGAATTTAATTTTTTTTTATAATACAAAAACAATATTTTCACTATGTAAATAAATTATTTTTACACAATAAATAGGTAAATTAAAATTGATTTGAATTAAATGAATATAGGTGTCTATATAAAAATTACAAAGGTCAGAAATGAATAAATAAATAACATACAATCCTACTCATTTAGATATGATCCACGCCTGCTCAAACCTATCCATTTATCTGGAAAATGATAATTAACTTCATTTTCCAAATTTCTATCAGACTGGCATTTTGGATCAGTTATAGTTGTTGAAGTTAAATTTTTCATTAAAATCAAATTTTTTTTTATCTTTTTTTTTATTTTTTAAATTCAAATTTTATAAGAATTCAATTTAAAGTAGTTAGCGCAAAAAAAATAATTTTAAAGTAAATAAAAATCACAAAAATTTAATCTAATTAATAGTTAAATTATATAAATATATATTCTAATCTCTTAAAATTTTAACATTGTTAGTTATTGTTAAATACAAATAATTAAAAAAATAATTGAATTTACTATTTATACACCTAACATTTTAAACAATTCTTACACGGCTTTAATTCGAGAATTGAATTGAATTCTCTCGAATCATATTTTCAAACGTAGCCATTGAATTTTTAATTGTATTAAATTTTAGTTTGGACAACTAAAATTCATTAGAACAGTGGTAGTCAAGATTTGCACTTTTGATTTTTTTTTTTTTCGCCAAAGAACTTTTGAGCTATATTTTCAGATTGAGCTTGATTTTAAAATTGATGAAAATAAAAAGTCACGGATCAAAAATTCAATAAGAATCAAACTAGAATTAAACCATAATTAAATTAAATATATAAAAAATATATTATAATTAATATACCTATTAAAAATCATAATAAATAAAAACATATCTAAATAAAATAAATTAATTAGATAAATATTAATTAACAAATTTGTTAAATAATATTTGAAATAAAATTTTCAATCATATATTTATATTAATGAGACTTATGTTGTTTGAATATAATTTTTTTATATTACAAATTTATTAGTTTTGGGGTATATTAAATTTAATAGGTATAATTTTTCAAAAATTAATAAATATAATTTGTCAAATTATAAAGAAATTAATAATTAAATTATTTTCATAAAAAATAATTAAATTATTTATGATAATTAAATATATAATTTCAGAAAAAAATCACAAAGTATTACTTAGTGTTAAGATGGAGCATGGTACTCAGAAATACCATATTGAACCAAAATACTGAACCATTTTAGAATAAGACTTTAAAAAGTTCGGAATTTAGAATGAGAATCATAACAAAAACTTTTATTTGGTATGGTATTGAAATGGCATTGCTTATCTTTTCAAAAAAGAGAAAATGTTCAAGTCATTCAACAAACTCTATTAATTGTCACCTCTAAAAATAAGTTCCTATAATAGAAGGTAAAAGGTCAGACTATCTAGTCAAAACACCCTCCTCTTAGGAAAATACTCATTTCATGTGGTAATAGTGAGATAGAAACAGCACTTTATAAACTTATTCAGGACGATGGTGTTAGAAATCTTAAGAACATAATCATCTAAAATAATTTTTCAAATGCTTCATCTAAAATAATGTTTCAAATGTTCAACTTCAAACCATAGGAAAATAACTTACGAGGATAAAACGCCATCTCTAGAAGTCAGTTGTTTTCCAAACAGTTATTTCCAAACCTATTTTCAAATCTGCAAAATCCACTGGGACAATAGACAAAAATAAAAATAAAAAAATAAAAAAAACTAAAAACCCAGTCTTCAAACCATACCAGTTTTCCAAACCTAGCCAACAGCAGTTCCAAACCGACAAATTAGAGTTTATCCGAGCCATTAAAGACGAGCTGTTTCACAAAATTCCAAATAACAATGCGTGAAATTGCTATGGAATTATATATATATATATATATACATGTTTATCCACCATTATCATCAAGACTGTTTTCGATTTTCAAAATTTTTGAATTTTATAGATTTGGTGTTGCATATATGAGTTTCTTATGGTACGGGTTTGATATTAATTGATTTTTTTTTAATCTTTATAAGGCACTGTTAACTTGAGCTATGATTAGAGAAAGTAAGATTGTGTTGTCCTCATGCATATCATTCACCATAATTTTTTAATTGATTTCTATTCTTAATAAGGGCTTTAATAAAGTTTGGTGATTTTAATTTTTAACAATGATTTGACATTCTAAAAAATTAGTTCAAACGCAGATAGAAATGAGATTAGCTGTAAACGTGACAAGAATGAGAATTTAAAAGAGTTTTCCATGAAATTCAACATAAGAAATAATAACAACAATATTAGTAAAAACTTGAGATAACTAAAAAGGAATACGGAAAAATTTTAATAATTTATAATAAATTATTAGAATAGTATTTCTCTAATAATTTATTGCTAAGGATCATTGAGTATTTTGGAATATTTATTTACCATTTAGACTATTTTTTTTTGGTCCATAAAAAATTTATTGATCTTTAGATTCCATACTTATCATTACATTTATTTAGTCTTTGTTTTGAGGATAACAGCTGCTGTGAATTTTACTCGAGGTGAACTCACCTTGCTTCCATAAAACATTATTTTTTAATTTTATATATATATATATATATATATATATAACTTTTTCAATTTTAAATTTGATCAATTTCTTTTGCTTAGATAATATTGAACTAAAATATAAAACTGAGATAAAATTAACAAAATAAAAAAAAATAATATTAAGGTAGTGTTTGATAACTCAATTTAGCACTTAAAATTAAAATTTTTAACACTTGTTGTTTTAAGTTATCATAACACATGTCCTAAAACTCTCAATTAATCTAATAATCATTTAAAATTATAAGTCTAAATTTTTACCTTAAAATTTATACTTAATATAATAAACTATTAGATTTGAAATATTTTCACAATTTTCAAATTGTATCACTTAAATTATTCAGCACTAAAATTTTTAATTTTTAATTTTTAATTTTATCAAATATCTTGTCATGCTTATTGCTGATGTATACACCAAACTAATGACAATTAACATTTAAAATAAAATAAATGCTATGAGTATCTTTTGACTAGAAAAAAAAATAAAATTGTCATATTAATTAATTTTTTGGGATGTATGAGACAAGATTATGTACAAACAAAATTTATCTTTCTAATCATTAAATATAATTAATATCCATTGTTTGGACAATTTTGCTACAAAATCTAATTAAGGCAATCATATTTAAGTTAAAAAATCAAAGATAAAAAAAAAATGGATATAAGACAAATAATCCAATTAGTTAATTGATTCACTCAATATAAGATAAATAAGAAAGTGGACAACATTTTTGGGACGGAGGGAATAAGTTTTAATTTAGTTAAAAGAAGTTTTAATTTAGTTAAAAATTTTAAAATAAATATTATTCTTAATTAAAATAAGTGTTGAAAATTTTAATTTTATAGTATTCAACCATAGTACTTATTTTAAGAAATAGTTCTTTGCTAGGATTTCAACCCTCTTTTTCTCTTGAACCAGCTATCATAGCTTCCATTGAAAATCACCCTTTGGTGGCTTGGCCACCAAGGAAAATTCCCTATTTCCTTATACTTTCCACTATTTATCATGTTTTTATGCTTAAATAAATTATCTAGGGTGTTTGGATCCCTTTTGCTTCCCACTTATGTTGGGTTTGTTCTTTTTGTATCCCTTGTTTTTGTGTTCTTGATCTAGATCATTCCCTTCATCTTTCTTCAATTGTGTTTGTTTGGAAAATGGTGGGATGAAATCCAAATTTGGGTAATTAGGACTAAAGTTCTTTGTATCAAGATGTCACGACCCATCTTTGAGCTTCCTTCCTCACTTAGTTTCTCAACCATATATGGATAGAGGTGTTCCTCTCTACAAATCTTTTTGGGTATATTCTATAGATCCATGCAAATCCTGGACTTTGAATAGGTTTTCAGATATGGAAGAGGTGTGCTTTAAATTTTAGAGATACAAGTTTATTCAGATGGGCTCAGTAATAATCCTACTGTCTAAGTTGATTCTCCTCCTTCCTTGGTTACCGTCTGCAATGGAGCTTGAGTCAGTGAAGGGTAGGGTATGGAGCTGGAAGGGCAAGACTATTTGGGAATTTTTCAAGTTTCTTTGGCCATTGGGCCATGTTGTTTTTGGGCTTAAAGCCCACAATCAAAAATCCATTGATGGGTATGTATATATTGGATTAGGTCCACATTTGTATTCCCTTGTTAGGTTTCTCAGAGTTTTATAATTATTATTTGTACTTATCTGGGCTTTATACTCTTTTTATGAAATAAAAATCTATTTAATTTCGCAAAAAAAATAGTATCAAATCTAGAGGTGTAAACGAGCCGAGTTTTAACTTATTCAGACTTAGTTTGATTTTTTTTTTTGAGCTCGAGTTTTAAATCAAGTTTAAAAATCATATTTAAACTTAACTTGTTTAAAACTCAAGCCAAGCTCAAGCTTGACTCTTTAATAAATTATAATCGAGTTAAACTCGAGCTCGACTCATTATGAAAGTTATTTATAACTTATCAAGATACTCAACTTATATTAAAATAACTATAATGAAAATACTTAAAACTAATATAAAAAAGTAAAAATATCCAATTAGTGAAAAAATGTAATCATAAAATTGAGTATAATATGAATTATGAAGATATTAATTAATAAAAAAATATATTTTATATAATATGAAAATATTAGGTTATGTTAATCAGGAGTATATATATTTGAGTCAATTTGAATTAGTAAAAAGTTTATAAAAGTGTTAAAATATATTTTTTGGAGTGTCAAATTATTAAGTTAATAATAATAATAATAATAATAATAATAATAATAATAATAATAATAATAAAGCTATTTACGAACCTATTAATCGAGTTGTTTGTAAGCTTATTCACAAATTTATAATCGAATTGTTTACGAATCTAATTGAGCCGAGCTTCACTTTGCTCAAGCTCGACTCATTTGTTCACCAAGCTTTAAACTACTCAAGTTTTGCTCATTTATAAAGTGATTCAAATGTAAACGAGCTTTTATCGAGCTGAACACTTAGCCACTCGCAAACGGCTCAACTCGTTTACATTTCTAATCAAATCCTCCACTTTAATTTTAGTAATATCATGATTCATATGGTTTTTTAAACCTCGATCTTCATCTCTTTAAATTTTAGTTCTCACCTTCCTTTGACTATTCGACTCCTCTCCAAACCCTCTTTCAAAGCCACCGCCGGCGATGAGACCATAGAGCACAACCACTGCATACCCACAACGTCAATTTGTTCTCTTTCGTCTAAATCACGTCTTATTCTCCACCCTATCCCAAATGATGGCACCACATTATAGTAACCACGCCACAAGTTCCACCACCTCCACCAGCAGTCACGACAGTGGGAAACTGGCAAACATGACTCTTTTCCATAGTAATTTATAGTTGAGTATTTCTTTAAGGTCTGTGTTTCATTTCCAGATTTCACTTGTTGTACCGTTTAATGGCAAAAAAAAAAATCATAAAGACTAAAACAAAAATTTAGCAAGAAAGAAAAATGAAGATGGAATCAGTAGTTTGCCAGATTCGATTATTTGCCGCATTTTGTCAATTCTCCCTACTAGAACTGTTGGGGGTACTAGCTTTTTGTCTAGAAAATGGAGATACGTTTGGAATTGTGTTCCTTCTTGACATTTTGATGATGCTTTAGAATCTCATGAAGATTTTATTTTGTATTATGCGGATAGACCTTCTCGAAGAAGCAACTTTGCTAAATTTGTAGACAGAGTACTGATTCTTCGTACTTACCCAAGCATTTATAACTTATCAAGATGCATGTGCAGTCATCATCACTGAAACATTTCCTAGGGCCTCAAGTGCCTGCCAAGTTATAATTTTTTTAGAACTTTTTCCCTGAAGCTTTTGGTTTGCTGATAGCTGTGAACCCTCAATTTTACATCCTCACTATCCAACCGCAACCTTAGCACTTGCTGAATTTAAAATTTTTTAGCCTTCAATTATATTGCCACCAAATATCCAAATTTTCCAAACTCCCAAACCAACAACCAATCTCAAAAAAAAAAAAAAAAAAAAAAAAAGAAATCTCGAAAAACATGCCAGGTGACATGTGGGGTGCCGCAAAACAGGCATGCGGCGTCGTGTCAGACCTATGTGGTGCTGCACTCCTTGCTTGCGGCATGTTGTATAAACCCACTGTGGAGCCGCACAGGCCTGGTGGGGTGCCACACTAGGTTCTGCAACCTTTTGACGGCCCAGTGGGCCCCACTTGCGCACAAAATAACTCTTTGATCCATTTCAGTCTAATTTTCAGTCATTTTTAGCCTTATCCCTCATGGTCTTTTCACATTTTCATTACCTAAACTACTCTCACCCACTTTCCCTATAAATACCCCCTTCCACTTCTTATTTCAAAACACCCCATGAGTTTGAGTAGATTGCTATTCTCAAATTCCTTTCTTCTTCTCCCTCTAATTACTCTCTAATTAATTAATTAATCTTTTTAATTAATTAATTACCTCACCCTAACCAAGTTAATTAATTTTTTTAATTAATTAATCACTCTTTTTTTTTTTTCAAAAATCATTTCTTTTTCCAAAATCAAATTAATCATTTTTCTCAATCCATCTTTTATCCAAATTGATTAATTAATCTTTTTAATTAATTAATCCATCCATCCTTTTCATCATATTAATTAGTTAATTAATCATTTTAATTAATTAATTAATCTTTCAATCCATCCAATTACCCGATCTCGATAAAACGGAATTTCGATCGGGTAAAACTCTTCGCCCGTCAAAAGCAAAGGTATCACCATTTTTTCCTCGCTCTCAAAACACCCAAACCAAAATTAATCTGATCAACTCTTAAACTCCTTCACTTAATCATGGAATGAACTACGTGAGTTTTGATTCTCATTTAATGAGGTACGTAGGCACGTTTTGAATCTAAATCCGAATCTTAGATCCAAATCCCAATCAATATCTTTTCCCCTTTTTAATTAATGTAATTTGTGGATGTTTCATTTTGATTTTCTCATTACGCTCATACCATACTCATGCATTATAATATAATATTTGTCATCCGTGAAATTAATTTTTAAGTAAAATTAAACTTGAAAACCAAATTTAGATTATTTAACTAAAAACTTAGTTCCCGAACTCAACTTGGTTCAAAGACTAGTGATTTTTATCCTTACGTAAATTAATTGCGAAATTAATAAATTGGAGTCAATTTGGGTTTTTTCCTTAATGTTTTTCCAACTAAATAAAATTAAGGCGATGACTCCTAAAATCATTTTCAAAGTCAACTAATCCGAACCTGAGGGTTTTGTTGTAAGTTTAAATCCGAATAAGCATCTAGGTTCTCTCTAGCGGACCGGGCCAGTACTCGTGCGAGGCCTCACAATAGCATTTGAGTATTGTGCTATTTTGTCATTAAATTTTAAGAAAAATTAGACTGTTAGAATATAATTTTTTTCCTATTATTAATATATAAATAATTAATGATCTATATTTTTAAAAATATATTGATAAAATAATTATTCTCTTCAAATTATAATTACTAGAATATTATTTAATTTATTATAATGACAAATCTTGTATTAGTATATTCCAAATAAAATTATATTTTTTCTAAATTAATTAAATATAAATTTAAAATTTTCAATTATAATTTTTACAATAATATATTATTGATATAATTTTATTAAATATAATTTTTTTTAACAATAAAGTATAAGTTAGAAAATTATTAATATAACAAATTACACAAAATAGTTATACAAAAATAAAATAAAGAGAGCAGAACAATGGACATGAGAATTCAACCACTTATTCATAGCAAACGCTTATTCCTAATGTAATACACAAAGTAATTTAGACAAAATATTATCATACACAAAGTAATAACAAAAAAACGTAAATTCCTCGCTGTAATAGAATAGTCATCTTCGCCAATAAGGATTGACATAAAGAAAAGCAATGACTCCCAAGGAGAACATCACAAATGACACTGAGAAGCTGGTAAAGAAAAACAGATGATCAATCTCATACCATTTTCCATCTTCTTCTTCTTCATGTAGCATTGGCGCCACTGGAGAGGAAGGTGATGCATTATTGCAGCTTTTCCCCACTTGAGGTCCGCAGAGAAATCGATTGCCTTCATAGCTGCTATTGTCGAATGTACTGAATTGCCCTTTCATGTCTGGAGCCCTGCCTGATAAGTTGTTGTAAGCCACAGAGAACACCTCTAGGAAGTTTAGGTTTATCAAATTGGAAGGAATGTGTCCACTTAATCTATTATGAGATAGATCCAAACTTTCTATCTGGGTGAGATTTGAGAAAGATGTTGGGATTGATCCTATCAATTGATTGTGGGATAAATTCAAGGTGTGAATATGAGATAGCTTCCCTAACTCGAATGGGATCTCACCTGTTAGATTATTAAGGGACAAATCTAATCCAGACATGTAATTGAGAATGTCACCCTTATATGTGTTGGTTCTCTGTTTTGAGACAAACTCAATTTCTTGTTCGAAATTAATGTAAATATTGTCTTCAATATAAATCTCATTTATGCCCACAAGACTTCCACTGTAAACCTTGTCTCCTGAGGAACTTACCGAATCATCTATTTCAAAAGAAGTATCAAGCCCTTTCCTTATTCCAAATGAGAGATTATGTAAGCAGTGAGGTATAGATCCAAAAAAAGAGTTTGTTGAAAGATCCAACAGGGTAATATTATCCAGTTGACACAACCAATTTGGGACGGAACCATTTAAATAATTTCGTCCTAATAGAAGAATCCTTAAGTTTGGAAATGTACCAATTTGAATGGGAATGCTACCTGACAAACTGTTATCCCTCAAATTCAATGTCACTAGATTTGAACAATTGAGAAAATCATCTGGTATTGATCCACTCAACTTGTTGCCTTGCAAATTTATATGTCGTGCTAAATATGAATACTGATGATTGAAGCAAGAAGGTAATGATCCAGAAAATGAATTATGAGAAAGGTCTACATAGTCACTTGATAAAAATGCGCACAATATCTCACCTTCAAAAAAATTATAAGAAAGGTCTACATAAAATAAACCTGTAATGTTGTTCATCCAACGTGGAATCTCACCATGAAAGCTGTTGTTGCTTAGATCTAATACCGCTAGCCCAATAAACTTGGTGACTAAACTTGATAGAGTTCCCACAAGCTTGTTGTCATTCAATTGCAAAGATAATAATGCAGGCAAGTTAAATCCAGCAGTGAATATTTGGCCACGGAAGTTGTTATGAGATAGCTTAAGAATTCTCAAAGAGGTGCAACTTGAAATCAATTTCTTTGGTATTTCACCTGACAAGTTGTTAAAAGACAGATCCAAACTTGTCAATAAACAACGTTTGGCACTACCGGGTGAGAAAAGGAAATGGCCTTGAAAATCATTTTCGGATAAATTGAGATATTTGATGTTGGGAAACATATTTTGACCAATTTCTTGAAGTTGTCCATAGAAGAAATTCTGTGAAATATCCAAGCTAGTAATATTGAAGGTGGAATAGATTGGTAGCTGAATTTGACCCATAAAATGATTATTCTTAAGAGTTAGGTACTCTAATCCTGTATTGTTCTCAAGCAACCAATTGGGAAATCTTTCATGTATTTTGTTGTGAGACAAATCAACCATTTTCAATCGGGACAGATGAAAGAGAAACTTTGGAATATTGTCAAGACTACAATTTTCCAAAATAAGAGCCTTTAACTGAACCGAAGCAGCTGGAGGTTTTTTGTTCTCAACCTCAATTTTGTTATAACTTAAATCAGCCACTTCAAGGCTAGAATGGTTAGAAAATAAGTTGAACGATAATCCTTCAAAAAGATTGTTCCTAAGATTAATAAACTTGAGGGATTTAAGGCTAGAAAGCCAAGATGAAGGAAAATGTCCTGTGAATTGATTGTCAGACACATCTAAGACTCTAAGAGATGTCAAATTGATTAGGCAGTAAGGAAGATTGCCTCCAAAAGTGTTATTGCTGAGATCCAACTCTTCAAGTCTCTTCAAGCCGCAAAAACCTAACATATTTATTTTATTTACAAATTAATATCTCAACTATATATTAAAATAGAATTTAATTGTGGATTACACTAATTAGTTAAATCAAATTTATAGTTTTATTAATTTAGAATTTTATTTATAATTCTACTAATTAATTTGAGATTTAAAATATTTTATTTCATATGAACTTTTCTACTATTACCTCCCAACAAAAAAAAAAAAATCGCCATTTCATTTTCCTTCTTTACCCCCTCATTACTACTTGACTTAAAACAATTGAGGTAAAATATGAAATTTATTATGAATTTTATATTCAAAAAACTTTTGAATTTTTGAATGGCAAAAACTTGGCTATTGGGAATTATCAAATTGGAATTGCCATCCACAGTTTTGAACTTTGCTAGAAGAAATAACACTTACTATGATTTGGCAAAGAGCCATTGAGATTGTTGCTGTATAAAGATAGTGCTTTGAGTGAAGTTGAAGACCACGTATATTCAGGAATCCATCCAGTAAAATCATTCGAACTCAAATCCAAAATCTCCAAACTCTTGAGAGTTGAAAATTCTGTTGAAATAAACAAGGAAAAAAACAAGCATAAATACATGTATGATTGGCAATTGCATAAATTAGAATTGTATAATAATGACTTGAATTCTATCCATAATAGAGAGAGGACTCAGAGGAGTGCATTTGGTTAATCTCGAGGGCAAGGTGAGAACAATAAAGCAAATTTGCAAGGCATGCAATCTGATGTTATATTCCAATCTTGTTTTTGCCTTTAGAGAGAATGTGCAATGATATTCGATATATACACAATTTCTCTTCTTTTCTTTTTTCTTGGTTGAATTAATTAGGAGTATCCTCGAATCAGCCTAAGAAGTGAGGATGTGCACTCCATTATGCATTTAAAAATTACCTTTTGAGTATTGACTTCGAAAATCGAGTTAATAAACAGAGAAATAAACACTCTTACTGATCAAACTAACCCTCAGGGTTAATATATGCATAACGTCAATTACATAAAAATAACTATAATGCACTGTTAAGTATATAAATAGAGATAAGGTTTAAATATATCTTCAGGATTTTGGCAAAAATAGCAAATCTATACTTTATATTTTTCGAGAAGCGAATATACCCCTGATGTTATAAAAAGGGGCAATGCATCCCTTTTCTCTATTAAACATGTTATCTCTCTCTCTTTCTCTCGTGCTGGCTCTTTACACTTTTTTTTTCTTTTTTTAGTTTTTTCTCTTTCTTGTCTTTCTTATATCCTTGCCTTTTTTAACTTATATTTTATATTTATTCACAAAAATATTTGTTTGTATATAAAATTTGACTTTTTTTTATTTATTTTTATTTATAAGTTTATATAATGATAGTTGAAATTATTAATAAGATTTTATTATATTATTAGAATATAAGATAAAATTTTAAAAATAATTATTATTTTTTAATTTTATCTTATATTCTAATAATATAATTAAATTTTATTAATAATTACAACTATTATTTTATAAACTTATAAATAAAAATAAATAGAAAAAGTCAAATTATTTATGCACAAAAATATTTTTGTCAGTAGATATAAAATGCAAGTTTAAAAAAAGCAAAAATATAGGAAAGACAAAAAAAAAATTAAAAAAAAAAAGTATAAAGAACCAATGGAGAGATATATATATATATATATATAAAGGACTTAACAAAGAAAATAGGCGCGTTGTTCCATTGTAACATGTGGAGTATATCTACTCCTCAAAAAATATAAAGTATCAATATACTATTTTTGCCAAACTCTAAGAACATATTTAAACTTTATCCTTATATAAATATGTTGGAAAGTCTCATATGAATTTAAATTAAAACTCTTCAATTTTAATAATTAGTTTTTGAGGCTTGATTTTATAACATTATAATAAACACATTAAAATTTAAAATTAATTTTTTTTTTTACTTTGTATTGGCAGAGTCCCATTCAATCTGTTATTATATAACTTGAGCACCTTCAAATTGTTTAGTTTATCGAGATCTGCATTAAATCCAAAAGAAACAAATGAGATATTGAATATCATATTACAAAAGGTGATATGTACACTATATATTTTGCGCTTAGACAAGTCATCAACCAGAATGAATCTAAAATTAAAATTCAGGAGGGACAAAAAATATAAATAAAAAAAAATACTAAAAACATCTATATATAACCAAAATGTTAAATAATATATATATATGTAAAATATAAGGGTTTGTAATTATAAAATTAATAAACTTATACACAGAATATTTTAAAAAATTAAGAAAAATAACTAATTTAGGAAAATAACAACAAAAATGTTTATAAGAGAATTAAAAACTATAGAACCATATGAAAATTATTTTACATTAATTAAATATCATATATTGGATTTAGTTATAATAGAATAAAATTTTTTAAATTTTGGATTCATCAGCATATAAAAGAAATGGTATAAATTAATAAAGATATTGAGAGTTGAAGATCCAAATTAAGAGATGGCATACCTTCGCTAAAATGTGGCCATTGCAAATAATAATTATAGGACAGGTCTAGAGTTTCAAGAGAAGAGCACATCCTTACTAAGCTCAAAATTTCGTCATCAAAGCCACAATCAGACAAGGCTAAATACCTCAACTTGCTCAGCTTTGACAATTTTTTATCTGTATAACACAAAATTTTACATCACCTTTTTTTTTTTTTTTTTTTTATAAAAATAGGAATTAAATGTAAATTTTTTTATAAGCTAGCAAAGTACGAATGGGATCTCAAAATATACCTTCATCAATTGGTAGGGTGCCATTGAAACGATTTTCACTTACATCCAAGAATTCCAAGTTTTCCAATTTCAGAAGTTCTAAAACAATTAATTAGTAACTGTAAAAAAACAAAACTAATAATAATAATAATAATAATAAAGAAATAAGAGAAATCATCAAATTAATGTTCTTACAAAATCAACATACCTTGGATTGGGAATGAACCTTCCATAAAATTTTTGTTAAGTATCAAAGTCTTGAGTGATGTAAGAGAAGCCACTAATGAAAAGATGTTAGTGTTAAAACCATTACCACTAAGGTCTAAAACTTGAAACTTGTTCAAATTTAATGATAACCTTTCAAAACTTGCATACCATATGGATTATACACTAGTTAATAATTAACTAAATAATTAATTATATATATAAAAAACAAAAAAAAGAAAAAAAAGGTTACTAACGGTAACAAAAATTTAAGCAGAGAATACACAAATTTCCTATATGAATCAACCATAACTTTAGTCATTTGAATTTTTGACCGTTGAAGCATATCTTTGGCTGTCATTACCGTATTGGTTATCATTACCATAATGATTTGGATCATTATAATATTGATTGTCATTAACATACTTGTTTGAATTATTTGGACCATCTTCTTCGGCTACATCACTTTTATATATTTATTTATTTGAAAAAGAAACGTACAAATCTTTTAGAAACTTATGAAAATAGCAAGAATTCATTAAAAGTTAAAAGAAAAATTGTATTAAAAAATTTAAAATGGGGAAATTATAAATATTTTAACGTTGTAATTATAAAGTAAATATAATATTTCCTTAACCCTTTTATTGTTGTTGTAGTTTCTTTCTATTTTGTTTTTATAATTTTATTATTTAATTTATTATATTTATAATTTTATTGTTGTGCTTCTATTATGCATTGGGTTTATAAATAAATTTCAATTTATAATTATTACATCGCTTATTTTTAATTATAACCGTTCAATAAAATAAATAATAATCCATAAAACTGGCCATTTAATTTAAATGTGTTAACCTTTAACCTATCAAACATTTTATTTATAAATTTCGTATCATTACTTTTTAAATATTTAGTTAGATCCCTTAGATGTTTTTTGTTTCAATTTCAAGTTTCAACTTTCGACCATGATGTTAATACTTTGGTTCAATTGAATCTGATTTTTTTAAAAATAATAAAATAATGATTTTTATATTAAAATAATAGATTACTTTAATTATTTATTTTAAAATAATTAAAGATTAAAGTTCAAGAACAAAAAAACAACAACTCAAAAAATCAACCCAACAATTCAAAATAAATATCTTAATAAAGATATATATATATATATATATATATATATATATATATATATATATATATATATATATATATATATATATATATATATATATATATATATATATATATATATATATATATATATATATATATATAATTAAAATAAATAAAAGAATTTACTTATGAGAATGGGTCACTACTCATTAATGATGGTGATAAATAAAGGCTGAAGACTTTTACAAAACAAGAATGAAAGGCAAAATTTACTCAGTTTTGACAAATTTTTATAATCTGTATAACATAAAATTTTACATCACCTTTTTTTTTTTTTTTTTATAAAAATGGGAATTAAATGTAAATTTTTTTTATAGATTCAGTTTTCTTATTTGGAATAGAAAAATTATCATCTATTTATCTTTTAAAAATTATAATCATATTTTAATTTTTTGATTATTTTTAAAAATAAAGTTAAAATTTTAAAGTGATGGGAAGCTAATTTCAATCCTAAATAGAATATAATATTGGAGATGAGAAGCTAGCAAAGTACAAATGGGATCTCAAAGTATACCTTCATCAATTGGTAGGGTGCCATTGAAAAGGTTATAACTTAAATCCAAGAATTCCAAGTTTTCCAATTTCAGAAGTTCTGAAACAATTAATTAGTAACAGTAGAAAAACAAAACAAAACAAATAATAATAATAATAAAGAAATCAACATGCATGATGAAAACATACCTTGCATTGGAAAGGAACCTTCCATTCTATTTTCACTAAGTATCAAAGTCTTGAGTGATGTAAGAGAAGCTACTAATGAAAAGATACTAATATTAAAACGATTATACCTTAGGTCTAAGACTTGTAATTTGTTCAAATTTGATGATAATCTTTCAAAACCTGCATATCATATGGATTCTACATTAGTTAATAATTCACCAAATGATTATTCAGTACATCCTTCTATTCATATTCAGATAACTATCTGCTATATATACCTTTATAATTCTCAACAAAACCACCTATTTTGTTGAATGATAAATTAAGACTTGTCAGCTCCTTAAATTGGTGGAACATGGAAATGTTCATAAACCAAATCTTTTCATCATTATAAAACCAATCGCTATACAATTCATACCGTCTTGTATTGTCAAGGGAGAGTTTAATCACATGGCCTGTGGTGGAATTGCATGTGACTCTCTTCCATTTACAGCAATCGTTATTTGATTCATGATCAACCCATGAAGGAAAAAGATGATCTGCATCAGAACCGTTTGATCCAACAAATGCCTTGAATTGTAAGAGACTCAATCTCTCTTCCTCAAGGCAACCTTTGTTTCCATGAACTTGAATCCATAGGATTAGGATCACACTCCATAATACCCATTTTGCTAATAGTACTGCCAACTCCATTTCTCCTATTCGATCTGATTCTTTAATTGACCTCCTTATTTATATTCAATTCTATGGTCCCAATGATAAAGAAATATTGTCTAACTTGTTGATTTCAATTATATTTTATCTAATGCCACAACATTAATGTCAATTGTAGAAAATATTTAGACGACTTTGACTTTGAAAAGTCGAGACCAAATTTTAAGGTGTTCTTTTAAAACAATATTTTAAAAAATGAAATTACTTTAATGGGCAGTTGGGGGAGAGGAAAGTGATTTCCTAAGTAATTATATGTTACCATTGAATATCGTGCTCTTTTGACTTCTATAGAATATATTACCAAATAAGAGTTTGTTTAATATTTGAAACATTTTAAAAATTCAGTGAATGAAAAATATTTTTTATTTCTTTTATAAATGAAAAATTATTTTTTAAATTTTAATAAATTCATTATATATATATATATATATATATATATATATATATATATATATATATATATATATATATATATAATACTTATTAATTTTATTGATCACCAATAATTACTATTGGTGACCGCCAACAACCACCATCAGCCCATGTAACTACTACAATTTATTATTCAATATTAAAATTTAAAAATATAATATTTTTATATGTTTAAATATATTTATAATCTTATAAATTGAAAATTTTTTAATATTTTTAACTAATTTTTTTATGTGATAACCAAATAAAAAAAAAAATGGCTCTTCAAGGAAAGTATTTTCCAAGAAAATGGTTTGCTTAAAAAAAATATTTTTGCTTAAAAAAATTGTTTTGATAAATAAATTTTTATGAAACAAATAGAGCAGAAATCTCTCTCTCTTTCACACACACGCATATATATATATATAAACACATGACCACATAGGAAACTTGATGGAATACATATTTTATTTTTTCAAAAATATTCCTATATATTTAGAGAGAAATTGTTGGAATTGCAATATGAATAAAACCTAAATTCAACTTTCCATAATTTTTATTTTTAAGTCAAATTATATTAAGGGGTATGCATGAAATATTATTATTTTAATAATTTTTATTTTTATGAATAGAATTTAAATCTATTATTTGTAGATACTTTAATATAAGTGACGGACTAGTTACGTAACAAGTAAGTATTCATTAGAAAATTATGGTTTTTCCTTTTTAAATTATTTAGTGCAATAATTCAACACGCAAGAAATTTCGTCTGTTGCTCCAAGTCAAAGTCGACTTAAACTTTACAAAGCTGCGTTTGTTATGGGGAAGAAATTGTGGCTTGGACTTTGTCCCCACCTTAAATCATTTTAACTCTATTATAGGAGTAGTAAGCCACACGGCTTTGATTTCTTTAGTTGAATAGCAATTTTGCCTTAATAATGACAAGACAAAGCTTAAAAAGGTACATCATTTTTATATATTTATTTATTTGAACAAAAAACGTACCAAATCTTTTAGAAATTTATGAAAATAACTAAAATTCATTAAAAGTTAAAAGAAAAATTGTATTAAAAAATTTAAAATGAGGAAATTATAAATGTTTTAACGTTGTAATTATAAAATAAATATAATATTTCCTTAACCTTTTATTATTGTTGTAGTTTCTTTCAATTTTGTTTTTATAATTTTATTATTTAATTATTATATTTATATAACTATCCATCTATGATATAGGTCATTAAATATAGTGCTTATGTGATGCATTTTTTTATATCCCTCATTCTCTCTTAAAAAAAATAGAATATAATTAAACTAAATAAAAGAATTTATTTATGAGAATGGATCGTTGCTCATTAATAATGGCAAAAAATAAATGCTAAAGACTTTTATTTTATCACTTAGTCCAGTATTTGATAAGTTTTTAGTATCATAAGAATTTCATTAAAGTTATTTTATTCAGTCTCACCATTTAATTTGAGTTCTCCTCATATAGAGAAGACAAGCTTTTCTTTCCTTCAAAATTAAAATTTAAAACTTTATTCCAAAACTATTCTCACATAAAAACAAACTTTTTTTTTAAGTTTTATTTTTAACATATTTTTTTAGTTTTATTTCTTTTTTAATTTTTTTTATTAAACTTTTTTTTAATTATAGTTATGTAGAATGAGTAATTTTATTTCTTCTAAATAACTCTTCGTAATGCTTAGTTGATAAATATAAAATGAAAATTTTTTTTTAATAGGCTTGCAAAATTCATTTTTCTAAAATATCTTAAACCAAATAATAGAATAAATATGAATATTTCATTTTTAATCTTTTATTTAATGAGTATTAATCAATTTTTTATTTTTATATTTTATTTCTGATTTCTTATAATTATTTATATTTTATTTAAAAATATTATGTTTGATAAAAAATATTTGATTTTTTATAATTTAATGTGTTTATTCATTAAATAGTATATATAAATATTTAATACATTAAAATATTTCAATTTTTAGAATTTTTAAATATTTATTAGACAATTTTTTTATTAAAAATTTAAATATTTAGTTCATAAAAATATTATTGTCATTTTTATAACATGTTCTGTCCTAATTTCAGTTATTTTAAATACTCGACAGGATAAAATTTTATTCTATTTTGTTTTGTGATGTTCTGTCTCGTCTAGTCCTTAGTTGTCCTGTTCTCCCGGCTAAATGCACCCTTACAAAACAAGAATGAAAGCAATTTAATGTTTTGAATTTGTCGGATTGGGTATTTCTGGGTTGGTGTTTTTCTATTATTGAATTTTTAATTTTTCAGTTATTTAATAATTGTAAAATAAATAATAAAATAATTTATTATTTTAAAATAAAAATATTTTTAATATAAAAATGATTATTTTAATTTGTTTAAAAAAAATTGGATTCACTTAAAAAAAAAATAGTGGTTGAAATTGGACCAGAAAGCATGTAAAGGATCTAATTGGATATCCAACAAAAATACAAGGTCCAAAATGACCTCCACCCCAACAATATTAGATTAAGTAAACTTTAGGCTTGTTAAAAAAATAAAATAAGATAAAATAAAACTTTAGACAAAATAAGTAACAAGTTGGAGTAAAGAAATCTAAGTAACAAATTAAAAATTTACCTACAATCAAGATTAAAAAGATATACTAGGCGCCATTAAGTTTTGTATAATTTCAAAACAAATACTCTATTTCTCAATAAAACAATATATTATATACATGTCATTTTTTTTATAAACATTTTTTCATTTTCCTTATATGAGTTGTTTGGTATCATTTTTTTTTCTTTTAGTTTTTTTTTAATTTTCTTATATTAAAAGTTTGCATATTAGAAAATGGTTCAAAAAATAAGCAAAATTTTATTTTTCGTGCTTTTCACTTTGTATGACAATATATTTTATATTTTAAGGGGGTGATTGAGTGTGGATTACTTTCAACTCAATACTTTTTGCTTTTGTTTGTGGTATTATTGGTCATTTTGAATAATTCTATGAAAAATCATATGCTACCTTGGATTCATTCACTGTAAAAGCTTATGATTCATGATTTTGAGCTCCTTTGAGGAGAAAATCTAATTCAATTGTGCAAAGTGGTTCCTGAAGGGATTGGATGGTTTCAATTCTGCCACTAGAAAAATGGAAGATGATAGTTCTATGCAAGTTTTGGCAAGCCCAACAATTCCACCTATAATTAAGCAATGTACCAATAATGGAGATTCTAATGTTACGAGGAATGGAGTAATTAATGACAAAAATGATGGAAATTGCGATGCTATGGTAGTTGATGATGAGATTAATATGGCAACTGTGCATATTTCTCACAAGAATGAAGATAATGGTCAACTAGGAGTATTATGGATCCGAAAAGGAGAGGTAAGGAGGAAAATAATGAACATGTTGGGCCAACTGAATTTCTCCATGAGATTACTTCAGAAATTTCAAAAAACTTGTTATTGCTGGGTTCTGGATCCCAGACCCATCAGACATAATGAGCACTATTAGTTGGAACTATCGTGGATTGGGCAGATCACAAATAGTTTAGGAATTATTGGACCTTATGTCCATGAAAAAGCCCTGTTTTATTTTCTTAATGGAGGTAAAAATTGGTAGAAGTCGAGTTGAACAAATAAAAATAAAATTGGCTTTGAGGGCCTATGTTTTGTTGATAGTGTGGGATTGAATGGTAGCCTTGCTTTATTTTGGAGAGAAAAACACATGGCCCAGCTTTAAGTTTCTCAAGGACCCATATTGACATATCTATTAATGTTGATAAAATGCAAAATTGGAGACTTACATGTTATTATGGCTTTCCTGAGAGACATCGCAAGCAAAAGTCATGGGATCTCATTTGAAGTTTGAAGTCCAAATCAACTAAGCCCTAGTGTATCCTAGGTGATTTTAAAAATATGATTTGCTAAAAAAAAAAAAGGCAGTTTGCCTCATCCAACTCATTTGATCAGAGGTTTCTCTTAAGCCATTCGTGACTGTGATTTATATGACTTGGGAATGGTGGGTTATGATTACACTTAGGAGAAGAGTAGAGGTACAGAGACCTAGGTAGAGGAGAGATTTGACAAGGTTCTGGACGATGCAAATTGGTGTTATATATTCAATAATGCTCAGGTATTCAATCTGGATACTCATTCCTCTAATCATACAACCTTTTTCTTTGATTTTTTCTTCTAATCATCAAAAAAGGAAAAGAGATTCATATTTGAGAGTTCTTGGCTTAAGGATGAGGATTGTGATCGTGAAGTAAAGGAGAGCTAGGGAACGGACGATTCTAGGGATTTACAAAGCAAGATTCTTCATACTGGTCAAAATCACAATAATGGAACGATGATTTTTTTGGAAATTTAAAAAAGAAATTGCTATTTGCAAAGGACAGCTTTGTATGCTTAAGCCGTTACAGGATTTAGATTCTTCAAGAATTTCAAGTTCTATCCTTTAAGCTTCAAAACCTTCTTAACCAGCAGGAAGCATTTTGGTGTCAAAAAGCAAAGCAACATTGGTTGCAAAATGGTGATTCTAATGCCAAAATTTTTCATCAATTTGCATTAGCTCGAAAGAAGAAAAATACCTTTGATCATCTTAAAGATGAGGATGGAAATTGGCTAGACTAGGAGTCTAGTATTCAAGGTCATATCTTCACCTATTTTCAAGAATTTTTTTGTTCAAAAGGCAATAATGGTGATTGCATTTGGAGTAAGATCAAACTAGTTGTCACTAGATATCAGAATGTTTAACTTCTCAAGCTTTTTGATCCTAAAGAAGCAAAGATAGCTATTTTCTCAATGTTTGTAGAGAAATCCTCTAGGCCGATAGGTTAAGTCCTGGGTTTTTCAGCCTTATTAGGATGTGGTGGGTTCAAACATAAATAGATTTTTTTTGTCTTATTTAAATGAAGGTTAGTTCCCAAGCAATCTTAATGCAACATCCATTATTCTCATTTCTAAACAAAAAACCCAAGGTCCTCGCTGATCTGAAACCCATTACTTTATGCAATGTGGTATACAAAATTATAGCCAAAATGTTTGCAAACAGAATGAAATATATTCATGATGAAGTAATTTATCCAACTCAAAGTGCATTTGTTCTCAATCGATTAATAGCAGACAATGTGATGGTGGCCTTTAAAGTGGGTCATTATCTCAAACATAAATGGTATAGTAAAGAAGGATTAAATTTCAAGAGTCTCTATGAATTTAACCTATCTCTCCTTTGTAAACAAGGATAAAGATTATTAACGAATCCAAATTCTTTAATTGCTAAAATTTACAAGGAAAAATAGTTCCTAAGTTGTAACTTCCTTGAAGTTAAGTTGGGAGCCAATCCAAGCTTCGCATAGCAAAGTTTTTCTGCTAGGCAATACTTGCTGAAGAATGGTGTGTTCCAACGGGTCGGTTCAGGTGTTAGTATCCAAATATGGGGCTCTTCTTAGCTGTCTTACTCATCTAATGCTCTTATAGAGACAAATTTGGTGCTTGAACTTCAATCAGCTACAGTAGATTCTCTCATCCTGTCTAATACAAGAGAATGGGATGAAGATCTTGTTCGTGATATCTTCAATCAGAGAGATGATCCTTAGGATTCCTCTCGATCATGGTCATCATGATGACAATTGGTTATGGAAGCATGATAAAAAAAAAAAAGCATTTATATTGTGAAGTAGGGATATAGAATTCTCACTATGGATTTGACAACTTCTCCCAATCAATAAAACTTTGCAAACTGGAAGAAATTTTGGAGCCTCATTATTTCCCCAAAGGAACAAAATTTCCCTTGGAGATGTGCTTGTAATTGTTTGCCCACTATGATATGTTTGAAACATCGAGGTGGTGAGGTTGAGGATGTTTGTGGTTTTTACAATGGGAATTGAAAGGATGCCCTGCACCTCTTTGTGTATTGCCCTTTTACTAAAAAAATTTGGCGAGACTCTATTTATTATTGGTTTGATTATGCGTCTTCAAGGTTTTCAGCTTGGTGGGATCATTTTTTGGCTAATCATGATAAGGAAATTGCTACTTCTGCTACATTGATTTTATGGGCTTTTTGGCAAGGAATAAGAAAATTAGGTCTATGCAGGAGGTACTTTTGATGGCTTCCACTGTGCTTATACAATGGAAGAGCTCATGTATTCAAAAGAAAACTTTTGCTTCAATTCAAGAAGGTAAAAATTTTGCTCACTGGTCTAAGCTACCTTTTGGTTTCTTCAAATGCAATTTTGATGCGGCACTTTTCTTAAATCAAAGATTAGCAAGTTATGGTATTGTTATTCGTGATGCAAATGGCAATCTTGTGGCAGCCAAAAATGATTTTTTGAGATGCTCATTGGGTCCAGCAATTGCAAAGGCACTTTCATGTAGAGAAGCTTTAAGTTGGCTTAAAAATCTTCAAATTCATAGAGTTTTGGTTGAAACAGATTGTCTTGGGCTTAAACGGGCTATTACTCAACCAACACCAGATTTCTCTTCTTATAAAATCATTATTCGTGACTGTATCAATGCTTAAGAGATATAGTAGAGAGCAAACTTTACTTTGTAAGAAGATCAAATAATCAATCTACTCATATGTTAACTACGGCAATTGATTTTCAGTTTGGTCCTAGAGTTTGGACTTTTGTCCCTCCTTTTTATTTCTGATGTAACTTCATTTGATTCAATGAATTTACTCACTTTCACCTTTAAAAAAAAAAGATAAAAAAATACATTTTAATATTAGATTTTTTTTTGTAAAGTTGAAAAAATAAAAAATAACAACCATATTAGTATATTTTATTATATAAATTTATTAATAATACATAGAATATAATACAGTGAATCAGAGTCTAACCTTTAATAAGTACATATATTAAAAATTAATAAATATATTATATATATATAATATTAGTTATCATAAAACACATACAATAGTTTCTGTAAGATATAAGAAAATTAATTGAATTATTTTTTTTACAAATAAATAATTAATGGACATATCAATGAAGCTAATATTTCCAAACTTTTTTCTAGGGAGCATATAAAATATATAAGCAACAATTTAACTCTATTAAATTTATTTTAGACATTAATCTTTTGGTCATAAAAAATTAAATTTTAAATAATTTTTTGCTTTCCAAATATAAAAAATTGTTAAAATAAAATTATTTTTAACAGTTTCCACATACTATTAAAAAAAAAATAGAATCCATTCATTTCACTAAATATTATGGAGAGATAGAGATACAAGAAATATAAGAGAACTCAAAAAACATAGATCAAAGATTTGTCTAAAGTCCTGCTAAAAAAAAAAAAAAAAAAAAGATATGTTTAGATCTGAAAATGAAACAAAAAAAACTTAGATCTATATAGAAAGATAAAATATCAAGTAAATGACACTATTCTCACTAAACTTTGGTCATTTTTCTGTTTTGCCCACTAACCAGAAAATTTTTTTAGATGGCCCACAAAATTTTTCCTTTTTTTTTTTTTTTTTCACCTGAGTGTCATTGGCCACTTTAGTAGATGAAAATCCGATGTAGCATGTCTATGTCATCACTGAATTAAACCACATTGCCATGTGGTAGCCACGTTATCCAAAGCCGCCATATCATCATGCCATGTCATCTTCTTTAGTTGACCAAAGCTGACTTATTTATTTAAAATTCAAATTTCTCTCTCTCAATGTATGGTTGACACGTAAAGAGAGAGAAAGTTTTAAAAAAATTAAGTTGTTGCAATTCACCCATCTGCTCTTCTCTTCCTTCTTCCTCAATCTCCCTCTTCATCTTCCATACCCACAACCCCTTATTTTCATTCTTCCTCGATTTTTAGTTCTTTCTAAATACTTTTTTTTTTATCAATTTATTACTTCTATCTTTTGGCAAATTCCTTTAAAATCTATCACTACTACTCCTAAATGTAGATTTTCTCACAAATTAACAAAGGCTAATTTGATTAAAATTCAGATTTAAACCTAACTTAATTACCTGGTGTTAATGGCTGACTACTCAATGCCTCGATGCAGGTGTGACTTCCCTTATGTCCTTAAAACATTGTGGACAATGAAAAACCTAGACTGACAATTTTATGGGTGTAGAAATTATAAAAATGTAAGTTTTCGTGCTCTCCAACCAAATCTAAATGGTTTTTATAAAGGGATTAATGACACCAAAAGCAAAAGCAAAGTGGGTGGAGCAAAATTTCAAACATTTCAAAATTTTGCTCCACCATTGTGGTAGGTCCATTACCCTTTCAATATATTCACCAATTGTGTGCAAAACATATACAAGAAAGAAAGAAGAAGAAGTAGTATCATATACGTTTCTCCTTAACTCCTATTTGTTTTAGCTCCCTAAATGTGAAGCCTCTAACTTGCTCACACCAAGCTTCATCAAGCAAGGATCAAGAGTTCTTGTAGTTCTGGACTTGTTTCTACTATCACCAAGTTTTGTTTTTCTCAAAAACAAGAAAAGAAGATGAAGAAGATGAAGGATTGGAGAACACTTTCTTCAATCTCCCTCTCAAGCTTTCTTCTCACTCTTATGCATGAAATAGTAGCCTTTTCTTTTGTTAATGGAAAAATCTATATATATCCATTTACATAGATAGATTTTTGCCTTCTTATACATGTATTATATCCTCTCACAACTAAGATGGCTATTGAGATAATAGGGAACAAAGATGAGTTAATTGTCTTATCAATTCATCTTTATCTCCCACTATATAAAAGGAAAATACAAAGATGCCCAAGAGAGTTAGTGGGTTATCTCTGACCCCTAAACTCTCTCTTGTCCTTATCTTATATGGACTTGGGTTTTAGTTGGTGCAACCCCCAAATCCATCATATGGGTCAAGTTTATTACCAAGTCTTCCATCAAATGTCCAACCCAATTAAATTTAGTCCAAAACTATTTCAGTTTAATCCTCACTATTTGTATCACATACAAATAATGACTCAATTGAAATAAACCTTTTGCGAATTAAACTTCAATACATGCAAGGGTCTTTATAAATTAAATTACAAGCTTAATTCAATTATCATTAATAAATTAATTAAACACTTTAATTAATTATTAATATAATTCTATATTTTGATTAGTGAATGTTTTATGATATGTGACTTACTAGGTTCATGTTCCAATTAGTAATAGGATAGAGAAAACTCTTTTTCTCACCTAATGTGAAATCCTCATTTCACACTTAGTCCCATAAGTCGTGAGGGACACCTAGTATAACATATCATGACTACCTAATTATAAATGAATATCAGTGAACTTATACTTGAACATTACATGGACCTTTAATTATAATTATCATGCACTCAAATCCCTCCATTACGGATTCCAGATCTCGGCTAGGGTCATAGATTAGTCAAACCCTATACACTTTGATCATACGATTTCATCTCTGTTCTAATTGTCGATAAATTCGATTCTTACTAGAAACTCTTTTCTAGTGAATCTCATCCGCCTTAGCCAAGGACTTGCATATCAAGAACAACTAGATGTCATAGGATTCATTCCTTGTCTACCCAAGTTAATGGATTTTTTCTTAGAGATCACTTACCTCCACATATCACTAGTTAAGGCTATAACATGCTATATACCTTTACGTGAATAGTATCGGTATGTAAGCAGTAATAAATCCTAACCAACAATACGTTAGGCAACCTATTGCCTCAAGTCAAAGGACCATATGTACAATTATGACTTAGATGATGAAATATTGACTAGTAGTAAAAACCTATGTATTAATCATCTGATGTCATTATTCAACTCATTCATCTCTATAAGAGTTCACATATTGTCGTGACATCATATGTCTGTAGCATAAGACTCACTACCTCATTACTTTAAGTCTCATATACTTATCATGGATGACAATAGAGGTGATGGTCTTTTGGATTAAAGGTGCCTAGCTAATAATCCTATGACTATGAACAAATTTAAAGTATCTATATAAGAGTGATCTGTCTCTTATATTCTGAAATTTTTGAGAATGGGTCCTCTCATAGAACACTTGAGGAACATATATTCATTATAAAAGAACAAATTCATTTAAAGAACATATATATTTTATTGCCAATTGAGGATTTTTTAACATTTACATAATATGTACATTGCTCTGGGGCATACATCACTATCAATCTCCCATTTGTGGTAAAGCCAACTAGTATAGTATCTAAGTCCCATCTTCTCAAGATGAAAATCTAACTATTGTTGACTTATTGCTTTAGTTAGTGGATCTGTTGTGTTATCAGCTGATGCTATTTTCTGCTTAGCAATCTCACATTTCCTAATGATTTCTCTAATAATATGATATTGCCTTTCTATGTGTTTGGATTTTTGGTGAGATCTAGGTTCTTTTGCCTAAGCTATAGCTCCATTATTGTCACAATAAAGAGAAATCGATGACTGAATGGAAGGAACCACTCTTAATTCTGTCACGAACTTTCGAATCCAAACAGCTTCTTTTGCAGCATTCAATGCAAGAATATACTCAGCTTCTGTAGTGGAATCTGTAGTAGTTGACTGCTTGGAACTTTTCTAGCACACTGCTCCTCCATTACATGTAAACATAAACTCAGAGATAGACTTTCTATTATCAACATCTAACTGGAAGTCAGAATAGACTTTCTATCATCAACATCTAACTGGAAGTCAGAATCCATGAATCCATTTATTCTCAAATTCCTCTTCTATATATCAAAACTAAATTCTTAGTCCTTATCAAGTACTTGAGGATAGCTTTGACTGCAGTCCAGTAATCTAATCCTGGATTTTAATTGATATCTGCTAGTTAAACTAATAGCATATGCGATATCTGGCCTAGTACACAACATAGCATACATTAGACTTTCAACTGCAAAGGCATATGGAACCTTGGCCATATATTCCCTTTCTTCAGGTGTCTTAGGAGACATAGCCTTAGAAAGGTGGATATCATGCCTCATAGGCAACAATCCCTTCTTGGAATCAAGCATGTTGAACCATTTCAATACCCTTTCCAAGTACTGACTTTAAGAAAGCCTAATCATTCTTTTTGATCTATCTCTATAGATACGAATACCAAGAATGTAGGTAGCTTCTACTAAGTCTTTCATGGAGAAAGTTTGAGATAGCCAGACTTTTATAGTTGTGAGCATGCCAATGTCATTACTAATTAATAAAATGTCATCCATATATAGTACAAGAAAAGTAAGTGTGCTCCCACTAACCTTCTTGTACACACAGGGTTCATCTACATTCATGATGAAATCAAACAATTTGATTGCTTCATCAAAACAATGATTCTAGCTCCTTGAAGCTTGCTTAAGACCATAAATGGACTTCTTAAGCTTACACACTTTGGAACCTTCCTTAGATTCAAAACCTTTAGGTTGTTCCATGAAAATGTCTTCCTCAATGTATCCATTAAGGAAAGCGATCTTGACATCCATTTGCCAAACCTCATTTGTCATAGTGTGCGACTATTTCTAATAATATCCTTATGGATTTAAACATGGCTACGAATGAGAAGGTTTCCTCGTAGTCAACCCCTTGCCTTTGGGAAAACCCTTTTATGACAAGCCTAGCTTTAAACGTCTTCACGCTTCCATCTACACCAATCTTTCTATTGAAGACCCATTTGTTCCCTATAGGTACAATACCATTAGGTGGATCAACAAGTTCCTAGACTTAGTTTGTATATATAGAATACATTTCATATTTCATAGCATCTGGCCATTTAGGAATCTATATATGATATAGCTTCCTCATAAGTGGTAGGATCATCACCATGGTCAACGTCCTCATAAATGAACAACCTTTGTACATTCTTATGAAGAAATCCATATCTCTCCAGAGGATGAGATACTCTACCAGATCTCTGAGGTACTTGTGTGGATATATTATCAACTGGAATTGACTCATTATGGGATTGATCAATTTCCATTTAATCAATTTGTTTAACCTCTTTGGATGATTCTTCATCCAAAACTATCTTCCTTCCCTTGCCACCTTCTTAAAGAAACTATTTCTCAAGAAAAATGAATCCCGGCTAACAATAATTGTTTGTTCTATGGAAAGATAAAAATAGTATCCTAAACTATCTTTAAGACATCCAACAAACCTTCCTTTAATAGACCTTTCCTTCAATCTATCTGTCTTCAGATTTTTAATGTGAGCTAGACACCCCCAAATCTTAACATATGTAAGACTTGGTTTTCTACTATACCATATCTCATATGGAGTAGTAGATACAGATTTGGATGGAACTCTATTGAGGATATAGCAAGCTGTATGTAGTGTGAATCCTCATAAGGAGATAGGTAGATTGGTATAGCTCATCATCGAACGTACCATATCTAATAGGGTATAATTTCTCCTTTCAAATATACCATTTAATTGTGGCATTCTAGGAGGAGTTAACTGTGATATTATGCCATTTTCTTTCAAGAAGTCTTTAAACTCGGTACTTAAGTATTCACCTTCTCGATCGGATTGAAGGATTTTAATACTTTTGCCCCATTTGTTTTTCAACCTCATTCTTGAATTCTTTGAACTTTTCAAATGATTCATGTTTATATTTCATTAGATAAACATAGGCTAACCTCAAAAGGTCATTTGTAAATGTGATGAAATATAAATATCTTTCTTTAGCCATTTCTCCAAATGGACCACATACATCACTATGTATAAGTTCCAAAATTTCTTTGGCTCTTTCACTTTGTCCTACAATGGGTGACCTAGTCATCTTGCCTTGGATACAAGATTCACAAGTTGGTATATGTTCATCATCCATTGGGTTTAGAATCCCTATTTTCTCCAACTTTAGAATCTTATCTTCGATTATATGAACTAGTTTAAGATGCCAAATTAATTTTGAATTAGAGTTAGGTTTTATCATGGCATTAATATTATTTATGCTTGGAGTTATTTTGTCATTACCATTATCCAAATAATATGGACCATCAAGTACATAACCCATGTCAACAATTCTATTATCATAATAGATTTCACAAACATACTTCTTAAACAAGAGTTCATAACTCATACTAGTCATACTAGTTACAAAAATAATGTTTTTAAAAGCATTAGATACATACAAAATGTCTTCTAATAATAAAACATGATCAATAAGATTAATAGAAGTAGATCCAGTAGCCTTTGTTGCAACACTTGCTCCATTTCTAAGCTTTAGGATCACCTCTCCCTTTTCTAAGCCTCTAATGCTTGTCATCACCTGCATAGAAGCACAAATGTGAGAACTTGCACCATTGTCAAGTATCCAAGCAATTGATGAACTATTAGACAAATTAGATATGGAACAATTGAAAGGCATACCTTCACAAGGTTTATCCTTCTTCTTGTTCTTCTTCTTGCCCTTCGAGGATTCCAAATACTTTGGGCAATTTCTCCTCCAATGTCTAACCTCATCACAATGAAAACACTTTCCTTTGTCTTCAAAAGCTGCCTTTGTGGATCTTTCCTTGCTTACACCGCTATTTGGCTTGAGTTAGGAAATCTTCTTTTTGCCTTTCTTCTTCTTAGTCTTACTAGAAGAAGATGCAACAAGAGCTACTTCCTTACTCTTGCCCTTCATATTATTTTGGGTGGTCACAAGTTTGTTATGCAATTTTGCAAGACTGCACTCAATCTTGTTCATATGAAAATTCACAATGAAATTAGAAAATGAGTCTAGCAGGGATTGAAGGACCAAATTCATTTGAAGGTGGAAGTCCATGGAGAAGTCTAAATTCTCCAATTGCTCAATTAGCTGGATCATCTTATGAACATGCGGCCCAACCTTCTCTCGCTCACGCATTTTAGTTTGGAACAACTGCTTAGATATCTTATATCTAGCAGTCCTACTCTCTTCACCATGCACCTTTTACAGGTGTGTAATTATGTCCGCAACCTCAAGCATGCTTTCATGTTGCTTGTGTAACTCTGGACTCATTGATCCTAATATGATGCATCTTGCTTTGTATGATCATCTTTCTACTTCTCTAAAGTGGCATTGTTCCTCAGGAGAGGCCCTTTCAAGTAAGGGTCCAAGAAGCTTTAAATCAAGAACATACAAAAGTTTTTCATAAGCAAGGACTAATTTAAGGTTTCTCAACCAATCTACAAAGTTTGGTCCGATTAATTTGTTATCACTGAGTATGCTCGCAATAGGGCAGGATGTGCTCATTTTATCAAATTTACTGCAGAAAATAATAAGATTGATTAATCTATATGAAATGTAACCACCATGTTGACTTAGTCTTTAATCAAAATGGCACTCCTACTAACTTGGTGAATCCTACACTTCCAAGTAGGGGACAGAAATTCCATTGGGGTGGATTTTTAGTGGGTGATTGAATTCTTATAAAATTATCAAATTCCCTTAAATACAAATTATCATTATTGGGATTTTGATATTTTACAAGTGAACAACTCTTGTTCATCACAACTCTTTATGAGGCTCAATCATTCCAACTCCTAATGCTTCTGACCTCAAATACCTTTTATCATTATTAGTCTTTTCACATTAGTTAAGTCAATACCATTGGACCAATAAGTATAGAGATTTGAACATTGTGTGGCTCAGGTACATATTGTCATTATTGACACAAAATGCATCCTACACTTACAACATCACATGCTATATAATGACTTCAAGGAAAAGACTCCTATGAATCATTGCTCCAATGGAGGGCCATGACTTAATTTTTAATTTGAAAGATTTTCTTAGGCTTTAATTATTTGGTCTCACTTTGCTCGTTATCCATTTTACATATATCTCATGCATCATATATATCATAAAATGGACACTTTACATAAGTATGATCATGGACTAATGGGCCCAATTCTTAGCCATAAAGAATGGGTAAGAGGTTTAGGTTTATCAAATTACAAACATTCAAAGACTACAACTAATGAGTCTTTGTGCTCCCACTAGGCATTTTTATGGGTTAAGCCCCCTCTTGATCTTACATCTCCACGTCCTTCATGTGTACATTGTTATCCTTGGTATACCAAGGCGAGATTACAAATAAAGAGAGCTCAAAGGCTCAATGAATTGAATATATAACCTAAACTGGTAATTGACAATTAATTACAACCCTTTCATATGATAAAAGAATATTACATGCCCATCATAAGAAACATACATTATGGTTCTAGTCATGATCATCCATTCATGCCTTTCAAACACATGACATAAACATAACAATTAGATTCATTCATGTGTTGTCCTTTTACCTTTTGGAACATTTCCAAAAACCATTTTGAATATCATATATTCAAAGTTTCTATAGCTTAAAATCACATTTTAAGTCATAGAAATTCATTTGATTGATAAATAAATCCAAAACAATTTTGAAAAATTAAAAGTTAGGCAAAAACACAGTGAAAATCAGGTTGTGGCGAGATATTGGCCGGGAAATCAAAATCGTGGTCGAGACACCGAAATTGCTGTTGCGAAATGGAAATTATGGTTGAGAAATCATGACAAACTGCACAACATTTGTTCTAATGTACTCATTTGCTGTCGTGAAATCAATTTTGTGGTCGGGATTTATGTGTCCGTGGGCACAACATTTTGTGCACCAACTTTTTCTCAATCAAATCAAAAGCTCCAAAACAACACATGCAATGGTTTTGCAATAAAATTGGGTGGCTCTTATACCAATTGAAGGGATTAATGGCACCAAAAGAGGAAGCATAGTGGATGGGGTAAAATTTTAAACATTTCAAAGTTTTGCTCCACCATTGTCGTAGGTACATTACCCTTTCATTATGTTCACCAATTGTGTGCAAAACACATACAAGAAAGAAAGAAGAAGAAGAAGTATCATATACCTTTCTCCTTAGCTCCTATTTGTTTTATCTCCACAAATGTGAAGCCTCTAGCTTGCTCACACTAAGCTTCACCAAGTAAGGATCCAGAATCTTGTTGTTTTGGACTTGCTTCTACTATTACTAAGTCTTATTTTTCTTAAAAACAAGAAGAGAAGAAGAAAAAGATGAAGGATTAGAGAACACTTTCTTCAATCTTCCTCTCAAGCTCTCTTCTCAATCTTATGCATGTAATAGTAGCCTTTTCTTTTATTAGTGGAAAAATCTGTATATGTCCACTTACATAGACATATTTTTGCGTTCTCATGCATGTACTATATCCTCTCACAACTAAGATGGCTGTTGAGATAGTAGAGAACAAAGATGAGTTGATTGTCTTATCAATTCATCTTTGTCTCCCACTATATAAGAGGAAAATACAAAGATGCTGAAGAGAGTTAGTGGTTTATCTCTTACCCCTAAACTCTCTCTCTTCTATATCTTATGTGGATTTGGGTTTTAGTTGGTGCAACCCCTAAATCCATCATATGAATCAAGTTTATTACCAAGTCTTATATGCATCTTCCACCATATCAAATGTGGTGTGGGCTCCTATCAAATGTCTAACCCAATTAAACTTAGTTCAAAACTTTTTCAATTTAGTCCTCACTATTTGTATCACATACAAATCATGACTTAGTTGAAATAAACCTTCTGCGAATTAAACTTCAAGACATATTAGGGTCTTTGTAAATTTAATTACAAGCTTAATTCAATTATCATTAATGAATTAATTAAACACTTTAATTAATTATTAATATAATTCTATATTTTGATTGGTGAATGCTTTATGGTATGTGACTTATTAGGTTCATATTCTAATTAGCAATAGGATAGAGAAAACTCTTTTTCTCACCTAATGTGAAATTCGAACACCTGGTATAACATATTACGACTACCTAATTAGAAATGAATGTCAGTGAACTTATACACGAACATTACATGGAATTTTGATCATAATTATCATGCACTCAAATCCCTCCATTATGAATTCCTAATCTTGGCTAGGGTCATGGTTTAGTCAAACACTATACATTTTGATCATATGATTTCATCTCTGTTCTAATTTTTGACAAATTCGATTCCTACTAGAAACTCTTTTCTAGTGAATCTCATCTGTCTTGGCCGAGGACTTGCATAGCAAGAACAATTAGATGTCATAGGATTCCTTCCTTGTTTACCCAAGTTAATGGATTCTTTCTTGGAGATTACTTACATTCACATGTCACTAGTTAGAGCCATAACATGCCATATACCTTTATGTGAATAGCATCAGTATGTAAGCAGTAATAATTCCTAACCAATAATATGTTAGGCAATGTATCACCTTAAGTCAAAGGGCCATATGCACAATTATGACCTAGATGATGAAATATTGACTAGTAGTAAAAGCTCATGTATTCAACATCTGATATCATTGTTCAATTCATTCATCTCTATGAAAGTTCACATATTGTCATGACATCATATGTCTATAGCATGAGACTCATTACCTCCATTACTATAAGTATCACATACGTATCATAGATGACAACAGAGGTGATGGTCTTCCGAATTAAAGGTGCCCAATTAATAATTCTATGACCATGAACAAATTTAAAGTATCTATATAAGAGTGATCTGTCTCTCATATTCTGAACTCTTTGAGAATAGGTCCTTTCATAGAGTACTTAAGAAACATATATTCATTATAAAAGAAAAAATTCATCTAAAGAACATATATATTTTATTGCCAATTGAGGGTTTTATTTACATTTACATAATATGGACATTGCTCTGGGCATACATCACTATCATTTTAGAAATTATTTTGTTATTTTTAATGTACTTGAATAGTGTTAAATAATGGGTATTATGCATATTTGAGTAGGCAATGATGGGATACTATAACTCTTTTGCTTGGGTTGATGATAAACCCACCACCCCAGAGGGTCAGTCAAGGAGATGTATAATGCTTGAGGGTAAAATAAATTAAGGAACCAAGTTGATGAAGGAGGTGAAAATGTTGAAGACATCCCAAACAAGGAATGAATGTTAGTGATTACATATACGAACATTACATGGACCTTTGATCATAATTACCATACACTCAAATCCCTCCATTACGGATTCCCGATCTCGGCTAGGGTCATGGATTGGTCAACCTTATATGCTTTGATCATATGATCTCCGTGAACTCTCATTTTAGCACCTTCAAAATTGACATTAAACTTCCCAGAACTGACTAGAGTATTCTTGGCACAACCTGACTCCTTTTCGACCTTGACCGGACCTTCTGTATTAGACAGCCTTTTTTCAAAACTGACCGAAATCTATCCCAGACTGACTGTCAAAATGTCCTAAAATTAATTTTGATTCTAACGACACTGACTGTTAATTTTTTTGAGCTCTATAGCTCCCAGAAACTGGCTTGGAAGTCTCAAAAATAGGCTCAAAAATCCTCAAAAAATGAACCGAAAGGGAAAACCTCGGGAAGTGTGCCGTGCCACATGGCGTGCCGCATGAGTGGCATGAGGCACCACGTCAGGTCTATGCGGCGCCGCACAGCCTCTTTGCGGCATGCAGCAAAAGCTTGACGTGGCACTGCACAACCTGGTGAGGCACCGCGTTAAGGCACAAGTTTTTCTGCCTCCAGTAGGACCCACGCCCATAAAATGACTTTTTTACCCCTTTTTGTCTACTTATCAACCATTTTCTGACCTATTCCCATGGTCTTTTTACATTTTTATTACCTAAACTACCCTCAACCCCATTTGCCTATAAATAGGCTCCCCATTCCCTCATTTCTCTACACACTAAGGTTAATATTGATAGCTATCTATCAACCTTCTTTCTTCTTCTTCCTCCATCCACTCTCCAATTAATTAATTAATCATTTTAATTAATTAATTTTCTCACCCAAGCCTAGTTAATTCATCCTTTTAATTAACTAAAAAAAAATCTTTTTTTTACTTACAAGCTAATTAATTAATTAATCTTTTTAATTAATTAATTTTTTTTAAATCAAAAATCTCTTTTTCAACTCAACCACTATTTTAATTAATTAATTAATCATTTTAATTAATTAATTTACTCATCCATCATTTTTTTTTATCATTAATCAACTCGTTTTGTCCGGTCCGATAAAACGGAATTTCGTTCCGGCAAAACACTTTTTCCATCTCATCTATCCAAATCTAAGGTATTTTAATCAAACTCATTCTCTAAACCCAAAAATCATTTTTTAAATCCCTCCACTTAATCGTGGAACGAACTACGTGAGTTTTTATCCCTATTCAAAAGGGGTACGTATGCATATTTGGAATTTAAGTCCAAATCTCAAATCCAATTTTCTTTTAAATTAAGCTTATTTTTCTTAAGTAAATTGTTTTTTTTTACAATATTTTGTAAAGGAATTTGTGGTCTTCCTAGAATTCCATAAGGATTAGAGAAGGTATCACATTTTTCCTATTAATGTAATTAAGGAGTAATCATGTGGCTCCCCCAAATCTCTAAAGATTGGAGGGAGCACTCTCCTTCATTTGTAAATGTTTATTGTTTTATTAATTTTCATGCATCTATCTTATGCCATGTTCATGCATTTTATTTACAATTATTAATGTCATTCATGAAATTAATTTTCAAGTCAAATTAAACTTAAAGAGCCAAATTTAGATTATTTAAAACTAAAAACCTAATCCCTTAACTCAACCCGGTTCAAAGGCTAGTGATTTTTATTTTTGGGCAAATTAATTTAAAAATTAATGAATTTGGAGTCAAAATTGGGTTTTTTCCTTAATATTTTTCCAACTAAATAAAATTAAGGTGGCAACTCCTAAAAATCATTTTTTTCTAAAATCAACCGATCCGAATCCGAGAGTTCCATCGTGAGTCCAAACCCCAATGAGCATCTCGATTCCCTCCAGCGGACCGGGCCGGTGCTCGAGCGAGGCCTCACAATCTCATCTTAGTTTTAGTTCTTGATAAACTCAATTCCTACTAGAAACTCTTTTCTAATGAATCTCATCCACTTTGGCCAAAGGCTTTCATATCAAGAACAATTAGATGTCATAGGATTCTTTCCTTGTTACACAGGTTAATGGATTCTTTCTTGGAGATTACTTACCTCCACATATCACTAGTTAGAACCACCACATGCCATATACCTTTGTGTAAATAGCATCGTCATGTAAGCAGTAATAAACCCTAACCACCAATATGTTAGGTAACATATCACCTCAAGTTAGTGGACTATATGCACAATTGTGACTTAGATAATGAAATATTGACTAGTATGTAAAACCCATGCATTTATTATCTAACATCATTGTTCAACTCACTCATTTCTATGAGAGTTTACATATTGTCATAATATCACTTGTCTATAGCATGAGACTCACTACCTCCATATCTATAAGTATGGCATACTTATCATGGATGACAACAAAGGTGATGGTCTTTTAGATTAAAGATACCTAGTTAATAATTCTATGACCATGAACAAATTTAAAGCATCTGTGCAAGGGCAATCTGCCTCCCATATTCTCAACTCTTTGAGAATAAATTCCCTTATAGAATACTCAATGAACATATATTCAATTTAAAATAACGCTTTCATTTAAAGAACATATATATTTTATTGCCAATTGGGGATTGTATTTACATTTTACCTAATATGTAAATTGCTCTAGGGCATATATCACTATCAATTAATAATTTTTTGGTTTTTAATTTAAAATGTCAAATTGGTGATGTCAATTTCAGGGTTTCAAATTATAAATTTAGGGTTTCCAATTTTAGGGTTTCAATTATAGGTTTCTATAATTAATAATTTTGGGGTTTTTAATTAAAAATGTAAAATTGGGAATTTCAATTTTAAGGTTTCGAATAATAAATTTAATGTTTCCAATTTTAGGGCTTTAATTGTAGGTTCTGTAATTAATAGTTGTTGGTTTTTTTTATTTTTTATGTTGATGTTATTGTTAGATTTTAATTAATATAAAATGTAAATTTTTTCAACCTTAAAATTATGACTGTTGGAACTTGGATTCTATGTCCAATGGTCATATTTTATAATTGACTCGGGAGTCCTATATATGCTTGTCTACCACATCCACTAAAATATATAGCTCTTCATATATATATATATATATATATATATATATATATATATATATATATATATATATATATATATATATATATATATATATATATATATATATATATATATATATATATATATATATATATATATATATATATATATATATATACACTAGATTTTTCTTAATGTGTTTCACACGTTGATTTCTATTATGACTTGCTACAACTCATTGAGATATAAATACTTATTCTAAACTTTTACTTTTCCTTTATTAAAGATTTAATAATTAGTTTTTTGTTATATATATATATATATATATATATATATATATATATATATATATATATATATATATATATCTATAGACACACACACTAGATTTTTCTTAATGTGCTTCGCACATTGATTTTTATTATCACTCGCTACAACTAATTTGAGATATAAATACTTATTCTAAACTTTTACTTTTCCTTTATTAAAGATTTAATAACCAGTTTCTTATTATTTAAGTATAAAATTATATACTTTTATATTAAGTGAAATTTTCAATTAAAATATATAAAATTTCTCAAATATATGCCATGAAGCCCAAATCTTATTGGTCAATTTTTAAGATTATCATGGAGCAATGTTTTAATAACTTGATTACTAAATTCACTTTAATTGTTGATTATAAGTTAAGTTAAATTTTCATGTGAAAACCTAAAAATTTTAACGAAAATGTAATTATACACAATAAATATTATCTAAATTGTATATTCATGCATGTATAATATAATTAGATTGGTGACATAAAATAATTTGAGATTTTTTATAAATATATGAATGTACTTTAGAAGGTAATACATATATAACATTGAAAGAAGATGAACTTTTCTTACAATTTTAAATGATGTTTTTATGTTCAAGAATATGTTAGAAAAAAAAAACTAAAGGAATTGATAGATACATTTTTTTATAATTTTATAATTTATTTTGTTTTAGTCAAATATCATGCATTACATAATTTTATGCATAAAATAATTTAGAAAATTTTCATGCATATATAAAATATTTTTGCATAAAATATTATTTCAAAATTAGTTTTACTTTTTAGTTTGCTTTCATATAAATTTTGCAAGAAAATAATTAGTTTAAAAAAATAAATTTTATTCTCTTATTCTAAACCACTTAATGGCCACTTCCATTAAGTAAAACAATTACTAATAAGTTATATTATCTATTTAATTAAATAAATTTAAACTCTTTACATAGACAAATTCATATACTAAATTATTACCTTTTAGACTAATAATTTCCTTTAGAATTTTCCATGAATTTTTATTTCAAAATACTAAGATTATAACAAAGCTTGGTATTACTTATTTATAATTTTATCTATTTTGCTTTATTAAAAAAAAAAGAAAAAAAGAAAAAGAAAAGAAAAAATATTCTCCTTTTTTTTCTAGAATAATAAATGTATTTTATTAGTCAATTATAATTTTTAAAATTAGTCTATTACAACTCGTTAAAATTCGTTATAAATACTTATTTCAAATTTATATTTTTCCTTATTAAAGATTTAATGACTAGTTTTTTGTTATTTAAGTATAAAATTATATATTTTTATATTAAGTGAAATTTTTAATTAAAATACTATAAAACTTCTCAAATAAATACGATAAGGGCATGATCATTTAAAAAAGTTAATGAGAATAAAAGTTTATGAATTAGATTAACGAAAATAATAACTATGTATGTTTATATAAAGTAAATTTAATATAATATTAGCAGGAGAATGAAATATAATTCACCTAAAAAATAGAGTTCTTTTAGGATTAATAATTTTAATGTCCAAAACTAATTCTATTAGGATTAATAATTTTAATATCCAAAACTAATTAGTGACCTAATGAAATATAAAAGAAAATTAAAATTTGAGTATTTGAACAATATAAATAAACAATTAATCTTAAAAAATAAAATTAGATTCCTTAAAAAAAATAGATTTATAATAATATAATTTATTTACTCGGATGAAATAAAATTAGATTTATAATTTATTATATAAAGTTCTATTATATATTAGATTTATTTTAATCTTAAAAATAAAATAATTTTAATAAATAATAGTTAATGACCATATTACCCTCAAATTAAATATACAATTATTAAGAGTATAATAAGGGGCATATAAGTAAATGTGCTTTTCCCCTCCTATATATATATATATATATATATATATATATATATATATATATATTTGTGTGTGTGTGCACATGCACTACCAGAAACATGGCATTTACCAAAGGAAATTACAGACGGAAGATATTCCGTAAGTAAATACTGATCGAATACTAACAAAATACTGTATTGGAATATTTGCATATTTACTGACTATTTATTGACAGAAGTAAAATATTACTAACAGATACTAAACAACATATTACCAATGGTTTACTGACTAATTACGGATGAAAATGAATACACCTGAATTTTTTGACGGCAATTAAAGCATTTACTAACAAATTGCTAACGAAATATCATGTGGCAGTAGGCTTTCCGTCAGTAAATACCAATCATTTTTAATATTTGCTGAAAAAATATAGACCACACTATTTACTGCTGTAGTCATTTATTGACGAATTAGTGACAAATCAAGGTAATCCACATGGCACTAGCCGTCAATAATCTGTCAGTAAATCTTTATTTACTGACGGACGGGCACTCAGCGGTAGGCTTTCCGTCAGTACTCTGTTAGTAAATACTAACCATTTATTTAATTTTTACTGACAAAATATCAATAGAAATGAAAAAATAGGCGCATTTTTTTATCACCTTTAGTCATTTATTGATGGATTTTTTTAATCCACGTGGCATCTTTTGTGGATAATCATGAAATATAACATGTTCACCTACTTTTTTCTTTCTTCCCTTTCTTCTTCTTCCTATTCTCTCTGCCACCATTCCTTTTGTTTTTCCTATTCTCTCTCGTTTTTTGACCGCTGTTCATCCTTCAGCGGCAATTTTTGAAATTCCGATAGTATGGGTTGATTAAATTGAGATTGAATTTGAGTTTAGATTGAATTTTTATTTAGATTGATTTTGTTGAAATTTAAGTGTGGTTTTTATTAATTTTGTTGTGTATACATGTATAATTATGTAGATTTGGGAGATATATATATATATATATTGTCACGCCCCGATCCCGAGGGCACGTGACTGGCACTAGGACACAGGACATGCACGTGGCTACCAGTGCCCGTAGTAAGCCTAACCCAAACCACAAGACAATAAGCCCACAACACACAACTGAAAAGCCCAACTGGGAATGGGCTATGGGCCCAAATAAGATAAGCAGAACCAAAAGAAATCACAACACAACACAATATCAAATTGGCCCAACATCACTTATTCCATATATTCCAGAAAGAAATAAATTACAGAAAGGTTCTGCTTAACCCAAAGATTACAGCTCTTTAAAATACATAGCTGAAATAATACACAAAACTCAATTACAAAGTGTAACATTGCGGAGTTCTAGAGTTACAATTACAAATGTACTTCTATTATATACATTCTTAATATCTCATGAATACAAATCACTGCCGAGGGGAAATTGGCAGTCTACTCAATTACAATTCCTTCCCAGCTCATTCCCTGACCTGAAAGCAACAAGATGAACAGGAATGAGCGTTCGACTCAGTGAATGATACCAGCTAATATATTAAACTGGTATCCAACAGATAGAGTCTAATGCACATGATATGCACCGTGTCATAGAGACAAACAAATCATCAAATCAAGCAAGGATGGGGTATGGTCTACAGTACCACACTAATACTCAGTACTCAATATGGGGAGCCGATCCTCCTACTCTGGCTCTCTGAATCCAAATAATTTGTCTCTTATATCCAAGGGGCCCAGCCGTCACTGGTCTATACCACGCAGCCCTGACCCTACTGACAGCAGCCTTGGCGATGAGCAGGCCCGGCGGGCATCTACCAGTCATAGCTCATCTTCTGAATCTCATCATAATCCAATAATAATCATAACAAATCCATAATCCTAGGTGGTACTGTATCCTCCCGACCTCCATCCATCAATCACAACCATAGTATGTCACAGAATACAGAATATCAATTCATCATTCATAGTCAAATGTTACATGCTTATAGATGCAGTAGTAGTGCATAATATACATATATATATTCACACAGCAATGCATATGAAGTGAAAACAGGATAATATATCAGTGAGTATCACTCACCTAACTGTCAACACTTCCGACCGGCTTCCCTCAGAAGAGTAGCCTTGGAACCAGGAAGACGCCAGACACCGACACCTCGCAACAGAGAACATGAACATGATAAGAATTACTCTCAACCCCAGAACAGACTCGACAACCTAACAAATATTCTAAGAACCACTAAACATAGATTAACTCATATACCAACTGAAATACAAGGGTTCCGGGTTCATCTTCACAAATTTTGAACATACAGACGTCAAGGATCGTGCCAGAACGTCGAATAAGAACCACTGGACCTCCCCACGCGCTGGCTCCACGCGCCACCGCCGGTGGTGGCGGATCAGGGGAAACTCCACACCAGCAGGTTCATCTCAACTCTAGGAGCACAAAAACGGTCATCACTCACTGGCACTCGCCCTCCAGCCACAGAAAAACGCCTCTAAAGTCACGATTGGTATTTTTCGATCTCCTCCTTTGGTGGTCATCAGGGGGCAAGGCAGGTACCAAAATGAAGCTCTCATCTCCAGGAGTAAAACGGCACCAAGATCGCCGGATTCCGCTGCCGGAATCGGCCGAAAAATGGAGTTGAAGTTGCAGTGGCCAGCAGTACTTCTCTCCTCGCGTACGCCGCCGTGCCACCGTCGATCACCGAGCTGCCACCTCCCTCGAGGTCGCCGGTCCTCCTTCTACCCAGCGGTGGTAGCGGTGCTCACCACAGCCCGCTGGAACACCTTCAACACCCACTCTCTCTCTCTCGGCCTCTCCCTTTCTCTCTCCTCTCCCTCTGCTTCCCGTTCTGCACCACTCCAAAACACCCCGTTTTGCTTCCCCAAACTGACCAATCACAGCTTCCCTTCCTTCTTCTTTTTTCTTAACTTAAAACACAGATTTGTTATATATATATATACACTAAACCATATAATATATACATATAATACTACACGTATACATATATATATAAATTACCAAGAATAATCATAATAATAATACTAATAATAATAATGATAATAACAATAATAATAATAATAATAATAATAATACCACCAATAATCATAATAATGCAAATGATAGCAATAATAATAATAATTAACAATAATTCATAATTTACATATTAATAATAATTTACAACATATACTCATGAGTATATATCAATAACATTATTAACGATAATTATAGTAATTATAACGAAAATCCAAATATCCAACAAAATACTATAATCAAACTTATAATATAATTAATACCTTTATTAATACTCAAATATCAAAATATAATCCAAAATACCATTCTCCAAAAATCCACATTAACATAATCATAATAATATAATATTGTAATATTGTATCAAAATTGCCATAAATAATACATATTCAAATAATATGAATATTTATAATTTAATAAAATATAATTCCAATTCTTACTTTAATAAGGAAAATAATAAAATAATATGTTTCCGTATGAAAATAGAATTTTATAAAATAATTGAAAATTCGGGTTCGGGTTGTTTCATATATATATATATATATATATATATATATATATATATATATATATATATATATATGCGTATATATACTAATAAATTTTTTGAACTATTTAATATTTTTAAACTTAATAAATTTTTTATAAATTAACGATAGTATCAAATATGGTGAAATAATTTTAGTAAATAATTTTAGTAATTATTTTAATTATCTTGGTTTTATTAATAGAATTTTAATTTTATTTCAGATAATTTACGTGTATGAATTTCATAAAATACCAAAAATTTACTTCACATTAAAAAATAAAAAAAATATCTAACAATTATGCTACAAAAATTGAAATATAAATGCATTTCATAAAATACAAAAAAATAGAAATTTTTTTAGTTAGGGGCAAAAATATTTCGATGAAAAATATAAAGAAAATAATTCATTATAAATATGCAATTAAAAATGAAATTTTAAATACATTTTATAAGATTTTAAAAAAAAATGACAAATATCACCTTAGGGGAAAAATAGCCTAAAAAATATAATAATGCACAACGGCTTAATTAATACTAACAAATAATTAAAATTTAAATATTAAAAAAATATGAAATAACATATAATAATGTCAAAAATAATTAAAAACACAACATTAATAAAAATTAAGAATTGAAAGAGCAATGAATATAGAAAATGCAAAGTTATAAGAAAATATAAATTATAAATGAAAATCAAAATTAAAATGACTAAGAAGAATTTTAGTTAAAATTTTATATAAATGATATAAAAAATGACTAATACAATATTAATATCTTTATTATTAAGTAATAATATATATATATATATATATATATATATATATATATATATATATATATATATATATATATATATATATATATATATATATATATATATATATATATATATATATATATATATATATATATATAATTATGATACAGTTAAAAATGAAAAAAAAAAGTATAATGCACTTAGAAATTTGTATCGTATTCAAAAAATTTTGCATTTATCTTGTGAATTTATTTTATTAATTTTGATTATATGTTCTGATATTGTGTTATTGCTACCATTTTGTTAATGAAAATATTTAAATGATTTTAACTTTATTTTTGGACTTTGACAATTAAATGTCCAAGAATATTGTTAATTAAAATAATTAATATATTTAGAATTAATCGTAGATCCCGTTTGATGTCCTACTGAGGATATCGAATTGTCAAAAGTGGCCAGTTTAGAGATTTCGATGTCTGTGTAATTGTCGGTGCATATTCTTATTTCATATAAATGTCCAAAATTTTGGTACTAACTTCCATCATGTTCTCTTAGGGCACATTGAAATAATGTCTTGATTATTTGGGATATTTCAAATGTGGTGCATTAGAAGAATTGTAAGGAGATGTTGCCAAATTTTCAGTAGGTATATGAATGTAGAATGTAACAGTAATAGTTATACAACAATGAGTTTCTAAATATATTAGATTCTTACCTTATAAGGAGGGAGATATAAGGAAATAGAATTAGATATTGCGAACTTAATTAAAATTAAAATCAAATATATAATTTTAAATTTAATTTTATTTGTGTGATTTAAAAAATAAATTAATAATGTGGAATTTATAGGGAATAATTATACGGACCGATAGGAATTGGATGTATTCTAGACTTATGGATGGGCATTTGAATTCGAAATTCTTGGAGGGTTTAGACCAATTCATGAAATTCACGATATCTCAACTGCAGTACATGAGTGAGACTAGTGTTCAATATCCTTGTAATCATAAGAAATGTCAGAATTGAAATTTCCTCGAACTAGATACTGTCAAGTTGCACATTCTGAAGAAGGATTTTGTACCGGGGTATTGTGAATGGTATTTGCACAGTGAAGTCAGTGAGTTTAGATCTTCAGCCACAGCAAAAGTAGGCGATGAAGATACAGACAGTTGTCCTCCAACTACATACCATAATATGTTAATGGATGCCGCTAGGCTGGATTTTGATTGGGATGGAATGGAGAAAGCCCCAATCTAACCGCTCATAAACTATATGATATGTTAGAGGCAGCTAATGAAGAATTGTGGCTTGGCTGTGAGAAACAGTCTAAGTTATCTGCAGTGACACAACTTTTGAATATCAAATCAGAATACCATCTATCTGAAAGGTGTTATAATGAGATATTGCAATGGTACAATGAGTCATTACCTATAAATAACATAATGGTGGATAGTTTCTACAGCACCAAGAAGTTAATACAGGGTTTGGGCCTTCTAGTTGAGAAAATTCATTGTTGCAAGAACAATTATATGCTCTACTGGGGTGAAGATAGTAATCTAATTGCATATAGGTTTTATGATTAGCCAAGATATAAGCTAAGACATCGGGGTGCATGTCCATCGAAAAAAAATATTCTATATAAGATCATGTTTTACTTCCCTCTAACTCTGAGGTTGCAGAGATTATATACCTCTGAGGCAACTGTAAAGCATATGAGATGGCATGTGGAACATGCAGAGGAAGATAGGGTGATGTGACACTGTTCAGATTCTGCAGCGTGGAAGCATTTCAATCGAGTGAATCCAGATTTTACTTCTAAAATTCACAATGTCTGTTTGGGGCTATGCACTGGTGGCTTCCAATTTTTTAGACAATCTGGACAGCAATACTCATCATAGCCAATTATAGTGATGTCATATAATCTGCCTCCAAGAATGTGTATGAAGAACGAGTATTTGTTCCTGTCTATAAAAGTCCCTGGACTAAATGATCCAAAACAAAAGTTGGATGTATTTTTACAGCCTCTTATTATAGAATTGCTATGGTTGTGGGATTTAGGCATCGAAACATATGATGTGTCTATGAAGCAAAATTTTTATATGCGAGCTACTTTAATGTGGACTGTGAGTGATTTTCCTGCATACAATATGTTGTCTAGATTGAGTACTCAGGGTAGACTTGCATGTCCACATTGCAAGAAACTAACAAATTCCTTTACCCTTCCTGAAGGGGGTAAGCAATCGTGGTTTGATTGCCACCTCAAGTTCTTACTGCCTTATCATTCTTTTACATGGAACAAAACAACTTTCATAAAGAATAGAGCTATTCTAGCATCTGCTCCACCTATACAATCAGGAATTGAATTATTATAGGAAATAACTAGTTTGAAGTTAATGAGAGTGACCAAAGTAGGAGCTGATGATGTGAATGCTCAAATTGCAAAGCAAAGTGGATGTAAATGGAAAAAACGAAGTATATTTTGGGATTTACCATATTAGAGTACTAATTTGATCATACATAATTTGGATGTCATGCATATTGAGAAGAATGTATTTGAAAATATCTTCAACACGGTAATGGACATCCCAGGGAAAACCAAAGATAATGCTAAATCTAAACAGGACTTGAAATAGTTCTGCCTCCATAAGGAGTTAGAGATGGACGAACTATCTGGAAAACATCTGAAGGCAAGATATTTGTTTGATAAGCGGGGCAAACAAGTCTTATATGAATGGCTGAAAGATCTGAAATTTCCTTATGGGTATGTATCTAACATGGGTCGGTGCATTGATATGTGGAGACTAAGGTTATTTGGGATGAAAAATATGACTATCATGTTTTTATGCAATGCTTGTTTGCTATTACTTTCCATGAACTTTTACCGAGGGATGTCTGATAACTATTGCTGAGGTTGAGTTTATTTTTCAAAGAACTCACTTTAACACTTCTTAGGGAAGAGGACATGGCGAGGCTAGAAAATACTATTCCATTCATCTTGTGTAAACTGGAACACATTTTTCCTCTAAGTTTTTTTGACTCCGTGGAACATTTTGTCAGTACATCTTGCACACAAAGCTCGTATAACAAGTCCTGTTCAATACTGAGGGATGTATCTATTTGAGAGGTGAAATATTTGACTATTTTAATATTTACAATCACATCCATTAATTTATACCCAAATGTCATAATATATGATATTTATCTGTTGTAGATTTAATTGACATTTGAAATATAATGTCAAAAATAAAGCAAGAGTTGAAGGCTCCATATGTAATGCATACTTAGTTGAGAAAGCCTCATCATTCTGCTCTTGTTATTTCAAATCCTATGTTTATACAAGGCATAAGAGAGTAGCTCAAAATGATGATAATGGAATGCCTGAAAGAGCAAATATTCCTGGTATTTATCAATATTTATTCATCCTGGGAGACCATTTGGTCTACCTAAAATGAGATTGATGACCCACAAAGAATATAAGGCAGCTCAATCCTACATCATTCTGAATTGCTCTAAAGTTGCAGAATATATCGAGTAAGTTACAACTTAATTAAAATAACTCATAAAAAGTGTATTCTGTAAAGTTTTCTTACCATTTTACTTACTATTTTCCTTATGAATGAAGCTTATACATTGATATATTGAAGCAAACTGTGCCAAATATAGCAACAATTGGTATAGACAAAAAATTAGAGATAGAATTTGCGCGGTGGTTTCATTCATATGTAAGTTCAATGTAGTACCGTCACTTAAGAATTAATCTTAGATTTGTATTCTATACCATCATATTTATATGTTTATTTTTGTCATAGGCCACTAATCCTACAAATAGAATTACAAATCAATTCATTCTTGATCTTTCTAAAGGTCTGTTACTGTATGTTACGACCTATCCTATTTACTTCGTGAACAATTACAAGTTCCATACTGAAAAAGCAAAGTTCGAGTAGGTCATTAATAAATAGTGATATATGTATAAAGGGTTCTAATTATAGTGAGAATATATTAAACTATTACGGTCGATTAACATATGTAATGCAATTAGAATACCCTGCACTTCTAATTAAGAGGACTATTTTATATAAGTGCGAATGGTTTGATCCAACACCAAATGTCGGAACGAAAGTTCATGAGTAATATAATCTTGGTGAAGTCAACCGTAGGCGGCGATTCAATAAAATACGAGCCATTTATATTGACAATGCAAGCTTGTGAATTGTATTATATTTCACATTCGAGTTTATGATGAGATAAAGCGGATTGGTGGGTAGTATACAAGATTAAAGCTAGATCAGTCATAGAGATTAAAGAGAGTAGTGAAATAAGTATAACATTTAAAGAACCATTTTAGGACGACGAAGTTGATGAGCCTATGCTAGAAGTTAACGATAACGAGCCTTCTAAAACTTTAAGTGATCTTGACAAGCCATTGGTTGAAATGGATAACGAAGCTGATAATTGTAAAAAAGATATATCTGAATTTGATTTAAACATTAAGACATCTAAGGAAAACATGGACGAAGATGAGCTTGCAGAAAGAGATTATCAATAAATGTATTTATATTTCAATGATTGTGCATGGATTTTTCTTAAATTGTGTAAATAAATACTATTTTTATATTTACAATGTTACGTTATATCTCAATGAAGTCATTTCTAACTTGTGTTGTAATTTTATTTTTTTTGTATATATTTACATTGTTATTCTATAATTACGTCATATCAATTTGCCCTTTTTTTTTTTTAATTTCTATTTACCATTAAATAATGAATGAATTTATTAAAATTAATGAATTATATAGATGTCAACTCTGAGATGTGTACCGACTCCTAGAGATACTTCTAGTAACAGTACATTGATGTCTCAAAAATGGCATTGCTTGTAGGGGGGCCCTGCTACCACTGGTGATCTTCCTACCATCAGTGCATCACTTCCCACTACCTTTTCTTCTTTACCATCTATCTCTCCTTTTATACCTCCCACATTTACCCTTTCAACCATCACCACACAGATTCCTTTATCCTCTCCTCCTCCCACATCTATTGCTCTATCCACCGATCTTATATTTTCATCACCTTCCACTATTCCTTCTTCCATTACCCCTCCATCCACTATGCCTTCTTCTGTTACTCCTTCATCCACTGTCCTTTCTTTTGTTACGCCTCTATCTACTGTCCCTTCTTCTGTTACCCCTCCATCCATTATACCTTCTTCAATTACCCCTCCATCTATTGTTTCTTCGACCATTACTCCATCTACCCATCCTTCATTTCCTACACCTACCACCAGTACCTCTACATCTTCTCCTACCACTGCAGTATGTCCATCCACAGCCCCACTAGTGCTGCCACCTGATTTGGGGTGTAGGCAGTATCTCACGCTGGTTGGAAATATGTAAGTATTATATTTCTTAAAGTAATTCTTGATTTATAATCTCTTACTTTTTGTTTAACTAACATTTAAGCATTTTAATTGCTGGATGTATCTGCTGGAGTTGGTGCAGACAATTTATAAGATTTTTAAGAACCAGCTGAGGCCTGAAGGCACGCGTTGGAAATCAGTGTATCAGGAGATGAAAGAGTTTATTGGAAAGAGTTTCAGGTAATGAATACTTATTATATAGAATTCGAAATTACATATATTTGTATAATATATATATACAATAGTGTATTAGATATAATAAATAATATAACACATATAATAGAAATATATAGGATATATATGTATTCTAAAATAATAATAATAATAATAATAATAATAATAAAAATAATAAAAATAATAATAATATTATTATTATGTTATATATAATACTATATAATAACATAATAAGTATAATAAATATAATAAACTATAATAATATATAATAATATATAATAAAATATAATAATTTATTAGTAGTATGTCTTAAATAGATACATACTATTTATAAATTAATTTTAAATTTTATTTATTAATTATTATTTATATACTAATTTGTATTTTTTTTTTGTAGAAGTACTACTACTGGAACCTGACTATATCACAAACGGTGAAGACAACTTTCTTTAAAAAGACTTTTACTCGATACAAGAACTTCCGCTATGATGTCAAAAGGAAGCGAAAGAAAAAGACGTGGATCCCTCAGGAGACCTGGGATACTTGGAAGAAATGCTAGGATTTTCTTAAGCATAAGCAGCTATCCCAGAATGCATTCTTAAATAGAAAGTTAGATAAAGGCGGTCCATTGAGTGAACCGTCTAAGCATACTAGAGGGTCTGTCCCTACGGCGGAGCATGCCAAAAAATTGGTAAGATGTTAATTTTTATTATAATAAGTAATTAAGTCGTAATATAATTTTGGTACATACTTTAAAAATTCATTTATTTTTTAAGTTATTAATTTTATAATTTTTTTATTTACTAATTTTAGTTTCATACTTTTAATTTTTAATGGAGAAATGATCTTAGTCGGGACTTTACTCCTAAGGAGATCTTCGTGCATATCCACACGAGGAAGAAAGACTGATAGACCTTTGTCGACCAGCGCTCCTAGTAGATTCATGTAAGTTTTAATTACCAATTTTCCTATTAAAGTAAATTAAAAATTTTAAATGCTAACTATTATTATATAAAAAAACAGGAGTATCTTAGAAGCCTCCACGAGCAGATATCACAGCTAGCCCCCGGATCCACTGAGCCACCTTAGGTAGATGAGTTTGCGCTATACTTCAGAGCTATTAGGGGCCGGAAGAAGGGATGAGTCTATGGAATGGGTTTGATGGCTCGCTCATTAAGACATCCTAGAGCCAGTTCTTCCTCAACTCCATCACCATCACTGTGGCCTATAGCTGAGCATATGCAGCAGGAAATCGATAAGCATGTAGCGCAGATGCAGGAGGAGATGTAGCAAGAGATGTAGCAGACAATTCAGAAGCAGGTCTGTGAACCCTCAATTTTACACTTTCATTATCCAACCGCAACCTTAGTACTTGCTAAGTTTAACATGCTACGAATAGTTGTTTCAGTGGTTCCGCTAGCCAGTTAGTGGGTGGAGATTCAGAGGTAGTGCTCTCGAAAGAAAATTTTTTAGCTTTCAATTACATTGCCACCAAACATCCAAATTTTCTAAACTCCATATCAACCAAAACTAATTGTTTTAATTGAACTCTACTATTGTTGAATGTTTCTATAGAACCCACTCGTAAAACTATATGTTTAATGCTCCATTTCATTTCATAAAGTTCAAGGGTATCAATTGTTTGATTTTCTAAATTGTTTGCTATGATAACTTAAAAAGCTAATAAAAATAAAACTAATGAGAATAAAATTTTGTAAATTAAATTGATAAAGACAATAATTATATATGTTTGTATAGAGCAAATTTAATTTAATATTAGTAGGAGAAGAAAATATAATTGACATAAAAAAATAGAGTTCTATTAGGATTAATAATTTTAATGTTCTAAACTAATTAGAATGTCCAAAATTTTAATGTCCTAAACTAATTAGAATATTCAAAATAAATATTTTTTATAACGTGACAAATTCTATTATTTTATCAAATTTAGGACATAAGGCTTTACTTGCATACAACTCATGGTAATTAAGTTAACGTTTAATTAATTGTGTTATGGATGTCCAAAGCACGTTAACTTAGTTAATTTAATTGCGTTACAAAATTTTTACTTGTTAAATAAAATAAATTTAATAAATAATAATTAAATAATAGTCAAATACCATATTACTCTCAAATTAAATATATATTTAATAAGAGTATAATAAAGGGCACATAAGTAAATATATTTTTCTTCCCTTAATTTATATATATATATATATATATATATATATATATATATATATATATATATATATATATATATATATATAAATGACGTTTTTGTTTGAATCATGTGATTATGAAACATAGGCATTGAAAATATTTAACATATGCATATTTATTGAATAAAAAGAATGGTTAAATAATAAATTATAAATATAAAAAATGGAAAATTTAAAAATTAAAAATGTGATAGTAAACATGATTTTGATTTTAATTTATCATTTGAAAACTTAAAAGTTAAAAAATTAAAACAGAATATAAAAAATATTAATGCCACGCCATAAATTGTAAGGGTTACAATTAACACTTAAACTAAAGTAAATATGATAATAACATACCATATCAAAATTACCACCTCTGAAACCTTCTTGTAAGTTACTTAAACTCGGCTTGTAAAGTATTAAATACAAATTTAACTTTAATGAAGTCGAGTTGAAAATCAACTAAGTTAATTGAGGGATCAATCTAAATTCAAATCTATTATACTCTATTATAATTGTTAACTAACTTGATCGAGCTTAATAAAAAACCTTAATTGATTATTTTTCATGAGTAATTTTCACAAACTATTAAAACTTAAGTAAATTTATTAAAAGTTATTCACATTCTAATTCAAAATTAAATTTCTTTACTTTAATATAATGTCACTAATTTAATTTTAACTTGAACCCAAGTATGAAGATTATTCCCTTAAAAATGATACCAAATAAAAATAAATAGATTTTATAAATATAAATATAGTATAAAAACTTAATATATATCATCAATTCTTCATATATAAAATAAGAAAAATTTAAATGTATACCTTGGATTAACAAAATTAGTAAAATTTCATTAAAAAAAATTAATTTTCATACTTATGAATAAAATTGTAATTTTATAAAAAATTATTCATTTTGCATAAATCAACAACTTTATTTAAACATTGTGTGAAAAATATTATGATTTTATGAAAATTTTAGCTCGTTTTGTATAAATCAATAAGTTACTGATAAAATGCTAAATTAAAAAAAATATTTTTTTCATAATTACAAAAAAAAAAAAATTTATTACCTTTCAAATGTCGTAAAAAAATATTAATTTACACAATAGGAGTAAAAAAAATCTTAAATTAACAAGTTGTGAACAAGTAGTTAAATTAATAAAAAAAAACAAAATTTTCATAATTAAAAAATTACTATCTTCCAAAAAATATCATCTTTATATTTTTTGTATATTAACAGATTTATTCTAATTCTTTTTATGTGCAAAAAAGTATGATTTTACAAAATTTTGGCTCCTTTTGTATAAAATAATAATGTTACCAAAAAAATTATAAATTAATGAAAAAGAAAAATAATTTTGTAGTTATCAAAAAAATGGTTCTCTTACAAAAAATAATCTTTTTATATTTTTTCATAAATAAAATTATTTTTTTCTTATTCTTCTTAATTGCGAAAAATTTTTAGTTTTACAAAAATATGATTTATTTTGTGTAAAATAATAACTTTATAAAAAAATTCCTAAATTAACAAAAAAGAAAAATAATTTCATAATTACGAAAAAATGATCTTTTACGAAAAATCACAATCTTCTTATATTTTTTCGTAAATTAAACTACTTTTTCATAAACTTTATAGATGTGTAAATTTATTATATTATCTTGGTCATTTTAGAATTTTTCATTTTTAGTTAATAACATATAATAGCAAGTTAATTTAATTGCAATAATTTAAATATTTTAATCATATTGATTATTTGGACATTCTATTGATTATTTAAAATAAAATATTTTACTTTATTTTAAAATAAAATAGTCTAAGAAACTCCTTATATATGTAACATATACCAAAAAACTAAATGACATGCATTCTTAATTACCATTTTTATTGCATCACATATATAAAAAGCAAATATATGAAATGCATATCAAATATATATGAAATATAAATATATACAAAACATATACAAAAATTATATGAAATAGATATTATTTCTTAGGACTTGACAAATCAAATATTACCAAATATTAAATACATACTAGACATATACTAGATATATACTAAAATTCAGTTCAAATAAAAAAAATCCAAAAAAATATCAAACATATACCACCTACTCAAACAAAAAAAATGTATACCACCATATGAATGTTATTTTTTTTAAATTTATACAATATTTTTACAATTTTTCATAGGCACTGTAAAAAAAAATTTAAATATTTAAATTAAAAATTTTCGCTAACCCCCCAAAAAAAAGGAATTCTTACACATATGGCCTAAAAAAAATCACTTTTTTAATATCTTTTTTTTTTTTTTTGGAAAAATCGCTTGTAAACTTAAAAAAATATATTTATAACTTTCAATTCATAAGCTACATATCCACGCTCCATCTTTTTTCTTCAAATATCTATTAAAGATATGATTTATTTGACAATATTTATCCGAATGTCTACTAAATTAGAACTATCAATTTTTAAATATAATTTATTTACATTTGTATAAATTTTATTGAGAATTCTTATATGATAAATAATTATTTATTTTATAAAAATTTAAAATTAATTTTTAATTAAATTAATTAATATTATATAAAATTGATTCTCAAAATTTTCGGTGGTATTTATATATTTGTAAGCATATATTGTTTGTTATTTTATTTTTATTTATTCTATTTTAATTAATTGTTTCAACTATAATTATATGTTTATCCTCCATTAAACAATTTTGTTAGTCTAGTCTTAAAAAAATTTCTCTTATTTATTGATTGGATCGATATAAAAAGTGTACGATGATATACTCACTATAAAATTTGTGTTGATTCTGCTTTACATCTCATAAATTTATACATTTAATTTTTTTGCTTTTTTCAAATTAGCTAGGTTTTGATTTTTTTTAAACAAAAAATGTATAATATCAATTTTAGAATTTAAAAAATAATATAAAATTAGAAACACTAATTTCTTATTAAAAAAGAAAAAATAAATTATAGCAAACATCATACATTATCATAAAATTTAGTGTTTTTTTAGTACCAATAGTAAATTGTATATATTACCATAAAATTTAGTATTTTTTTAGTATATAATTTGAATCTAAAACAAATTTAGTATACTTATAGATTGTAATTAGTATCTATTACTATTCATATAAGTCATGAATTTCAAACAAAATAAAAGGTCATATCAAACAGTATAAAAAATATATATATTTCTGACAAATAATTAGTATTTAATATTATTTAATATTTAATTTGTTGAATATATTAAATAAAATTTAATATACTTTCACAATAAAATTAGCATTTATTACTATTTATATACATCATAAATTTCAAACAAGATAAAAAATTATAATAAATAGTATATGTTAAACCAAAAAAATATGTTTTTAGCAAAGAATTAATATTTAATACTGTTAACATTTAAATTTATTTTTCAAGAAAATTGAAAAACATAAATATTAAAATAAGATTTTTTTTAAAAGAAAAATACTAAAATATTTACTGGACTAACTCAAAACCATTACAAATTCAATTAAATTAATGATCCATTGTACAATAAATTTAAGATATTAAAAATGAAAAAAATTAAAAAAATTAAAAAAATAAATTAGAAGGGTATAAATATGAAAAAAGAAAATTGAGACGTTATAAATTTTCAAAGTATAAAGAAAATAGGACATATGGCGTAAATTTATTAAAAAATATTAATCTTTCGATAGGGCCACGGGCCGAAACAAATATTTTTTATAGAGAAAGAGCGCCCCATTTGGGCAAAGCCGAGTCCATCAAGTAAACCCATCAGCCACTAGAAATCCAATTTGATTGATATCTGCTTTTAAATAACTTGATTGATATCCCTTTTTTCCTTCTAGGGTTAGGGTTTATCCCAAATTCACCTTATCAATTCTGTCTCGATCTCCGATCAAATCAAATCCTCTTAATCTCTCTCTCTCACACACTCTATGGATCCGACCAAGAAGCGCAAGCTCGAAGAAAACGGCATCGTTTCGGCTGTCGACGGTGACTCCTTGACCAAATTAACTTCAGAAGATGCCCGCAAGATGATTGAACGGTTCACTCCCGACCAGCTTCTTGATATCATTCAAAACGCCGTCGTTCGCCATCCTGATGTTCTCGACGCCGTCCGATCTATCGCCGACTCTGACCCCACTCAGCGGAAGCTCTTTATTCGGGGGCTTGGGTGGGAGACCACGACTGAGAATCTACGGAATCTCTTCTCTAGCTATGGGGAATTGGAAGAAGCTGTGGTAATTCTTGATAAAAATACGGGAAAATCGAAGGGATATGGTTTTGTTATATATAAGCACGTTGATGGTGCATTATTAGCTTTGAAAGAGCCAAGTAAGAAAATTGATGGCCGTGTGACTGTTACGCAATTGGCTGCGGCGGGGAATTCTGGTGGGAATAATAATAATTCAGCCGCTGATGTAGCGATGCGAAAGATTTATGTGGCGAATGTGCCATATGAAATGGCGGCCGATAAGTTGTTGGCTCATTTTGCTCAGTATGGGGAAATCGAGGAGGGTCCTTTGGGGTTTGATAAGCAGACAGGGAAATCTAGGGGCTTTGCGCTGTTTGTGTACAAAACAGCTGAAGGAGCTCAAGCAGCGTTGGTGGAACCTGTGAAGATGATTGAAGGAAGGAACTTGAATTGCAAGTTGGCAATAGATGGGAAAAAGGGGAAACCTGGTGGACCGGCCCAGGTAGGTGGTGATGGGGGCCAAGGGCAGGTTCAGGCTGGAACTATGCATGGAGATGGAATGGGCATGGGCATGGGTATGATGCAGCAGGGTCCGTATGGTGGTCCTGGTGGACCAGGGTCTTATGGTGGGTATCCACCGCCAATGGGTGGTCATCATCCTCTGGGTGGACCGGGTTTGGGGTCTCAGGCTCCTGGTTCTTTGACAGCTAGTGGCGGGTATGGAGGTACTGGACTCGGGGGGCCATATGGTGGATATGGTGGTCCGGTGTCTACAGGATATGGTGGTTTGGGTGGCGGAGCTGGTGTCGGCAGTGGTGCTGGCGCTGGCGCTGGCGCTGGATTGGGTAGTGCAGGTGCTGCTGGTGTTGGCGGTGGGTCTTCTTTATATAGGTTACCACCTAGTTCAGTTGGGATGCCTTCCGGTGGGTATCCAGAAGCTGGGCACTACAGCTTGTCTTCGTCAGCGGCTTCATTTCCAAGTCAGCATCAGGGTACATCGCCAGCTCCAAGGGTTCCACCTGGGGGTATGTACCCAAATGTGCCACCTTACTACTGAGGTAGTCTTCTTTGATTGAGTTATTAGTTGATTTGCACAGTTAATCTGTTTTTGCATGTGCAGTTAGTTTGTTTTTCCTTTAATGCTGGGCTATTTTTCATGTATTTGGCAAGTGTCTTGGTTTTCCATTGTGTTTTTTGTTGGATGACATCTTATGCTTTCATATGCTTACCTTTGTGATTGCATTTTTGCCTGTAATGTTTGCTCGTTATTGTTTTTGGTACTTTGTGGCTTTTGGATTGCATATTTCATTGGTAACACTTCTTCTAGTGAGTTTGAATGTCATACCATTTGCATTGTGGCAATTTAACGTTTTGTGTTTCTAACCACGAAGCCTGTCTTGCAATATGTTGTCATTCAGTCTCTCTCTATTCCCCTCCTTTCTCTGCTCCTCCGTTGGATTTACAACTTTTCATATTGAAACATAGATATCTAGAAGCCACTTGTTGGGTTCATGTCTCTGGCCTTTCAACATATACTTTTTGAATTTGACTGTGGTTGTGTTGGGTTTACTTTGGCCTTTCAAGATATGATGTTTAGTTGTTTTGGGTTTGAATTAGAATGATGTGATGTGAATATCTATTAACACAAGTGATTATTGACTAGGAGTTTAGGATACCCTCATTAGTTTGGAGGGGAGTTGGTTTTCTATTTGTGTCTGCATCTTGACTCTTGACATAGCTCTTAGGCTTTTGCAATTAGTTGTAAATTCTGTTGTACTGGAGAGTTATATTCTCTTTCCTTGTGAAAGGACATTTGTACTTGTGTTGCATCTTAGGACAGTTGTACCTGCTGATAGTGTTTAGGTGAAATGAGTTCCTTGGTTAATTATTTTGCAGCATCTTCTTTATTTCTTTTTTTTTTTTTACCTTCCACCAAATATTCGTATGCTCTTGTAAATTCTGTTGCATTGATATTCCATGTCTTTGTGGCTTTGTTGTTTTAATGACTGTCAGGGAAATGCGTTATGCCTTATTTGTTTATTTGCTGAAACATTAAATTCATTTCAACAACCTTGGTCATAATGTGCATAATTTTTTTTGAGACTATATAAATATGTTTGCTTACATATATTTACCAATATTAACTATGGCCATTTGCTGTTATGCTAATTCTGTATAATCGGTTATTTGGTTGGTCATATGAAATTCTTCATTTCTTTTTCTTCGGTTTCTCTTTAGTTTTTTTACTTTTTTGAAATTTTTTTTTTGGTATCATAACTTCTCATGACATGTGGTTCCTTTGCTCTTTGACATTGTACTTGATTTTGTTTTTATATGTTTGTACAAACTCAGTAATGTTGTGGTATGATTGGGTTGCCTGATTTGTCTAGTTATTCTTTTCATTTTCTTGGTATGACTATGTATCTGCATTTCTTTATTTATGAGTTGTGTTTTCTATGTGTTCTAAGAAGTTCTTTATTAGTTTGTTTTATTTATTTCCTTCATGTTATCTTGAAATTTGTTATGCGGTGGATGTAGAATGATGAATTGAGTTGTGAATGGGTGTTTGATTCAGGTTTGTGACAGCTTATTGGGCGCAGATGCTTTTTGTGGTACTCGTGATTGCAGACTACGTAATCTCTGGTTTGATGAATGTATTAGCTAATGCTTTTATGGCCTACTTCTTCACTTCATCTGCACCTGTAGGATGTGGTTTGCTTCTGAGTGCTGGTTGTTGAAATGACTGAGTTAGACTAGTCTTTGTACCTTGTGAGGGAGTTATTGCAAATTCAGATTTTAGTAACATAATCCTTATGAAAAATTTAACATTATACCATCTCTTATTTCTTTAAAATGGGTATGATGTCCGCTTTCTATCTTTTTGCTTGCAAGTTTCACACTTTCACTTTATGGTTGATATGGATTTTATATTTTATTTCTGTTGAGGTTTTCTGTGTCTAAAAGGCCATTGCTTATGGCTGCATGTTTTAAATATTTGTGTTTCATATTTTTATTTGTTTTAGGCTGTGGATAACCTTTGTCTTATCAGGCATTGTCTTGGGTTTTTTTTTTTTTTTTTGTGCCAAGCAGTTGCTTTTTTACAGTTGCTTATTCTTCTGTGTCTTCCAAAGATGTACTGGGACAACATTTGTCTGTATTTTCGTGTCAAGATTGCTTGAAAATAACATGTTCACCAAGCTTCTCAAACTCTAGAGAGTGCTGTGAAGGGTGATCGGTATTTCTACATGCTAAATGAAAGAAGCCTTTATTAATTAGTGGCCAGTAGCCTTTCACGTCTTCTATATTTTCCTCATTAATATATTTTCTTCATGAAAGAAGCCTTTATTAATTAGTGGCCAGTAGTCTTTCACGTCTTCTATATTTTCTTCATCCTCCTCTTCTTTCAGTTGTAATTTTGTATGTTTTGCAATTGAAAATTCTTCTTGCTGGAGCAGCAAGTTCATTGTGCATGAATTCAGGTCATTGTTGAAGTTGGCTGGTTATGATTCTAGTGAATGATGCTAAATGATAATTTTTCCTGGATGAACAGGCATATGGTTATACTTATTGGCCTGATTCTTTCTCACTGTATCTTGTGTATATTGGCAAAGATTCTTGATTTTGCTTGTTCAGCAATGTTTAGTGGTTTGCCGTTAGTTTGCTGTTGGAGAGTTGCTTGTTGATTGACTGTTGCTATTGAGTTCTGTTATGAGAAGCCAAGCCTTGTAGGTTAGGTGTCTGGCATCACCTTTTCTGTTAGTTTTAATCTTTTATTGGATGGTCTAACATCTATTATTTTAAAGATCCTTACAACTGTGTATTATGCTGCATAACTCCTTTCACACTTGCGTTCAAACTCTGAATGCCTAGGTGGCAGGACTAGTGGGCATAGATTGTATTTACCCATCTTCAGTGTCTTAATATAAGTTTTATTGGGGGAATTATGTGAATTTTGAAACAATAGTTTTTCTATTTGACCGACTATAGGTGCTATCTGCTTCCAACTCTCACAAACACCTGCATGCCTCTCCCTCTATGCCTCCCTCCCTCTTTCCCTTATCTTTTTTTTTTCCTTTCTTTTTCTTCTCTCCTTTTGTGGTTTGATGCAAAGTGGTTACAGAATTAAATGTATGATCTGCTTGGTGCTTGTGAAATTAGCCAACTGTTAAACGCTTTCTTGCCCGTTTCCAGATGCATTATAATTATGAATGATCTCTTGCACTGCTTGAAACTTTATGTTATTCTATAATGAGATATGAAAACTGACGTGACATCCATGCTTAGAGTGTGGATCCCGCCATTTGCCATTTCAAGTGAGGTTGCTAATTTGGAGTCTAGTAGCTTTAGTCATTATCACTACATTGTTGAATTCTGTGTAGTTGACACTAATCAAAGTCGAGTGACCAAAATTAAATTGCCCCCAAAGTTCAATGATCAGTGGTCCATTTAACCCTTTTGTTTCAATAATATTTTATCATTTATTGTCCATGAAAAATATGGCTCTTTTATTTTTGTTCCCGGTGCTTAAAATTGTATTTTTGGATGTGCACATCAAGTCTAGATATAGACTTGACGCTCATGTTAAATGCTAGAGAGTAAAATGATATTGGTTTTTTGAGGGCCTATCTATGATTTTGGTTGATATAGTCATCCTTAAGTCATCTATGTTGTGTTTTTTTGCTTCTTTGATTTGGGAAGATTAAAGACATCATGTCTTCTTCAAGGTCGGGTACCTCTGAGAAGTGTTATCAGCCATTTTTATACTAATGATTATAAATGAGTTTCTATATGTAGATTATGTTATCGTATTCTGTATATTGGGTGGCGTGTGATAAATTCATGGTGTGGAATGGCTTTATGGAAAGTGAAACAAAGTGACATCCATTCCCTTTCTCCTTTCAATTTCACTTTCGATCGAGGAACATGAGATGACACAGACAGACACGGACCGGTTAGGGGGAAGTCCTGGAGTAGAACAGGATTACTGGCAGGTTGAAGCTAGGCCAAGACATGCTTTACATAAGATGTTATTAAAAAAAAAAAAAAACGAAAGGGAGAGAGAGAAAAAAAAAAAAAAAAAAAGAGAAGGGGGGGGGGGGGGGTGTTTCATTTCTAGTGCCTGCAACTGCACCTTTTTTGGCTGGTGGACTTCATTGGCTAAGTTGAAAGCTAGAATCACCAACTCCATTAAAAGAGGAGAAGTAAGAGAATTCCTTTAATAGAGCATAACTGATGGGGGTACTGAGTAACTGAGAAGTGATGGGAGTGAATTACCGGCATATTAAGTTGTCAGGTGAAGTCTGCTATTGTTGAATTTCACTATTGGGGTTTGCCTATTAGGGCTAGCAATGGGTTTAACAAGGGTATGGCTAGCAGTTTTGGACAACCTGGTTCTTCGCATTGAGGAGTTTTCTTTTTTTTATTAAATATTTATATATTTTAGGTATAGTTTAAGATTAATCAAGTGTATAATATTGAAACAAATTCTAATGTCAGTTTGCCCCCTTTTTCTTCTTTGAAGAGGGCTGAAATGCCATTGAACCTGAAAAGGATAATAAGTGCCTTGTCACTGTTGAGAAATGATAAAGAGTGGTGTATGTTCGCTCTCTTGAAATTTAAGTTTTGGTTTTTGCATTATGGCTTAGATTCAAGTCGGCAGACAGGTCCTTCAAGGTCTGGTTATGGCTGATTTGGTCACCCCCAACAGATCTCTGTGGTTTGGGTCACGGCCAGCAGATCTCTTTGGTTTTAGGCCCATTTATGGGCCTATTTGTGGGTAAGCACCAGACTTTCTCAGTACAAGATTTTTTGCTTGGTCTTAGCTTAGCTCCTGTTCACCAAGGTGTTTCATTACTATGGAGCTGTTTCCGTCAACGAGTTTTTTAACCATGGACCTGGCCTTCGAAAGTCATGTGTTTTCACCTTTTTTCTTTTTCTTTTTTTTTTATCGATTCTTATTTTTCTCCTCGTTGTCAGTGTTGATTTCCACGCTTTATTTATTTTTTTTTTTAATCTGACGGCTGTATTTTGCAAATTTAATATTTTGTTTTCTCAAAAAATCTTTCCTTGTGTCTCATTTATATTTTTATTCTTTTATTTATATTTTTATTCTTTTATAAAATGTATTTATATTTAGTGTTAATTATTTATATTTTTATTAATTGGTTTATTAATTTATCATAATTTTATTTGGTATGATAATAATTTTTTTAGTCTTTCAATTTAATTATTTTCATAATATTATTTTATAACTGAAAAAATTCTTATTTTACAACCACCATCATAAAATTAAGTGTATATTAATATTATTATTTTGTACATAATAAGTATAAACATCCTATGTAGGTATAAGATTTAATATTCATGACTTTATATTAGTATTTATTTATTGAATTCTTGACATTTGCACACATGGAAAATTAAAATCAATTGTTTTGATTGTGCCGACACGAAGATAATATATTTTTTTATTTACATTAAAGTGATTTTTATGTGTAATTGAATTTTTTTTATGTGAAAAAAGTAACAAACATAGGTCTTATGCGTAATCAATATGATGGTAATAATATATGACTATATGTTTTATAAGTTCATAATCAAAACATTTATGTTTAATGAATATGATATTAATAATAGATGAATATATATTTAATAGGTAATAATCTTAAAGTTAATAAATTTAATATTAATAATAGATGAATATGTATTTTATAAATAATAAATTTAAATGTTATGTTTAATGAATCTGATATTAATAATATATGAATATATATTTTAAAAATAATAAATATAAACTTTAAGGAATTTGATATTAATAACATATGAATATATACTTTATAATTGGTGTACTTTAATAAATATGATATTAATAACAGATGAATGTACATTAGTAACATATAAACATATGCTTCATGGTTAATGAATATGAAGTTAATAACGAATAAATATGCACTTTATAAATAATGTACTTAAAGTCTATATTTTAATAAATTTGACATTAATAACAAATGAAAATATATTTTATAAGTGATGAATCTAATCCTTTATTTGAAAAATGAGAGGAAAGAAATTGAGAATAAATTTTGTTGAAATTTGTGAAAGTTGATTTTTTTAATATTTTTATATAAATTTCAACATATTTTTCACTCATTTTCCTCCCAAAATTGGGAAGAAAATGGGTGGAAAATATGTTGAAATTTGTGTAAAAATATTAAAAGTCAACTTTTACAAATTTCAATAAATTTTACCCTCTCATTTTTTTTTCCTCTCATTTTCCATACACTTCCCAAACATAAAGTAAATCTTATATCTAATGAATCTAGTACTAATAACAGATGAATATATATTTTATAAGTAATGAACATAAATATGCTACTCTTGTGATGATATTTCATTATATATAAATTAGAGATTAATTACTATTAACTTATACTTAAAAATATATAATATCACATCACTAAAATTTAAAATTATTATAATTATTCAAATGTAAGAAAATGAATTATTCATGTCTTAAAACAAAAGAAGAAAATTTATTATTAAAAATAAATTATATTATAACTTGAGTTATTAAATATTTAATAATAATTATTTTAAGCAGTGAAAAATATCTTTGGTATGTTAAAAATGTTTGAAATGAAAAGGATTTGTTAGTAAAATTTGAGGGTATAGGAGACATGCAAAATTTATATTTTGATAGGAGAAATAAAAATGATTAATATATTTAATTATTATGTTTTTCCCCATTTTATCATTATTAATAATATTGACTCTTATTACTAATATATATATATATATATATAGAAGTTAGAATTAATTTATTACATCTTGATGATAATTTATTTGTATTTAAAAATTAATTGTTATATTGCATTTGGAATTTATTGAATTAATTGGATTTCATATTTATTTAAAAAATATTTATATAGAAAGATGAGAGATTGAGATCTATTTTTTGGTGTAAAATAAGGCAAAGAATTTTATAAATATAATTTAAATTCAACAGAAATTATAAATACTTGATGCTCTAACCATGATTGTTCAAATAGATTAAAAGTACAAAGCTCACACCTTTCTTTTATATTTAGTATCTTTTAGACTACAAAATAACGTAGAATGCCGATAATAAGATGATATAATCACAGGCTTTTTATATTGGCTATGAAATATCTTAAATTTTTAATTTTTTTTTAAAAATCTTATATTTGTACGAAAATGTATTATTTTATTATTTTATTTATTTAAGCAAATATTAAAGTTATATTTTATTAAAATATATATATTTATACCATTTGAATATGTATTATTAATAGTAATTTTATTACAATATTATATATATGTATATTATTATGAAATATTATAATGGTTATTAGAGAAATTATATTTTGATATTTGAATATTAATATGATGTTCGATCAATCTAAATTATATAAATTGCCGGAAGTTCGCAATTTCATTATAATTACTATTATTGTAAATAAGTTTATTAATTGACTTATTAGTATGTAAATTAGAATTTACTCTTATTATCATTATTTTATAAACAATGGTTTATTATTATTATTATTATTAGTGTTATATATATATATATATATATATATATATATATATATATATATATATATATATATATATATATATATATATATATATATATATATATATATATATAAGCATAGGTTACTGAAGTGGAAAAAGAGAAAAAAAAAAAAAAAGAAAAGAAAAGAACAAGAAGGGAGCTGATTGCCAGCTAGCAGCCAAGGAAGAAAGATGGGGAGAGAGAGGGAGGCAGAGAAGGAGCGGGAGAGACAGAGAGAGAGAGAACTGGGTGGCGGTGAGCCGCCATCCGTCCGGTGGTGGGCTGCACCAGCACCACCAGTGGCTAGCCCACTGTCTGGCGATCTCAGAGGAAGCAGCGGCTCTCCGATCAGGCAACGGATGGCGGCGTACGCGAGGAGAGAAGTCCCGCCGGCGTCGAATCTTCAATTGCAATTTTCAGCCGATTTCGTCTGCCAAATCGAGCATGGCCGGTTCCGTTCAACTCCTGTCCTTTTGGTATCTACCTTGCCCCCTGAGGTTCACCGGAGGAAGAGATCGGCATATTGAAACCGAAACTTCTAAGGAGTTTTTCGGTGACTTACGGGCGAGTGACGGCGAGTGGAGGTGATTTCTGAGCTCCTGGCATCAAGGTGAACCTGCTAATGTGGAGATCACCCAGATCCGTTACCGGTAGCGGCGGCGTGTGACCGGCCGGTGGTGGCGTGTGGCGGCAGCACGTGGGACAGTCCAGCAGCTCCGTTTCGTCATTTCAGCGCAACTCTCGACATCCATATGATCAAAATTTATGAAGGTTAACCTGAAATTCTTATATCTCAGTTGTTAAATAAGTTATATTATGTTTAGCGGATTCTAGCTTGTAGTTGTGGTGAGTTCATTGAGTCTGTTGTTGAGTTTAGAGTGGTTCTATCAAGATCTCGATAAGAATCTCAATAGTTTTTAAGTTGCGTCTGGTTATGTGAGTCATTCTTTTTTGATAATATCCTTTGTTGTGAGGTGTCAGTGTTCTGGCGTCTTCCTGATTCCAAAGGCTACACTTCCGAGGGAAGCTAGTTGGACGAGTCATCAGTTAGGTGAGTAATACTCCCTAATATGTTATCTTGTTTCCATATGCATCTGCATTTACTGTGTGTATATATATATGTATATTAGGCACTATTATTGCATAAATGCATGTAACATTTAATTGTGAATGATGAATCGATATTCTTTATTCTATGCTATATGGTGATTGTGATTGACAGATGGAGGTTGGGAGAATACAGTACCACCTATGATCATAGGTTTCGTTATGATTACGGTTATGATTGGGATTATGATGGATTGAGAAGATGAGCTCTGACTGGTGTATGCTGGCCGGGTCTGTTCATCGCCAGGGCTGCTATCAGTCGGGTCAGGGTTGTATGGTATAGACTAGTGCTAGCCGGGCCCATTGGGTATAAGAGATAGATTATCATATTTAGAGAGTTAGGATAGGGGGATCGGCTCCCCATATTGAGTATTAGTGTGGTACTGTTGACCGTATCTCATCCTTACTTGATGATGTGAATTGTTTGTCTCTATGACATAGTGCATAGCATGAGCATTAGAATCTGTCTGTAAGACACCAGTGTAATATCTTAGCTGGTATCATTTACTGAGTTGAATGCTCATTCCTGTTCATTTTGTTATTTTCAGGTTGGGGAATGAGCCTGAGAAGAAATTGTAACCTGAGTAAACTGTCAATTTTCCTTCGGCAGTAGTTTGTATTATTGAGTATTAAGAAATGTATGTAATATATGTATAATTGTAAATATAGCTCTAGAACTCTGCAATGTTACATCTTGTACTTGTATATTGGTTAATATTCAGTTATGTATTTGATGAGTTGAAATACTGTTGTTAAGTAGAATCCTTCTGTATGATATTATATTTATGATATAATTGAGATAAGTGAGTTGTTGACCCAACGTGGCTTTGTTTTATATTGAGATTTGATTGGATCTGCTTAACTTGTATGGGCTCATAGCCCTTTACAGTTTTGGATTTCTATTGTGTGTTTCTGTTAGGCTTACTACGGGCACTGGTAGCCACGTGTATTTTCCGTGTTCTAGTACCGGTCACATGCCCTCGGGTTCGAGGCGTGACAGGCTAGGCTAGGGACCTTAATTCAGATATATTTTAAACTATTTTCTGCCATCAAAGAAACTCATAGTTGTAATTAATAATAGTTGTAAATCTTATCCAAAGTTTCATTATTATTCAACTATTTAACTTAGATAAATAGATTAATTTATTAATAAATAGGCCATTTAAAGTCTCTTTTAAAAGAGATGTGTATTACATTCTCCCATTTGGCCTACTTGTAAACTGTAATAGTTAGATAATATAATATGGCCATGCGAAGAAAACTCTAGAAATAACTTTAACACCCTTTCCCTAAATGAAAATTCCATACAAAAATTATGGCGGTCACATCTTATGATCTAGAAATATTTCCTTCCATACATTACTGTGTATAAAATTTTCAAAAGAACAATCAAAGGATTTACTTAATAAATTGTAATTCAATAATTTACTTTGGGTCCTAATTATATCACTTATGTATACAAACAATATGTTCATTATTTTGTAAAATTTAAATCAATTCAAGAAGCAAAAAGTCAAAACTTTAATGAACTAACAAACCCCATGTGATCCATATGAGCCTTGTACTGGTTAGCCGGCAAGGCTTTGGTCATAGGATCTGTAATAATTAGTTCTGTACTAATATGTTGGATATCCGCTTCATGCTTCTTGACATGATCTTTAACGACAAGCTATTTTATATCAATATGCTTGTTGCGACTTCCGCTCTTGTCATTTTCAAAGAAAGAGACTGCCGTAGAGTTGTCAAAATATATCTTCAATAGTCTTTCTACTGAGTTGACAACTTTTAGACTAGAAACAAAATTTCTCAACCACAAAGCCTGCAATGTAGCTTCATAGTATGCTATAAATTCTGCTTCCATAGTGGATGAAGCAACTATTGTCTGCTTAACACTTGTCTAAGATACAACACCTCCAGCAAGAAGAAAGATATATCTAGAAGTAGATTTTCTAGTATTCATGCATCCACCAAAATCTAAATCAGAATATCCAACCAATTCCAAATGATTAGAGTATCTGTAAGTAAGCATATAATTCTTGGTCCCTTGTAGATATCTCATAACCTTTTTAGAGGCTCTCCAATGAACCAAGCCTAGATTACTTTGATATCTACAAAATATTCCTATTGCAAACCCAATATCAGGTCTTGTACAAACTTGAGCATACATCAAGCTTCCTATTACAGATGCATATGGTACATCTTTCATCTTTTCCTTTTCCAACTCATTTTGTGGACATTGAGCTTGACTGAATTTGTCCCCTTAACAATAGGTGCTAGTGTAGAAGAACAATTTTGCATTTTGAATCTTTCCAAAACTTTGTTAATGTAGGCCTTTTGAGATAAACCTAGTATCCTTAAGGATCTATCTCTATGAATCTCTATGCCAATAACATATGAGGCATCACCCATATCCTTCATCTCAAAGTTTTTAGAAAGAAAGCCTTTTGTTTCATATAGCAAACCCAAGTCACTACTAGCTACCAAAATATCATCAACATATAATACTAAGAAAATGAATTTGCTCCCACTAACCCTAAGGTATACATATTGATCAATAATGTTTTTAGTAAAACCAAATGAGGTTACTGTACTATGAAATTTTGTATACCATTGGTGGGATCTTGTTTTATTCCATATGTTTTCTTAATTTGCAAATGAAGTGACCTTCTTGACAGAAAATTTCAAGTTGTTTCATGTATACTCTTCTTTAAGATCTCCATTCAGAAATGCCATTTTCACGTCCATTTGATGTAACTCTAGGTCAAAATGAGCTACTAAAGCCATCATTATTCTAAATGAATCCTTCTTTGAAAATAGAGAGAAGGTTTCATGATAATCGATGCCTTCTTTTTTAGTGAAACCTTTGGCTATTAGTTTAGCCTTATACCTAAGGAGTCTCTCTTGGTTTATAAACCCACTTACAACCAATTGTTGTTACTCCTTTTAGTAATTTAACGAGTTCCCAGACTTTATTTTTAGCCATAGATTCCATCTCTTCTTTCATGACATCAAACCAAAGTTTGAAATTTCTTCCACTCATGGCCTGTGAAAACAAACTAGGATCATCTTTTTGTCTAGCATCAAAATCAAACTCTTGTAGATACACAATAAAGTCTCTAGATATTGCTGGCCTTCTTTCTCTTGAGGATCTTCTCACTCCCATTAATGGTTATTCATCATGAACTGATTCTTGATGTTCATTATGAACTTGCTCTTGAGTTTGATCTTCAACTTGCCTTTCAAGAAGTAATTGTTCAAGAATTAGTTGTTTTTTAAAATTTAAATGGTTATTTTGAAGAACATTCAATTTCGTACCCATTATAGGACTTATTGTATGATCTTTCTTTTCCTTAAATTCAATATTTCGAGGAAAATCACTCCCACTAATTTCAAAATCCTTAAGAAATTTAGCATTTCTAGCTTCAACAATTCTAAGAGAATGATTTGGACAATGAAATCTATATCCTTTTAAGTTTATTGCATAACCAATGAAATATCTATTGATTGTACTTAGATCCATTTTTTTAAATTTGGGTTATAAACCCTTACTTCAACTGGACATCCCCACACATGACAATGATTTAAATTGGGTTTCCATCCTTTCCATAATTCAAATGGTATTTTAAAAACATCCTTTGATGGAACTCTATTTAAGATGTATACTACTATTTTCAAAGCTTCACTCCAAAAGGATATAGGCAGATTAGTATAACTAATCATGCTTCTCACCATGTCCATAAGTGCACGGCTCCTTCTTTTAGCTACACCATTTTGTTGTTGTGCTAGGCATAGTATATTGACTAATTATACCTTCTTCTTGAACGAACTTAGTAAATGGACCCATCAATTGTCCCTTTTCTGTGTACCTTCTATAGTATTCCCCACCTCTATCTGATATTACTATTTTGATTTTCTTTTGTATTTGTTTCTCTACTTCTACTTTATTTGTTTTAAAGACATCAAATGCCTTTACTTTATCATTTAGAAGATAGATACCTCATGATCATCAATAAATGAAATAAAATGTTTTTGCCCATTGAGACAAGAAATAATAAATGGTCCATATATATATATGTATGTATGATTTCTAAAATTTCAGAACTCCTTTTGGCACCTTTTGTGGACTTGTTGGTTTGCTTTCCTTTTATGCAACTCAAACAAGTACCATGATCAGTAAAGTCAAGAGTTTTGAGAACTCCATCATTTACTAACCTTTTGATTCTCTCTATGGAGATATGTCCTAATATCCTATGCCATAAACTGAATGAGTTCTTATTAATAATACTATGCTCTATGCCAATATAATCACCATGCATGTCTAAAAAATTGCATTCATAATTAGGAGCTAGATTAAATTTATATAATCCATCAACCAAATATCCAGTGCCAACAACACTTATATTTTTGAAAATATAAAACATAGAGTCTTTAAAAGTAAATTTGAAACCATGTTTAGCAAGTCTAGAAATCAAAACTAAATTTCTTGAAAATGAACATAAAAAGTGTTTTCAAGATCTAAAACAAAACCATTTTCTAAAACTAATCTAAAGGTCACTACAGCTTTAATTTGTGAACGCATCTGATTGCCTGAATAGATGCTTTGCGCACTTCCTATCGACTTTCTTTGGCTGAGAAACCCTACATGGTATTGACAATGTGAATTGTAAAACCAAAAACAATCCACCAAGTATTATTTGAAGCATCAACTGAAAGAGATTCATAACACACTAGGACACGAATGTACGTTTCTTTTTAAGCCATTTCTTGTACTTGATACAATCCTTCTTCATGTGTCCCTTTTTCTTGCAAAAGAAGCATGCATCCTTATTACCATATTCTTCGTTGGCACCTTTCCATCCTTCTTCCATTTGGGAACACCTTTCACATATTTCATATTGTCATTTCCATGAGTCACAATATTAGCACTTTCTTGCTTTACATCAAGTTTCTCATGTTTTAGCCTTTCTTCCTCTTGCACACACATGGTCAAAAGTTCATTAACAGAGTAATCTTCTTTATATGTGTTGTAGGATATTTTGAAAGGACTGTACTCTATAGGCAAAGAATTTAGAATGAAATGGACAAGAAAAGCATCAAAAATATCAATTTTCAAGGACTTAAGTTGAGCAGCAATATCTCTCATCCCCATAATATGCTCACGCACTCCTTTAGAATTGTCAAATTTCATTCCCAAAAGTATTTTCATGAGGGTGCTTGCTAATGCCTTATCAGAAGTAACAAATTGTTCTTCAATTGCCTTCATGAGATCCTTGACATTCTCACATTGTGGGATTGAACCCCTAATGCTCTTATTTACATGAGCCTTCATGAGCATCATACTTAAGCGACCCATTACACATGGTGAGAAATCTATAGTGGCGTACTTGATTCTATGAGAGCAAGTGCTACATCCTCACGAAGCGCCAAGTCAAGATCCATACACCTAAGTGATAAAAGGATTTGTTTTTTCCAGTTAGCAAAATTGTCACCACTTAGTATTGGAATATTAGAGCTATTCACTAAAGTAATAGGAAAAACTACATTAGACAAAGAACACATAATAAATTTTGTGTTATAAAATGTGAAATCAATTGTAAAATCTATCATTCCTGCAGGGAAAGGTAGCAACATGCATGATTTCACTAATCCTTATTTCGAAAACTACTTACCAATGAATACAAAATAAATAATCCATACCTAAGGGCCTATGAATATTAATTTTGCGTTCAAAATTCATTACCTTTTTACAATTAATTTATAAGAAAATAGTTATCTTCTTGTGGGTCAAATAATCATTTCTATTAATTAATTGTACATAGATGTCATTTATTTTACAGTCTCAAATATATATATATACATGTGTGTGTGTGTGTGCGCGCGCGCGTGTGTGTGTGTGTGCGCGCGCGCGTGCGTGTGTGTGTCTATACATATATATGTGTGTGTGTGACTATAAATGCTTTATTGCTTAGGATGTTGTGGCTAGTCCCAAGATAAATATAATACAAAAGTATGGCATCTCTTTAATGAACAATTCAATATACATTTAATTTGTATAATCTCATATGAATCAAAAGCATATATATTAACCAAAGCATATTAATCTCAAATACCAAATATCTAACAAACATCAAGATTACAACATGCAGTCAACTTTAAAACATGCCAGAAATCTGATTGAATGGGAATACACCATAACCATAAAAGTAGTTGAACTATACTTGTATATAAAACTACTTATACATTCTAATTTGTATTAATCAAACTTTACCAAAATCAAACCTTTCATTATCTGAAAATTAATTAATTTTTTTTATATTCTAAAATCCAATATTTTCTGCTCCATTCTAAAACACATCAATACTCTTAATAGTGTAAGGAGCGACTTTTCCAAAGCTAATAGAATACATACATGTATAAATATATTATACAATAGATTCTATCAAACTTGACTTTATATATATATATATATATATATCCCACTTCCAAATTGACAAAGCATCAACAATGCTTAATAAATGGTAACTTGATATTCAAAACATTAACGATCTAAGAGTTAGTCTCTTTTAAACAAATCGGATTTATGTACATAACCATGTATTTATGTAGCAGCAGTAATGCATAATTGAATTTAGCAGAATCAATACGCACAAAAATGATTGAAAAGAAATACAGTTTATTTCAATACTGAATAATATGGCTAAAGCATGTCTCTGACACCACTACTGTAAAATAAGGCAAAGAATTTTATAAATATAATTTAGATTTAGCGGAAGTTATAAATACTTGACACTCCAGCTACGAGTGTTCAAGTAGATTAGAAGTATAAAACTCACACTCTCTTTTATATTTAGTGTCTTCTAGACTACATCAAAATAACATAGAATGCCAATAATAAAATGGTATAATCACAGGCTTTTTATATTGATTAGGCTAGGTACCCTAATTTAGATATGTAAGAAACCTCAAATCCATCCTAAAAACTTAAGTTATTAAGTGGTGAAGACCCATTATTATATCAAATCTTGATATCTTTTATTATTTTTCTATATGAGATTTTTAACTCTAACACTCCCTTTTGACACGTACTAAGCTCTTAATTAGCACGTGATAACAAACTGAGAGTCGAATAGATTCAGATTAACAAATGTATATGTACCAGACCCCACTGGCGCACAGCCATAGCCATGACCGAAGAGCACAAATTGAGATATAGAGTTAGCTCCGATACCATGTGAAAAACCTTAAATCCAACCTAAAAGCTGAAGCTATTAGGTGGTGAAGGTCCAACATTATATTAAGTCTTGATATTTTTTATATTTTTCTATGTGAGATCTTTAACTCTAGAAAGATATATTTTAAATTGTTTCCTACCATCAAGATAGATATATAGATGTAATCAATAACTGTTATAAATCTTATCTAGAGTTTCATTATTATCCTATTATCCAACTATTTAACTTTAATAAATAGTTTAATTTATTAATTAGTATACCACTTGAAGTCTCTTTAAAATGACATTTTTCTTTATAGAGGGGAAGATTAGAGGGGCGATGTTGTGGGTTTTAATAGATAATGGAGAAGAAGGAGAGGGAGGAAGGAACTAAATAGATCACGTGTCATTTTGGTATCTCTAGACTCTTTCTTCTGTGCTTCTCCTTCTCTAGTCATAGTGACGTTTGGTCGTGTTTTATTATTTTTTCATTTTGATATGCTTTTTCTTTAGTCTATGTGTTTTTTTCTTCTTTTTTTTTTTTTAAATATGTTTAGGCTTGCTAATTGATTTGTTGTGGATAATATATCAAGAAATTGGAGAACTTTTATGATTTTATTTGTTGTGGATATAGATGTTAATTGTTTTTCTTTTTTAAATGGAAGATGAACTTGTTATGTATGGTGGATTCGGTATTTGTTTTTGTGATTGATTATCTTTTCAATTTTCTCTTAGCTCCACCGAGAAAGAGAGTTAAATTTTTATACTTTTTTAATTCATTAATTATTTCACTTGTCTCTCATAAGTAATATAAAATACATTCCATAGACTAGTCAAAATTATACTTATTTGAGCTTAAAATGAAATTCATGTGCGTGCATGTGCGCGCGCACACACATATATACTTATAGAGTGAGACAGAGAGAATTAAGATGATTATGATGTTTGCCAAGTACAGAGGTCTAGAAGGGTAGTCAGATTATTGATTGTTGTAAGCCTTGTAAGCTTTCTAGAAGTGTTTATTTCTTTGTTTTAGTAGGTCATGCCCTAGTTATAAGAGAGGTTATGCTGAAATTTTGACAAAATCTTTATAGTTGTTGAGTACAGTTTAAGGGTTAAGGTTGGAATTGTCTGTACTCTTATGTACTTCCTTTATTGTCTAACATTGGCATTTCAGGCATCTTTCTAGTTACATAACAGCAGAAATCCGAGAGGAGCTAGTTTAGAATTCATTAAATTTATGAGTGATACTTTCTAACATGTTTTATCTGTTTATACATTATTGTATATATTTACATGTATATTTATGCACTACAACTACATAGGCATTCTAGCATCTAATTGTGAATGTTGCATTATAAACTATGTTCTCGATTACATGTGGATGTTGGGATGTGATTAAAATGACGTAAGACTATATAGGGTTCTGATGATGATTATGATAATGATGTTTGGCCTATTTCTGGCTGGTACAACTGTGGTTATACATTTTGGATAAGAGAATAGGATTGCCTAGTTAGAGTTGAACTCACTGTGACCCCATAGTTTGGATTTAAGAGAGCCCTGAGAGGAGGTCAGCTTCCTATATTGATGCTTAGAGTGGTTCTTATTAACTAATTTTCATCATTGGATGATTATGTAAATGATTATCTCTTTGACATGATGTATGAGCATTTTTAATACGAAATGATGATAGAACATTAGGTTTGTATATTAGTTAGTAACATTAATTGAATTGAGGCACTCACCCCTATCTTCTTATTTTTCCTAGGTTATAGGTTTAGCTTGAGATGAAATTTTAATTGAGTTGTTCCTACCATCCATCATTCGATAGTGAAGTTATTTATCTTATTATTTTAATTATTATGTAATTATTTTCAAATTGTTATGTATTATAAATTCTACAACTTCATATTGTTATTTTCGCTATTTGTATTTTATTTAGTATGGTCAGTTGTTTGATCTTGTATGATGTTTTGTTAAACAAAAACCTAAGAATATTGATGTTAAGATAATTGACTAGATGTTTTGCACATGTTCTGCTTAACAGGTGGGTCTATAATCAAGTTTTATGACAATTACATCCGTCATATGATTGCTTTACTATTTATTATTTGATCAGGCTTATTATGAGTTCTGAAAGCCTTATATTTCCCATTTTCTAGTACCATTCATGTGTCCCTAAGTTCAGGTCATGACAAGTATGAGCCCCCAAACCCAAACAATTTTTTTTATAAATATTTTGAGTATATATATTAAAAATATGAAATTGACCCTCCTAAATATTTTGTTTTCATATTTTTGATATGTATATATAGAGTTAACAAATAAAATTAATCTCTAAAATAATTAATTTATCAAAATATTACAAAATGAAATATAAATATACAGTTCGATTAAAATAAATGAATTGTATAAAATTATATAGAATTCATTTCAAATTTTATATCTTTAAAATTTTTTATGTTTTGAACATTAAAAAAATATCAATTTCAATTTCCATAAATTCAACTCCATAAAATTGAACATAACTAAATCAAGTTCAATTAAAACAAGTGGCATTTGCAAATGAATTTCACAAACCCAACAAAACAACTATATTATAAACAAAAATACTTTTTTTCTTCTTCATGCACTCTTTCCTCTCCTCTTTCTCTCTCTATTTTTTTTTTTACCGCTCTCTCTTTCTCTCTTCTCTTACTATTCTCTCTATAATGTTTTTCTCTCTTTATTTTTTTACTTGTTTTCTTCCAACTAAATTTATTATTATATTTTAAATTAAATATTTAATTATAAATATAAAATATATTTATTTTTTGTTGTTTTACTTTTTACTTATATTGAAGGATATTTTAATAAATAGGGATAAAAAAAACTTAATTATAAATTTGTTCCAAATACAAAAATATGAAATTCAATTAAATTTCATATTTTAAATTGTATTTTTTCAAATATGAAAATTCATTTATAAATAAATTTCACATTTATGATTCATTTATTTCATATTTATAATTCATTTATTCTAGATTGATCGTAAAAGTTTATATTCTAAAATTTTTGTATTATGAAATATAATTGAAATTTGAATTTTATATTATATATTAGGTTATATAAAGATGTAAATATTATAAATATATTGTATGATTTATAATATTATTAACCTTTTACAAATTGTAGGATAGAAATTTTTTTTAATATTTTTTATTTAAAAAGCTTGAGAAAATTAATAAAAGAATTTTTATTATTAAAAAATTTAGACTTGAACAATTAAAACACATAGAGAGTCCTATAATCTTAAATATTTTGATATCTTTATTTTGACTTTATAATACATTTTTAATAAACCAAGTGAACAAAATTTCTATTATGAATTTTTTCTATTTTGTTTTAATTTTAAGGTTAAAATAATTATTATTTCTTTATCGATATATCTTCCCTTATTCCTTTTCTATCCAATGGAGAAAATATTTTTGTTTCAAAAGTTTTTCCTCAATTTTCAAATACGAAGGATCGTTTCAATTTTACTTACATAATTCAACTTCTCCAAAGTTAACGGTCTACAAAAATCAAGTCGTATTGATTATTATTTAGTAAGTAACATACTTTTTTTTTTTTAATACCAAGTAATTTCATTTTAATCAATTCATGTGTTTCAATATTATATTTCTTATCAAGAAAAATAATTTGATGGTATTAGTATTGTAGGTTGTAGTTCATTGAAGTCAAAAAATGAATAAACTCTTTATATATATTTCTTAAAACTAGATTTTTTTTTTTTTACAACGTGATACGCATGTTAATTTCTATTACGACTCGTTAAAATTCGTTAGAAATATAAATATTTATTCTAAATTTTTACTTTTTCCTTATTAAAGTTTTAATTACCAGTGTTTTGTTAATTAAGTATAAAATGATATAAAACTTTTTAAATAAATACCATAAGGCTGAGATCTTATTAGTCGACTTTTAAGATTATCATAAAACAATATTTATATAACTTCATTATTAAATTCACTTTAGTTGTTGAATCCAAATTAAGTTAAATTTTCATATGAAAAATATAAAAATTTAATGAAAATATAATTATACACAATAAATATTATTTAAGTTGTATAATCGTGCATATTTAATATAATTAGAATGATAACAAAAAATAATTATAAATTCTATATAAATATATGAATGTATTTTAAAAGATAATACATACATAATATTAAAAAAAGACTCAAGCATATCTAAATAAATCATTTTTTATAATATTAAATGATATTCTTATATTTAATAATATGTTAAAAAAAAGTAAATGAATTGATAGATACATTTTATTATAATTTTTTAATTTATTTTGTTATTGTTATATTGATTAATTATTAATTATAGGTTGACTTTCATGTTAATATTTGGTGTATCTATTATTTTCTTATAATTTTGATATAAGTTGTATGTTTTTATTAATTTTGATAAACTTTGATTTATTTGACACATTATAGCTTAATTTCTATTTTTTCAGAAAATAAGTTTTTATAAATTATATTTCTTTAACACATTATAGCTTTTATAAATTTAATATTAATATTAATTGTAAGCAGTTGATTTATCATGTGATATCTTATTATATCACATAATATCATATTAAATCATAAGCCCAAAAAAATTTATTTAATTATTATATCACATAAATACTTGTGAATATTTTAAATTTAATGTTACAAATAATAATAGTAACATATAATCACTAAATTAAAAATTTTGTAATTTTAATTTTCTATTTAATTAATTTTTAAGAATGATTAATTAATCTATTTTGTAATAAAAATTTTAAGTAAATTTAAATATTTATGGAATCACAAATAAATTGATTTTTTTAAAAAGAATATATCATTATAAATAAAAATTTTGATATTTAATAATAAAATAATAAGATTTTGCTCATTGTTGTTAAATGAACTCTCAATTAGTATAATTTTTTTTGCTGCTTCTTTTTATAGAACTAAAAGTAATTTTTATAATCTATAAATTATTATTAATAGTTAAAATAACTAATTTTAAAATTTATAATGGGAAAAAATAATAATTTACAAAATGAAAGTCAAATTATAATTTCTGAAACTTCTTAATGTTCAAATAATCAAAGTCAAAAGAATTTTTCTAATTTCTAAATATTTAAAAAAATGATTTTGCTTATTATTATTAAATGAACTCTCAATTCTTACATTTTCTTTTTCTGCTGCGTCTTATTATAAAATCAAAAGTAATGTTTCTAATATACAAATTATTATTAATAGTTAAAATAAATAATTTCAAAATTTATGATGGGATAAATTAATAATTTACAAAATGAAAGTTAAATTAGATGTCTTCTTATAGAATCAAAAATAATTTTTTAATCTATAAATTATTACTAATAGTTAAAACAACTAATTTTAGAATTTATAATGAGATAAAGTAATAATTTACAAAGTGAAAGTTAAATTAGAATTTTTATAACTTGTTAATATTCGAATAATCAAAGTTAAAAGAATTTCTCTAACTTCTAAATATTTAAAAAAATTAAAAAATATAAATTATTCTAATTGAATTCTTTTTTATTTGAATTAAATATAATTAACTATATATTAAATAATAATTATTTCATTCTCTCCTTATTCTAATTAAATTATTTTTTATTTAAATTAAATTAGATAATTAAATTATTAAATTATAATAACTATATAATTATAAATTTGTAATATAATTAATTATATATTAAATAATAATTATTTTATTTTTTCTTATTCTAATTGAATTCATTATTTTTCTTATTTAAATTAAATATAATTAGATATTAAATATAATTAATTATATATTAAATAATTATTATTTTCTTATTTTAATTGAATTCATCATTTATTGTATAAATTAAATATAATTAGATATTTATATTATTCAATTAGTAAATGACAATATTACCCATTATAAATACACAATTAAAAAGAATTTAGTGAGAAACTCTTATGTAAATGTGCTTTTCCCCTCCATACATTTATATATAGTATAAATATCTTATCTACCTACAAAAAAAAAAATATTTATAATTTATAATTCAATCACTAATAATATTTCAACTTACTCAAAACACGGACTTACGAACTAGTTATTAATATAATTTTAACATCTATCTTACTAAACACTTTATAATTAATTGTAGCTACAAATGATGGTCATATGGTGAATTAAACCGTTTTTCATACTTAACAACTCGAATAAACATTCAAGATATTCAAGTTTAGCTCAACTCGATTAATATAATAATGATTATTAGAGTTAAAAATCTTATATAGAAAAATAATAAAGAATATCAAAATTTAATATAATATTTCAGTGTCACTACCTAATAATTTAAACTTTTGAATTGGATTTGAAATTTCTCACATGGTATCAAAGCCTGCTCAATACTCCAATTTGTGCTCTTCCGTCATATCTACAACCTCGTTAAAAGTCTAGCACCTAGCCTTAATACCTAATAATTTAAGTTTTTAAATTAGATTTGAAGTTTATCACAACAACAACAACAACGATGATGATAATAATAATAATAATAATGATGATGATGATGATGATGATGATGATGATGATGATTGAGATAAATTCAACTAATAGAAATAATTGAATCAAAGTTGAATGTGTAATTGATGAAAGGATAATCTTTGTATTGATTTGTGATTGATGATCTAAGAATGATCTGCCTCTTGTATGCTTACATGTTAGATGTTTATAAATAATATTTTCATACATGAATTGGACAAGGATTCCTATAGTGAGATCAATTCAGATTACTTATGTACGTATTCGGATTGGAATTTGATAGCAAACTTATGAGTTGAGCTAGTAATCTAAATTCTTTATGACCATGGGCTTTTATATACCTTTTCTTTTAATATAGGGGAAAATAGGGACCCCTATGTGGTCATTTCTTGTCCCTTATCAGAAGCCCCCACTCCCTAGTTCAATCGAGTATATCAAAGAGCAGGTTAAAGGAGTAGATAATCTGCAATCTTATATACTTCGTTGATTGGGCAATTTGTTTCACCATTTGAAGCCTTTGCTTGATGTGTTTTGCCTATTGAGCGGTTCGATATGTGCATCGCTTGATTCGCTTCATCATGTGTTTAATTTGATGCGTTTTGCTAATTGCACTTAAATAATTAGTGAAGCTCTTCATTATCTTCTTCGAAGACTCATTAGCTTACTTCATTGACAGAACTTAAGAAATCCACCTTGCTCGTCTAGGTCTTCAAATAATCTACCTTGCTGTCTGAGGATTTAGAAATCCACTTCACTTATCGAGGTCTTCAAATAAATCATCTTGCTGATCAGGGACTTAAAAATCCATCTCGCTCAATGAGTTCTTCAAATAATCTGCCTCACTGATCGAGGACTTTAGAGAATAATAATATGCCTCACTTACAGAGAACTTAGAGATAACCTACCTCACTGGAAGGTTTTCAAATAAATCGCCTAGCTCGAGGACTTTTAACAATAATAATATGCCTTATCGAACAAGAACTTTTAGAAATACATGCCTCTCTCACGGAGAACTTTAATAATAATAATACTCCTCATCAAACGAGGACTTTAAAAATTCATGCCTCCCTCACAAAAGACTTTAATGATAATAATGCACCTCGTCAAATGAGAAATTTAGAAATCCACGCCTCCCTCACGGAAGACTTTAATAATAATAATAATAATAATATGCCTCATTGAACGAGGACTTTTGAAATCCATGTCTTCCTCACAGAGGACTTTAATAATAATAATACACCTCGTCGAATGAGAACTTTTGAAATCCATGCCTCCCTCATGGAGGACTTTAATAATAATAATATGCCTCATCGAATAAAGAATTTCGAAATCTTTGCCTCCCTCACCGAGGACTTCAATAATGATAATATGCTTTGTCGAATGAGGATTTTAGAAAACCATGCCTCCCTTACAAAGAACTTTAATAATAATAATAATAATAATAATAATAATAATAATAAGAATAATAATACACCTCGTTGAATGAGGACTTTAGAAATCCATGCCCCTCGCGAAGGACTTTAATAATGCCTCTCAAATAAGGACTTACAAAACCTCCTCTCATAGAGGTCTTCAAGAAAACTTGTTTCATCAATAGAGGACTTTAGAAATCTGCCTTCTTAGAAGTCTTCAATGATTTGCCTCGCTGAATGAGGACTTTAGAAATGCACCTCTTTAGAGTCTTCAATGATTTCGCCTAGCCTTCCTAGGTCTTTCCATTTCCTCTCTTTTTGGATTTTTGCATAACTTTTCTAGGTATTTTCATTCCCTCAACAGAGATTTTTTTTTTTTTTTTTTACATTGTAACATTTTCTAGGATAACTTTAGATGCTTTTGACTATTGCAATAGCATTACACTTTTCTTTTATCTTGTCTTCTTTGTTTATTTTTATATTGAACTCAGCTAACACTTTGTATTAGTTCTACCTGATTGTGATTGCTTGGTTTCATTTCAACTTTTTGATGTTTCTTTAATGACTTATCTTGGTGCTTTTGATGAGTTTGTCTATTTGGAGATTTTGCTTGATCTTTCATCTCGCCCAAAAAAAAAAAGAAAAACTTTTTGTTTTTCTTCAAAAAATACTTGTGCTTTTACTTCTTTCTGGACTCTTTGCTCTATCAATAGGGAGTGATCACCAGATTGTTTGATTGAGCTCTTTGCTCCCTCAACAGAGAGAGATCTCTCAGATTGTTTATTTGGGCTCTTTTCTCCCTCATCAGAGGGAGATCTCCCATATTACTTATTTGTTGGGCTCTTTGCTCCCTCAACAAGGAGCAATCTCCCACATTGCTTGGTTGGGCTCTTTATTTCCTCAACAAAGAGTAATCTCCTAGATCTTTTTTGTTGGGCTCTTTGCTCCCTAAATAACGAGTGATCTCCTAGATCATTAGAATGGGCTTTTTGCTCCCTAATCATTATTTCAGCTCTTTGCTCCTTTATTAGAGAGCAATCTCCCATATTGGTTATTTATTGGGCTCTTTGCTCCCTCAACAGAGAGCGATCTCCCAGATTGCTTGGTTGGACTCTTTACTCCATCAACAAAAAGCGATCTTCCAAATCTTTTTTGTAGGGCTCTTTTGACTTCTTGAAGATTTTATATAATTAATTTGCCTCCACTCTTTGAGAACTTTTAAGAAATTTGTTTCTGAAATCTTGCATCTTGCTTTTGAAGGTTTGGTGCAATAGTGATCTCACTTCGTCACCTTGAAGTAATATGCCTTTCTTGCTTTGAGAATTCTTCTTTTCTTCTTCTTCTTCTTTTTTTTTTTTTTTTTTTTTTTTTTTTTTTTTCTGTGGATTTTGATTTTTTTTTTGGTTGCTTGATCTAATAGTGATGATGAAGGACTCGATACCAAACAATTGGAGACTAGAAATTTCAATTTCGGTGAAGATGAAAGGTATGAACACAACTTTTTGTGCTGATCCTTACAGACAACACCAATTTAATCTAGATAAATTCAACCAAATAGAAATAATTGAATTAAAGTTAAATATGTAATTGATGAAAGAATAATCTCTGTGTTGATTTGTGATTGATGATCTAAGAATGATCTGCCTCTTACAGGCTAATATGCAAGGCATTTATAGATAATATTTTCATACATGAATTGAACAAGGATTCCTGTAATAAGTTTAATTCGAATTACTTATATATATATCTATTTTAGAATTTGATAACAAACTTGTGAGCTAAGTTAGTAATATAAATCTTTTATGATAATAGACTTTTAAATACTTTTCCTTTTAATATAAGAAAAAATAAAGACCTCTATATGGTCATTTTTTATCCCTCATCAAGTAATAATAATAATAATAATAATAATAATAATAATAATAATAATAATAATAATAATAATCTTTTAATGTTGAAAACAAAGTTCAAACAAATTTGACTGAACTCAAATTATAAATTATTTATCATAAAACATATTTAAAACTATATCAAAATTAAAAACTCAATTAGATTGGTGAATCACTCCTTACGTTTGTGATATTATTGTATGCCAACTTGGCTAACTCGGCTACATGCTATTTCACCTACAGCTCAACTGGATTACAGTTGAGTCCATTTATAATATTTTTACATTGGGGTGGTTTACAATTTAATTTAAGGAAAAATTATTATCTAATTTTTAAAATTTGACATAATTAATAAATAATTTTTTAAGAAACTTAAAAAAAAAAAATAAACTTAAAATAAAAAATATATTTTAAAAAAATCTTGATGAAGAGTGATTCCCTTATTCAATTTAACTTTTGAAGTATTTTTTTATTTTAATTTTTATGAAAAAGAATTGAGGTAAAAAAAAGGTGGAAAAAGAGTAAATTTATCTTTTTTATGTCTTAATTAAATAGAAAATTTTCACTTTTTATACGGTAGAAATGAATAATTAATATATTAGAATTACAAAAGATATTTTAATTAATTTCTCAATAAAAAAATTATTTTATATTAATTAGATCAAAGTTGAACAACTAAATAGTAAGGTAACCTTAATTTAACAACTTGTGAATCATAAAAAAAAATATTGAAAAAATCTGTTCGTGAAACGACGCCGTTCGTGTAACGACAAATCAAAAGCACAATAATAACATGTGTTCATTAAAATTACAATGATTAACAAATTACAAGCCAAAAGGGCAAAAACAGCTATATTAAATACTATTATGTGCTTTTTATCCCCCAAACCCCCTTCTTTCTCTGTTATCAAAACCCCGCTCTGTGAGGCAGAGCAAAGCCAAGCTTTCCGGCGATGATTATCACTGCACTCCCGTAATTTCCGATTTCCGGTAATTCAATCTCTCTCTCTTTGATTGATCAGTGATCATATTGTAGGGTTTATGAGGTGAGTTTCATATTCTCTACCTTTGTCAAAGATTGTGTTTTTCGTATCTTTATGTGATCGCTTGTTAATTTAATTTTAAGGAATTTTTAAGCTTAATAATAATGAACTCTTGATTGTTATTTCATTGTCTTAAAATTGAAGTAGAGCACAAATTCTGATAATTTTTTCTATTTTTCAATCTTTCAAGAAGGTAATGATTCTATGCTCATGTGCTTATCTGTGTTACAAATGTTCAGCCACTGATTCATCATCTTTCTTTCACTCCACCAATGATGATTTCGCAGCTGAGATATATTCATTCCTTAATGTATACAAATTTTGATAAGATTATCTGAATGTGTGCAGGTTAATATTATAGTCCTCAACTGGGAATTTGCATTCTGTGCTGTAAGTGCTTGAGCATAATATGATATAAATATAACATTTATAATGGATTTAAAATCTAAAGGTATAGCTTGGGTTGGGGACATTTACCAAAGGTTTGAATCAATGTGCCATGAAGTTGATACAATTGTGAACCAGGTAGCAATTCTTCTATTTCCTTTTTTTTCCTAATTATTGTTACTGAAAAGTTTGGTAATCGTATTTCCTCGAACGAGTATAACTGTATAACTTCACTATGTGTATCAAATATCCTTCTTTGCATCAGAACTGCAGTGTGTCTTCTCAGCAGTTGTTTCTTGGTTTTATTGCATGCCCCAGACCCCTCAAACTTGGCTTGGCAATTCCTTTTATATTTGAACTTCATTCTTGTAGGATACTGTTAGATATGTTGAAAACCAGGTGCATACAGTGGGCGAGAGCATGAAAAAATTTTGTTCTGATGTTGTTCAAGATCTGATTCCTTCTGTAGTGGATCCAGTGAAATATGAAGCTCAACCGGTGACTCTAAAAGGAAATGCTGCTGTTGGTGCCTATATTAAGTCAATGGTTGGTATCAAGGAAGATCATGGACACATGGATCTCATAAAGCAGTCACTTGTGGATCCCAGTAGTACGGTCAGTGGACACCACCTTGTTAACCAATCAACTCCAACAGCTCCTGGGGAATCTCTTGAGGTTGCTGTATCTGACTCAACTCCAGGAAAAGTTGATGTTTCAAGAAATGAAAACTCTGATTTGAGCACTGAAGAAAATGCACTAGAGGAGAAGTCCAATATACCTGCTGAAGAAAATGCAATGGAGGAGAAGTCGAATATACCTGCTGAAGAAAATGCAATGAAGGAGAAGTCCAATATACTTGCTGAAGAAAATGCAACGGAAGAGGTGTCCGGTATATCTGAAGTTTTGGAGTTGATTACTCCTCAAGAGAAAGAATTGTTCAATGCATCCATATCCAGTGAATTAATTAATTCTAGTACTGAGAATGCCTGTGTTTCTACGGCTGAGGTTTCACCTGCAACTTCAGTTCATGGAGAGGAGTTCCAGCCCCCTCTAAAGGTGGACATAATTTGTTACAGCCCTGCAGATAACTCTGACTCAGTGTCTGATTCCTCAAGTGCTGTTGCTTTGTCTGAAATGGCTTTTTCAGTTGCCTCCACCTGTGGTTCAATATTTACAGAACCTCGTACTCTGAATGAGGATTCATTTAATGACATCTTCATAAAAGTAGGGTCTCATAGTAACCCTGTTAATGTAGCTAGCCATGATTCTGACAGTTCCAATGTACTCTTTTCTTCTACATCTGCTCCAATTGTATCCAGTAACAGGGAGGTTGCAGAGACAGGGCTCATTTGCTCCAACAGTGTCTTATCATTGGAATCAACAGGTTGCTTTTTCCCAGTTTCTGTTTTATTCCCTCTACATTTGGCAGAAGCCTCAAGAATGTGCTTATGTCTTTTGAGTTAATTATCTCAGAATGTGTCTTCAATCGTCTCACTGGGTAGCAGTTTAAGTATATGGGTTTATGGAGACTTTGCACTGTATTTGCATACATTGTCCGCAAGTATGACTTTTCATAAAAAATTCTTTGAAAAAGAAGGCAGATGAAACTTTTTCAGGTCCACAATAAGATGTATCGGTAGATAATATATCTGTGTGGAGCACTTTACCACGAAGATACTTTATCCATTATAAATGGCCTTGTAATTATTGACAAGTATAGAAGATCTGATTTTTCATTAACTAGAAAGAATCAGTTCTACACAGTTGTTCACTTAGGGTAGGGTCTGCAGTGACCCTAATTATCTCCATTCACGAGGCATGGACATGGACCTTACACTAATACTGTATACATAGTTTGGAAATAGGCATAATAACATTTATGTTTGAAATTCACTGTTTCGATATACCAAATGAAATAATTTCAGAAAAAAGAAAATGGATGCAACATATTTAAATTTATCTTATCTGGAGCTTTTCTGTGTTTATCTATTGCATAATTAAAGAAAATAGTATGATTGTCTTTGTGTAGTGACGTGCTTGAGACATGGAGGAACATTATTTCGAGCTACCATAAATAACAACCTAATGTTTTGTTTGCTTAACGCATGCTGCATGCAACTTATAAGCTTTCTGCATAAACAACTGGATGTAGGTTTGACACATATTGACATGTGGACCTGTATGTGTTTTGGTGCTGTGTTTTCTTATTTTTGGTCGTTAATTGAACTTTTAAAAAAGAGACCATAGATGACTGAACTTTTAAAAGATAGACCATAGGTGACAATTTTTCATGTCTTGGAAGTGTTATTTTTTGACCAATCCTAGAACCATTTGCAGGATGCTCCAGTTACTCCAGTTACATTATTGATGATGTAACAGACTGTGGAATGGAAACCATTGATTTGTCTGACAAGATGAAGCTTGAGGAAAGCTGTGTCATTGTGGACAATAATATGCTTTATGAAGTCTCTCGTAGAACCCGCAAACTCAGATCATACAAGGTTCTCTCTCTCTCTCTCTCTCTCTCTAGCTTTGTGTGCTTGTATGTGTGATGTGCGAGCAGGGCTGTATCTTCCATGCAGTTGTTATGTTTTTTTTCTTTGTGCCAAACGTGACTACACAGGGCACAAGAAAAGGATGGAAGCCATGCCATATCTTAAATGTAAAATACTTCAAAACTAAACAAGCTAAATAGCCTTAGTCATTTTATCAGACATTATTTTCACAATTGTATTAAATCTGCGGCTGCATATGAAGTTATGAACCAAACTATACATGGATAGGTTGGATGCATGGCCCTGTTACAAGTGATTTCCGAACATAACATTGAGGCTGGCTGAATAAAGTAGTTGGCATGTTATGCTTGGCATTTTTAGACTTGCTTGCTTAAGGCTTGATAAAAATGATTTTCTGAAATTTCAGGGTTAAGTACAAAATGAAAAGTTTTATTTTGGAGATACTGTTTTCCAAGTTAAAAATGGAGCACTTTGTTTTTGAATAGCTGAAAGGCTAGGATTGATGAGAACTCATTAGGTTCATTTATTAAGGTCCCTTTTAGTAAACAATTCAAGCTTGAGAGGTGCTAGGATTGACTTGTTCACACCTGCTTGTAAACAAGCTAAGCTTGAGCCTAGCTACAAGGGTCATATAGTGATTGACCTAACCTCATCATGTCAAAAATCAGCACTCTTGGCTCAAAAAACTTTTATCCTTAACCGAAATTTAGGGAGGAACTAGTTAATTTGAAATTTGCTAGAAATTGTGTCGCCTTGAAAATTTTTCTTGAGAAAAGTTTACCAATCTCTTTCTGAATGCAATAATCCTTTTGCATAGTTACATAATTTTTTGTTATTCTTGAAAATTTAGGACACCATCATAATCTTATGTGCTTCTTTTAACAGTTCTTAATTAATTATCTGTTTTATGGAGCCTATTAATCTGTTTATGGTTTTCTTGATGTAAGAAAAAAATCCAGGATGCCTTCACTTCAAAAAAGAGGATAAGCAAGGAGTATGAGCAGCTAGCAATTTGGTATGGGGACCTTGACATAGAGTCCAGCCAAGATACAGTGCCAGGTCAATTGCAATCTTGCACTATAGTAACGTCGGACCCTGATCTACATCATACACATGACTCTGAATGGGAGCTTCTGTAAATAACTCAAAAAGTCTAATGTCAGTTACAGCCGCTGAGCTGGTTGGGCTGCCTCTTGTTCAGGTAACTTACTTCAAGATGATCCCACATCCTTCTCCTTGTGAATAATTATAGTTAAGGGCTCCCTCTGTAATTACAGAAATACTGAATAAAAATGTAGAAGATGATAGTTTATCAAATTTCTGATATGGCAAGTTGCCAATCAACTTCTTCGAGTGTCACTACGTTCGCCGGTTGAGTCGATTCTTCATTTACTAGCTTCAATGAGTAAATTTGATTATCAGCTGAAAAAATTTTAGCCAAAAAAGAAAAATTACAATGACTAGTCTTTTTTCAACGTCGACAAGTAAATATACTGATACGACTTTTAGCTATATTCTCATTTTCTTCATTTTGTTGCCCTTAAAGTTACAAAAAATTTTGATGATTCTGCAACAGATATGCATATAGAATCTCATTCCAGGTATCAGGAACTCCTGGCAAACACCAGTGAATACAATCTGCAAAATTTTTTGGATCAGATCTTTGTTCTTTTGTCAAGAGCTTGCCTTTGCTTTCACCATAAATTATTGTATGAGCATCTTTCCTATACTCTGATAACTGGGTGATATTTAGAAATATGACATTGGTTTTTAATTGTTGCATGACATCACCAACTATCTTCATGATCTGGATATTTGAACCTGTGCCCCAGTATGGTATTTTAATGGGGTATGATTCATTGAAGCAGTTCTCATCACTTCCAGGTCTCCATTCCCAGCTCCTGCAATTAATTGTGTGTTAGATTTCCTTTCTTACAACAGAAAGTTTTTGTTTTTTTTTTTGGCTGATAAGAAAAGGCTGAATGAAATTATGGTTTCAGTAGTTAAATAGTGTGTTTGAAATCTTTGAAATGCAAGAATTCTTTTTTATCTGGTTTCAGGTTGCTCTTTAAAAAAAGAAAAAAAAATTAAACGGTTTATATAATTCAGTGGGTAAATTACAATAATATTATTGTGATGTGCCAAAATAAACAATTTATTTCTCACTATTTCAAAATTAACTTTTTACTGTGAGGTTATTTATTGGTCTGGACTTTAATTCTTATTTATAAAATTATGAAATATTTCACCAGTTTTTAACGTTTTAATTTGTGTAACTATTATTAAAATTTTAAATATGATGTATTATTATAGAACGCTAAATTTCCTCAAAATCTCATATTTGTCAATAAAGTTAATTTAGAAATTAAAAATATTTATTTTAAAATAGTAAGGAATAAAGTGTTTATTAAAATCTTAATTCAGTGGGTTGAGCATTATTGTAATGTTTATGTAAATCTCCACTCTTCCTAAGATCATTAAAAAGCAGAAAAAGAAGGGAAAAAAAAATAAAGGAACAATTTAAAGCAAAAGAGAAATAATAAAACATATTAACAAAATGGAAAAAAAAAATAAAAGAAAGAAAAATAGTAATTGCTTTTGTAAAAAAATTAATCTAGGCTTTAACAAGAGTAAAGTTGGGAAAATGATAATGAGAATTGAGAAGGAAGTGATGAACTAACCATAAGTGTGTTGGAGACATACTCATGAAGAACACCTTCTGCTTCAAAGGATTAATTTTGGAATCTAACCAATTTGCCCATGTTTCTAATGCCATTTTATATGCTTTGCTCACATTATATTCTTTAATATTATTAGCTGATCCATACCTGAAACAACAATAACCACATGGTAAAAAATTCCATTTTGAAATCCCTAATCAATATTTTGTCTATATATTAAATTAGTCAATAAATTTTTGTTACTCCGTATTATAAGCCCACCAGTTTTAAAATAAACACTGCAGGAAATTTGATAGCACTAATTTAATATCATTTAATGATGTCAATATTGTTAAATTTTTAATATAGATTTGAGAGGTTTTAAAAAAAATAGATATAGATTTGAGAGCAACAATGTTATACAACCTAATATTTTTGTTCCAACTGATGTGGCATCATTGTATTGAAAAATATTTTATATAATACACTTTTGAAAAGAAATTTGGCAAATAATTCCTATCCCAACTGATGTAATATCATTATATTGGAAAATATTTTATATAAGACACTTTTGAAAAAGAAATTTGACAAATAAAATAATAACACATCAGTTGGGATAAAAATTTTGGATTGTATAGAATTTTTCATTTGAAAAAATCAACCTTAAAAATTAGCGTCCATTTCTGTATTATTGTTTATTTTACCGGATAAAAGACAATTAAATAAACCCTCCACTAGTCATGAATTAAAATACCTTCAAAGAAACCCACGTGGGATAATAATTGAAATCAAATCAAATATGAAATATATCGAAAACTGAAAGAGAAATTGAAATCTGAAATACCATATTAAATTTTTAATATATAAATTTTGAAGAATTAATTTTAAAAACTATTTTATTAAAGTTGGGGGGTTTATTTCTATATTAATCACTTAATGTATTTGTATTTAATCAATGTAGGAATGTTTGTAATAGTGTTATTAAAAACTTTTGATTAGGGAAAAGTTTATATATTAGGTAGATTTCGTGCTAATTTTTATTTGCATCAAATTCTTATCTTTTAATATCATATATCTTGTTGTTAAAAAGAGTTATTTATTATAACGAAAATACACATTGAGATTTTTTTTTCAGGGTAGAAGTAAAATTTGTAAACTATACATATATGTTAAAATGCAACTAGGTCATAAAATTTGTCAAAGAGATAAAATAGTCTATTTTAAAATATTTGGATATAATATTGTAATTTTTTTTAAGTAGTGAATTTTTTTTTTGACAGGATAATTTGGGTTTTTAATTACTCAATTTGAATAAATTTTTTAATTGAACTAATTAAATAAGGGTCATATTTTTTTTTTTTTAAATTATTCAATATATTCACTTTATATTGTTTAATTAAAAAAGAGTGCAAGAATCAAATTTAATACTTACGTAGCATTAATAATAGGGTTGTGCATCCACCAAACATAGCTTTCAAATACCAGAATATCAACTCCTTCCCAGGTCTTGCCATGTTTATCTATGGAGTCAAGATTAACCAGCCTTTTGTGTACTGTATGATTTATTTCATGATCTGAAATTGACTCCACAATGAAGGGAGCCCAATAATACTCTATAGATGCATTGAACTCCTGAAAAATAAAATAAAAAAAAATTTGATTTATTTATTTATTTATAATTAGCCTATCAACGTGCTTGAGATTTTTTTTTATTAGAATATGTTTGGTTTAATAGTTGTTAAAAATTAATAGTGACCAATTATTTGTTAGAGCATTCCCAATATATTTTTTATATATGTCAAACTATTTATTATAAAGAGTTATTTCAAAAACTAAAACTCCAATGTATTCTTTATTTTTAAAAATTAAAGAAGAGAGTTGATTTGTTTCTCTATATCTAGAGAGCCAAATACCACTCTCTATATTAACTTTAATTAATGTAATACAAGTTTTTATACACTTTTTTTAAGATAATTTTAGTATTATTTTTTCTATTGGATAAATTTAAAGAATGAACAATTAAAATAATTAATGTTTATGGGATAAAATAAAATAAAGAGCAAATATAGAGAATCTATTGGATTTAAATAAAATTTTATGCTCTTCATTAGTTAGATACTTTTTATTAAATAAAATATACTCTTTAAAATAAAGAGCACCATTGAGAATGCTTTTAACCGTTTACGCTAAATAATTGAAGAGTCAAATATTAATTATTAGAAATTTCAATTGCGAATGTGTCAATTATAATTTGAAACTACTGATAGTGAATTTTACTAAACATTTTCAAATTAGCAGTAAAAAAATTCAAACGTTAGCACATCAAACAAACCATTAATGTGATTTAGAAATTTATACCTCAGCTTTGAAGATCTTCATTGGTGGAATTCGATGAAAGGATTTTCTCCCGTCAGGAATTGCAGATTGCACCATACAAACCATAGATTCAAATTGGCCTCTTTGCACTGAGTCTCCTATGAACATCAGCCTTTTGCCTCTCAAAATGTCTAGCATCTTCACTGGATCAAACCTGTTGTGAGATCATATTTTTTAAAAATTCATTTACTACAAATTATATATAGTTCGTTTGGAAATTCAAATTTTATAAAAATTTATTTGTATTATTTTTCATGCTTAGAAAAAAGGTAATAGATAGAGTTTAGTTCTTTTAGCCAATTAAGTGTATTCTGATTGTTCTTTTAATCTCTTTTAAATAAATGAGAAGTTAAAATTTGAATTATTAGATGTTCTTTTAATCTCTGAGAAGTTACAAATTTGAATTATTAGATGTTCTTTTAATCTCTTTTAATCTTTTAATTTCTGAAATAAATGAGAAGTTAAAAATTCATTTGTATTATTTTTCATGCTTAAAAAAAAGGTAATAGATAGAGTTTAGTTCTTTTAGCCAATTAAGTGTATTCTGATTGTTCTTCTAATATCTTTTAAATAAATGAGAAGTTAAAAGTGTCATATTCGAGTTTCTTTATGAGACATTCTCTCTTATAAGATATTTTCTCATCTCTAATATAAAAAAAGTGAAATAATTTTAAAATGCATCGAAATCAATACATTTTAAATTTGGTTTTATAATAATTCAATTTAATTACATGAAATAAAGATAACTTAAAATTTTCAATAAGAAAAAAAAGAATTTAGAAAGTTATAATTACCTTGGCAATTTGCATTGATTAGGGTTCCACCTCCAATTCTTATAGAAAGAATCAGGTCTTCCATTTTTTTGGCAGGTAGTCTGTTTAACCAAATAAGGGCAACTTTCTTCACTATATAGAGGATAGGACACATTGTCCCAAACCCATTGCCCTTCAAAGACATTGCAGCTTTCCTTAAACCTATCTTTTGGCAAAACAAACACTGGTTTTTTATGCTCTTGTCTTCCACTATATAGTCTAAAAACATGGCTATTGTTCCTCTTTAGATTATCTAGGACTAATCTTGCAGTTCCTAGGACAAGAATAGAAGCTAGTACCACAGGGAAGATATATTGAATTCTCCGATCTACCGATGATTGGATCATGTTTTAGGTTAGAATATTAAGTATTGGCTGTGTTTTAGTACTGAATTTTAGAGGTAGTTTCTTCATATATCTTCAACTTCAAGTCTATTGAGACATACTCCATACTTGCAACTACCAGTTGGTAGGTTTATTTTTTAGGTAATGTGTTCATTTAATTGAAATAAATTAATAAAATCTGCTCGAGTCATAATTATATTAATGAGTAAATTTATTTTTGGGTCAATTATCCTTTTTCCCATATAATTTTTACGAGTTAATTTTGGAAAAAATTTAAATATTCATTGGCAGAAATAATTCTTTCTAATTATTGACAATATAGGAATACTAAATTAAGCATAACAAGTCTTATTTCTTTTATCATGTCAAAAATATAGTAAGAAATTTATAAAATAAGAAAGAAAAAACTTATCAAATTAAGTTTAACTCAATTTGTACACGCGCAACTGAAAGTAATTAATTACAAGTGAAAATTATGGATTCAACATTAGAGTATATTAGAATTAATTAAGTGTAGTCTGATTAATTTTTTTTTTTTTTTTTAAATGTGGAAAATAGAAAGTCTCAAGTTCGAATACCAATTATAAAATAGTCACTTATCGCTAATTTGATAAAATATCAAAAACTTAAAACAGAGTTATATGGTTTGATTTCAAAATTTAAATTTTAATCAGTAAGATAAAAGTAAATTTGTTGAATAATTTAGCTATTTTTAAAAATTAAATTAGTAAATTTGGTGAATAATTTAGCCATCTTTAAAATTAAATTAATCATTGTGAAGGTAGCATTCACTATATTCTTGTTTAAATTTGTACTTGACTTGTGTTTCCTTTTATGATTGTTTTGATTTATGTCATAAGATTAAGGCAACACATCAACTTCTTCTCTCTACATATGGAGATGAGTTGTTGTTGTGGTAAGTTCACCATTTTCTTGTCCTTATTTAACAGAAATTTAGATTTTGACATTTACCATTTTGATTGAAACCTGTTCAACTTAATGGGTTATTGGTAATGGATAGTTGCCTATGGTCCACAAATGGGTCCATTAGTAATTAATTGTTTATGGAGTTAATTAAGGGCAATACAATTTATGGTGACATCATTTTTAGATGAAAGTGATTGTATAACATTGCAAAAACAAGTTTACGTACTTTCTTTAAAATAAGAGAAAAAACCCAAATCACATCATGTCATATAGTAAGAAGTAGTTTTTTCTTTTAATATTTTAAATTAATTAGTAATAATAATTTGTAATTTAAGAGATTCAAATATGAGATCTCTCACTTTTCACATCTTTAAAAAAAATAAAAAGACTAATTATACCACATCCTATTGACTCAAATTTACGTACTTTGTTCACATTAGATTCCGGACATTGGTTTGGTGATATCATACTTTTATATTTTTATTAAAATTAACATTGTGACTTTATTTAATAAGCGAATAGGCAAATTATTTAAGGCAAGACGCATGATTTTTTAGTATTTAAAAAATTAATATAAAATTTAAAAAAATAAAAATTCAAATAAATTACAAAAAATAGAATAAAATTAAAATAAATTAAAAAGAATATAAATAAATTAGATAAAGAATAATTTAAAACATTCAAATCTAGAGTTTGTATGAAAATAAAAAATAAATAAATAAACCAATTCCCATATCAACACTCAAGATCAAATCAACAAAAAATAAAAAATAAAAAATTACAGGAACAAGAAACCATAATTGCCAATTGAATAAACCAGAAAAGCAAAAATAGCTAACCAAATTTTGCACCCAGATATCAATAGTAAACATAAAAATTCTTCACATATCTAGGAAGTAGAATTGTATTCCGATATAATATCAAAGACAATACAAACCCATCAACCAAAAAAACAAAAGGGGTTGTGAAGAAATGGATTAAAAAAAAGAAATTGCCATCAATAACTAGCCAAAAAAGTTGAGGTTATTGTGTTCTTGGGGCATCTCCAACCCACGATAATTATGACCTAGGTTGGATAATTTGACATTGGATTTTTCCAACCTAGTGCCAAAAATACTAAATTAGTGTGGTGCAATAGTAACATGCCAAATTTGTCATGCCACTGTTGCAATGCCATTTACTTTTTTTTTTCTATTTTTAAATTATAAATTAATGGTTGGAGATGAATTTTTTATAATTACACCATTTGAATTTTTTATAGTTACACCATTTTGGTGTAAAAATTACTATATTTTGATGTTATGGGTTGGAAATAGCGTTAGATCTCTACTATTTGATAATGCTCATTTTGTGACGAGTATCCCTCATCCATAAAGATAAGGATTAACTTTATATAGGATCTATTCATGAAGATTCAAAAGGAGAAAAGTCTCTTCGTTAATTCTATAACGGATATACAAACAGATAAATAAATTGGACTTTAATGATGTGAAGAAGCTACAATAGCAGATCTACCTAAGGATACTATACACATTAGCACAGTAGAGTAGCTCATTTAAAGTTAAGTGTGTTTGTGTGACTAGCTGACTCAACATTTTTTGTTAGGTTGTTTTTTAGACTAAAGGGTAGATATTTTTTATTAGCTCATCTGTTCAAGTTTTGTACATATATAGTTACATCGTTGTACTGTGATAATTCAATTCAATCATTTATGAGATCAATTCATTTTCTCTCAGAGCCTTCTCTCTCTTTTTCTCTCATTCACATTTTATAATATGGCATCAAAGCTCCAGGAAAGATCTAGAGACTCTTCTCTTTTGTTTCATTAGCTTCTCAAGCAAGTTGTTCCTTCTTCACGTTTTCTTCGTCATTCCTCTTAAAGCTTTTTCATTCATCAATGGCAGTTTCTATCCTCTACTAATCCATTTGAGGATCCTTCTTCTACATTCTATTTGCATCGTGCTGATAACTATAACTCAGTTGTGGTTACTCCAGAACTATCTTCCTTGAATTTTGCCTTTTGGAAGAGATCTTTCTTACTTGTTATCACTATTCGAAACAAGCAAGGATTCATAGATGGAAGCATTCCAAAGGCAGCAGCTAATTGTCCTTCTTATCTTCCATGGATTCGATGCAACAACCTCATGATTGCTTGCTACATTGATCAATCTTAGCACTTATTGCATTGACTATCTTCCACATGGAATAGGCGGCTCAAATCTAGGAAAATTTGAATCAAAGGTTTTCTCAACCTGATGATTCTAGGATATGTCACCTTTAACATTTGCTTAATTCTGTTACTCAAGGACAAAGAGTATAGATGCATATTTCACAAAACTCAATGGTATGTGGGAGAAATTGAGAAATTTTAGACTTCTTCCTCATCGCTCTTGTGGTAAGTGTAATTAATCTTACTTTCAAAGCTTCATCAAATTACATCAGAAGGATTATGTTTTTAAGTTTCTCAATGGCTTGAATGAGAACTTTTAGGCTCTTTGTCCTCCAATCATACTTATTAAGCCTTTCCCTACCTTGGATGAAGCTTATAATATGGTTCTAAGAGGAGAAAACCAAAAATATTTGCTTCTACAATTTCATAATTTTTGTGAATCATCTGCTATGGCAGTTAGGAAACTTAAAGCTGATCTTTATTGTATATATTGTGAAAAAATTGACACATTAAGGACAAATGCTACAAGTTAATTGGATTTCCACTAGGATTCAAGTTCACTAAAGGTAAGAAAAGCAATAGTTCCAACACAAGTGCTTAACCTAACTCATCTGTTAATCAAGTTTTTAGTAATCTCACTATATCTGAACCTTCCATAGTTTCTATGCATCAATTGAGTTTGACCAAGGACCAAATGCATAAGCTCTTGAATATGTTTGGAGATCAGGTTAAGGTTGATTATGTTGGCTTATTCAATTCAACTGCTCCTCATCTCGCTAGTGCAGCAAGTATAAATGCTTTTGTTTTTTGCTGCATTTAACTCTAATTTGCTATAGCAAATGCTTCAATCTAATGCTCATGTTGACTCCCAGATTGTAGACACAGGAGCAATAGATCATATTGGTAGTTCATTGACTCATTTCGTTTCCTACACTTTAGTTTATAATTGTTTTGTCTATCTTCCTAATGGTCACAAAGCTAAAGTCACACATATAGGTACAATTATGCTTAACTTTTATATCAAACTGCATAATGTATTTCATATTCATTATTTTACCTTTAATATGGTTTTGTGGGCAAGTTGACTTTAAATAAGGATATTTGCCTCATCTTTTTTTTTTTTCCTACTACTGCTTTATCCATGTCCTCTCCTCATATATGATGATTGGTTTTTCTAAAGAGCACCAACGACTTTATGTTTTCCAAAAGTCTCTGTGTGTTATAGTCAATTCTTCTAATAAAACCCAAAGAAGCTTTCTACATATGGGTTCCTCTGCTTTATAGCATCATAGGCTAGGTCATATAAACCTTAGTCAATTTCCTACCCTAAGTCATTTGATTTCTAATGTAAATAGTCAAAATAATGATGGGGGTCCTTACTGCTTGCCCAAAAGCAAAGCAGAAAACGCTTCCCTTTCCCAGTAGTAATAATCATGTCACTGGTTTATTTGAAATTGTACATATGGATGTTTGGGGGCCTTACTCTCAACTTGATATTAATAAAAATCATTACTTATTAACTATTGTGGATGAATTCTCCAAGGGTATATGGACTTTTCTTATGAAACACAAATCAGAAACATCTCATTGACTTCAATTCTTTTGTAAATTTGTTCAAACCCAATTCCATACTTCTATTAAGGTTATTAGAATAGACCTAGGCACAAAATTTTCCCTTGATTCCTTTTATTAGTCTCAAGGTATTATCCATCAAACTACTTCTGCCTACACTCCTTAGCAAAATAGGACAGTTAAAAGAAAAGATCAACACGTTCTTGATGTTGCTAGGGCTTTGCTATTTCATACTCATTTTCCTTTGAAATTCTGGGGTGATGCAGTTCTCATTGCCACCTTTGTCATAAATAGAACTCCTCCCATTCACCTAAATCATAAAACACCTTTTGAGATTCTTTACAACAAAATACCTAATTATGACACCTTCGGATCCTTTAGACGTCTTTGTTTTGCAATCAATCTTAGTGCTCACAGAACCAAATTTGATTCTAGAGCTAGGAAATGTCTTTTCATTGGTTATCCATCTACTGTTAAAGGTTACAAATTATATGACTTAGAAAATCATATCAAGAAAATCATACCACTTTTATTTCTAGAGATGTGCAATTTCATGAGCACATTTTCCTTATCAATCCCAAACTGATGTTAATCACATTGATATTAGTTCTTCCACTCTAGTTTTACTGGTCATACCTCCATTAGATGCCTCATTCTCTGATTCTTTTCTTTATACACACTCTATTACCACATTGCCATCTTTTTCTTTTACTGTTTCATTATCTTCTCAAACTAAATTTCAAACTCTAAGTGAACCTCAGTCAAATTCCTCTTCACCTCCAACTCAGTTAGCTTCACCTTCACCTCAGACTGAAACTCAGATTCTTAATGAACCTAGTTGTAACTCAACTAGATCATTCCTCTTTTTGTCCCTCATCTTCTCCACCTTCTTCACCACCAAGAACAAGTACTAGAACAACTAAACCTCCTTCTTACCTTAATGAGTATCATCATTCACTTTCTCATTTCTCCTAATATATAGCATCTACTGTATCTTATCCACTTTCTCATGTTTTGTCTTATAACAATTTGTCTCTATCCTATAAATAGTTCATTTGTACTATCTTTTCTTATACTGACCCTACTACATATGAACAAGTAAAACAACATGATTATTGGGTTAAGGCTATGAATGATGAGTTAAATGCTTTAGTTCAAAATGGTACTTGGCCACTTATTATTTTGCCACCTAATAAGAAGCCTACAGGCAGTAAGTGGGTCTTTAAGACTAAATATCATTTAGATGGCTCTCTTGACAAACACAAAGCCATACTAATGGCCAAGGGATCGCACAAAAGTTTGGGTTTGATTATGAAGAGGCATTCAGTCCAATGGTTAAGCATCCTACTGTTAGACTTCTTTTTGCCTTTAGCTGCTATTAAAGGGTAGTTCTTAGCTCAACTCAACATTAACAATGCCTTTCTCAATGTGATTTATTAAAAGAGGTGTATACAGATATTCATTAAAGGTTATAGATTCAAAGGGAGATTGCATCAACTAAATCTAGTACTAGTCCTAGTTTTTCATCTTCATTCAGTTTTACAACTAAGATTAGCTTTGGAAGAAAGTTAGTACGCAGGTTATATAGATCTTTTTATGGCTTGAAACAAGCCTTTAGACAATGGAATTTAAAATTTACAAAATGTTTGGTAGATAATGGATTTGAACAATCAAAGTTAGACTACTTTCTCTTTGCAAGGTCTGATGAGGTAGGTTTTGTTACTTTATTAGTGTATAGTGGATGACATTACTATAGCTAGCAATAGTCAGGTTTTAATTCAACAAGTTAAAGGTTCATTAAGTAACAATTTGAAACTAAAAGACCTAGGCCAACTTATACGAACCCTAAAAAACCTACCTTAAGACCCGATATATTTACATTTGGAAGCAACTCTCTTGGAAAGACAAATCAAGTTTTGAACAAGGAAAATCTCAACCCAATGACAAACTTATATCAAAGAACCTTGGTATATTTTGAACTAAACAAAATAACTAACTTTGAAAGCTCAGATTTGATTCTACGGAAGAACCGAAATTGAGAATAATCTTACAAGTAAAAACTTATAATTTTTTAGTAAACAACTGTACTTTTTTCTATTGATGAGATAGCTAAGTATTTATAGTGACTTAGCTAGGTTACAAATTTAAACGTCTTCCTAAACAAGGAAATCAATTTTCCTAAACAAAATGAATAAGGAATTCAAATTTTCCAAACAACTAGGACTCCTAAACAAGAAAACATGTTAAACTCATATTGGGCTTTGATCTAATATTAAACAGGCCCAAAACTCAATAATTATAAGTTCAAACATAATTTAATTGAACATGGGCTTATAAGGAGCCCAAAACTAACTAAACTTAAATAAAAATGAAGATAAAAAGATAAATATGGGCCGAAATAATAAAATAAGACCAAAATAATGACAAGATGAATTTGAAACTTGATTTAATTTATTTGGCCCATTCAAATTAGAAAAGAAGCTTGAACTTTGCTTAAATGAACTTCTATTCACCATTCAAATTTAGCTGTAATAATTTGGCACCATTTGAATTCATCCTTGAAGCTTGGATCTTTATGTTTTGTCTTCTAACATTTGAATCAAAGTAATCAAGGTTGGATTTGAATCTTGAAGTCTCAATTTGATACTTGACTCCTCTTTGTAATCTTCAATTGTGGATAGATTGTTCCACAAGCCTTGCATTGCATTCTTGAACTTCTTTGCTTTTGCCCTTGTGATTGGACCATTTGGCAAAGTCATGGGATCCTTACTATTGGCTACTTGGATTGCATCATCAACTTAGGTATTTTCTTAGTTTGGAGATTGCTAAATTAACCAAGGGGATAGCCTTATGTCAAAGAAAGTACATGGTTGAATCATTAAAAGAATATGGCATGTTGGCAGTCAAACCTTCAAAAATTCGTATTGAAGTTAATCATCAGTTAACTCATAAAGAAGATAATCTACTTGAAGATCCTTACAAATATAGAAAATTGGTAGGAAAATTAATGTATCTAACCTTGTCAAGGCTTGATATAATGTATGCTATTCATGTGCTTACCAAGTTCATGGATAGACCAACAAAAGAGCATTTAGAAGCTACAATGAAGGTGCTTAAGTATTTGAAAATTGCTTTTAGATAGTGACAGGGGCTCTTGCAAGGAAACCAGAAAGTCCTTAACTGGTTACTGTGTGTTCTTAGGAAATTCCTTGATTAGTTGGAAGTCAAAACAACAAAAAATAGTGGCAAGGAGTTCAGCAGAAGCAGAATACCAAGCCATGGTAATGGCCACAAGTGAAATAGTTTGGCTAAGTTATTTATTGAAAGATTTCAAAGTGCCATATAAACAACTTGCTCAATTGTACTGTGATAACATCTTAGCTATTCATATAGTTTAGAATCCTATGTTTCATGAAAGAACTAAACACATAGAGATTGATTATCATTATATGAGAGAAAAGCCGCAAAAAGGTGAATTAGAAACCAGTCATGTGAAGAAAACTGAGCAAATTGTAGATATATTTACAAAGCCTTTGCATCTTGGGCAATTTAGCTTCTTAATGAGCAAGATGAATACATGTAACATACATGCTCATCTTGAGGGGGAGTGCAAAGAAGCAACAATGATAGATCTACTTGAAGATACTGTACATGTTATCACAGTAGAATAGCTCACAATAATTTGTTATTTTAAGTTAAGTGTGTTTAGTGTGACTAGCTGCCTTAGCATTTTCTGTTAGGTTGTTTCTTATACTAAAGGATAGCTATTTTTTATTAGCTCATCTCTCCAAGTTTTGTGCATATATAGTTACATCATTGTACTATGGTAATTCAATTCAATCATTTTTTAGATCAATTCATTTGCTCTTAGAGCCTTCTCTCTCTCGTTTTCACATTCATGTTTTATAACAAATGAAAGAGTTACAAAAATTACAATAATTGATCATTTTACAACCGTTATAAGACTAACTCATTAAGAAGACATTTACACCACCCCTAATATAAACTAGAGCTCATCATTTGCAGTAGACATGTTATTCTTCTCTTACTCTAAGCATTTGTTTTATATTTGTTTTTGTTTTCTAACTTGCACATCAAAGGTGTTGCTAGACGCCATGTTTGATTGACCCACGATGTGCTCATTGTCTTGCAAGAGGATCCGACCAAGTTGAAAATTTATCCAAAAGTGTCATTAATTTAGGAATCATCAACACCCATTTCTCTTTTTGTTTTGATTTGAGAAAGAAAATAGTTTTTAGTCTTTTTAAAAGAAAAACAAATTTATGGACTTTATTTGGCAACTCAGGCTTCAAATTGAAGGTCTCATTGAGATGAAGCCGTAGACACAAATATTCATTTAGCAACACTTTTTTTATGTCGGTATTTTATTATATTCTTGTAGTGCAAAGTCAATCGAAAATCGCTAAAAAAAAAAAATATGGCGGCGAGTTTTCTTTCTTCAAAACTCTATCATTGCCACCATAAAAAGGGTAGGTTGCTGTAATATATAAAACATGACTACGATCTCTTTTTGTTCATTGTGGCCAAAGGTGGACCAGCTAGCCAGCTATGATCTCTTTATTTTCGTCTCTCTCCATTTACAAGCTGCTGCTCATTTCTATTTCTTTTTCTTTTCTTTTCTTTTTTTTAATTTTCATCTTTAATTTTTTATTTTCTTTATTTTTGTTTAATAAAACTAGCAAACTCAATATTTTTTTTAATGATATATGCGCATTTCACTGTGTGTGTTTCGCACTTTCTTAACGTTTGTTCAATAAGGGTGACATTTTAACTTTTAACAAAAATGCAAAGACTCAAATGTCATCAAATTAATGAATAAGGGCTTAATATTAAAATAAACAAAGTACAGGGGTCTCCGAATGTGTTTTTCCTATAAGATTTTTAGTGTGAGATAATAATATATAGAAACATTTGGTATATTAATATTATTAATTACTCATGATCTCATGCTTTGTCATGATTTTACTTATATATTTCAATTTAATTTGTGATTTTTTGAAATTATTATTATTATTATTTAATTTAAATATTATTTTTTGATAATTTTAAATACTAATATAAAGAAAAAATATAAATTCAAATTTATTATACATGAACTAATAAAAAAAATGATATAATATGATGAAAAATGAAATCATAAAAAATTTTCTGTGGTCTGTATATGTATAATGGGAGTTAACTAAATAAAAAATAACAATAAAAAAATTAACATAATAAACTCTTAGATTATTATTTAATTTAAATATTATTTTTTGATAATTTTAAATACTAATATAAAGAAAAAATATAAATTCAAATTTATTATACATGAATTAATCGAAAAAAATGATATAATATGATAAAAAATGAAATCATAAAAAATTTTCTGTGGACTATATATATATAATGGGAGTTAACTAAATAAAAAATAACAATAAAAAATTAACATCATAAACTCTTAGATTCCTTTGTTTTAACACCCTATTTGAATTGAGATTTTTGAAGGTTTTTAAGGGTTTTATAAGGCTTTGTCTTTTGAACCTCTACTTGGAAAGAATGTATTGATTAGGAAGTATAATTTTTGAAGATTTTAAAAAACCTCCAAAACCCTTCAAATCTCAACTCACTAAATCGGTGGGTTTAAAAGGTAAAATTTATGAGAGATTAAAATTTATAACCTAAATGTCAAACTTTTTTTTCTAATACCTTCAAGTCAAATCAAATATTATACCTTATTTTCTAAAATCTTTATTTACCATCCATCATTTCTAAACAAAGTAAAATTAAAAACTATCTTACCTTCTAAAATCTTATTTCCATTTATTTTATAAAATCTTACCTTATCTTACTCTCATTTCTTCCAAACAGAGAGAGTGCATTTAGTAGACCATAATGAGATGTAATGTAATATAATTAAATAAATTTCTAAGATAATTGCATTAAAAATTCATTTAATTACATCTCATTATAGGCTACCCAACAAACTCTAAAAATATATGCAAAATTTCAAATGATAAAAGTTTTAACATAATATTTGGTTTTTTTTTTTTACCTCAATTAACATAATATTTGGTTTTTTTTTTACCTCAATTAACATAATATTTTGTTTTTGAGTTATAATACGTAATTTTAAATTTAATTATATTTTAAAATTTTTCTAAAAATTTTATTGTATCACAAATTAATTTTTTCACATAATAAGTGTTAGATAACAAAAATTTTAAGTATTAATACCAATAAAGCTTATGTTTCTATTTATCTCCTCTGCAAAATTTGAGATTCTTACATTTTTTAAACTATCTCCAACTCGAAACTCTATATTTAGTATAATTTTAATACTAGAATGGTGTAACTTTAACATTGGCTATTATTTCATCCTTAACCCACCACACCAAATATTATACTAAAAAAAATATTTTTTAAAATATTCTCTTTTTTTTCTTCCATTTCAATTCTAAAAATTTAAATTAATTTTCTACTTATTTACTAAATATTAATTGATGTTAAAAGAATAATATTTAATTATATAATTAATATTTAAAAATTAATTATTTTATAAAAGATAAATTTTTATTACCAAAAAAAATTAGACATTACAAGTAATATAAAATATTATAAAATTTCACATTTAATACACAAAATATCATAAAAATAATTTATATTTAAAATAAATTATAGATAAACTTTAATTTAAATTCTAACATATGTTAAATTTAAATTAAAAAAGTTAATATATATGTAGTGCTTAAATCTTGCATTCAATATAAATTTCATCTAACAACCTAAAACAAAAATTATTAAAAAAATAATTTAAAAAAAATCTGTATAATTCTTGCACTAAATATAGTGCAATGAACTTAGAGTACCAGTGTTCACTACACTATATTTAGCGCAAGTTTTAGTGTTAGTTGGAATGGTTATAGTGTGATTTTCACACTAAATTTGGTGTTTTAGTGCTAAATTAGAGATGGTCTTAATTTCTATTGGACTTTTGGTAATGCAGGTTTGTTTATTTTTTTCTCATCTCTTCCTCAATACATCTTTATTTAGTCTATATATCTTGTATGTTTTGCGAAATTAAGGTTCTAGATATAATAATGACTTTATTGATTTTTATTTTTGCAATACAATAACATTGATATAACTCTTTGATTTGAAGCTTATTTCTTGCTAAGTTCATATAAAATATCTCTCTCTTTTTTTTTTTTTAAACTTTTCTCTCTCTCTAAAAGTCTATTTTCTCTCTAGTCTCTCTCTAAAAGCTTTTTGCTTTCTTTTCTAGGGCTTTTGTTTGGCTGAGGGGACAACCAATCTTGTCTCTTTTATTTCCTTTGCTTTATTTTGGCATTTATATATGATAATTTATGTTGTCAATTGGTTTCTTTTCTCTACTGTCTTAATAGGTTTTTGTGAGTTTAGGAGCCAGATCCATATTGGTAGTTCTGTAATGGAAATCTTCAGCTTGTTCTCCAAATTCATCCTTCAATGGGGTTAGTCTTTGATGGATAGAGAGAGTAGATAGGGGAAGATTTTACTGGCATAGACTACAGTATCTCAAGGATGAAACCTTTGAAGAATGATCTACTTTACTTACTAGGATCCATAGCCATTGATAGGCTATGACTTGTTTAACAGAGGAGTGCTCACTGTCAAGCTATCACTGCATATGTGTTTATTTGACAATGGAGAGCTGATTTGAGAGATCGATGGTGCAAGAACCTTGGATATAGTCTAGAAGCATCTACCTTGCCTCTTTTGGTGATCATTTTCCTTCCTTCGATTTCATTATCAGCATCGACACAAGTGATTGAAAAGGATTCTGGAAGAGCAAAGAGGTAAGGGCTTAATTGAAATTTAATATTGGTAGGCCTTAAAGTCGATTATTACACAAACACAAGAGCTATGGCTGTGTTGGGCTATAAGCCCAATCTAAAAAACCCATTGATGGGTATGTTGATGTATTTAGACCATGAATGTTTTAAAATTATGTTGTATTCCACTGGGCTAAATAAGTATTTGAACTACTTTTGAGATTTAGCTCCTTTTTAATGCTAGCTAATATATTTTTTTGGGCAAAAAAAAAAAAAAAGAAATAGAATGTCCCTATTGGTCTTAATTGTGTGGATTTTGTTGGTCCTTACTTTGTATTTAGCAGATATTTTGCTGGACTATTAGCCCATCCTTTGTAGTCTACTAGTTTTGTACCTTGTAGGTGCTGCAAAAAAATTAATCAAATTGAATTGATCCAATTCAACAAAAACTAAAAATCATGCTTGAACTTGTTTCATGATTAGTTACAGTTTTAAAATTTTTATAAACTGATTGTTGTTTAGGGAAATGAAAATCCATTTAAATCGAATCGAACTAATAATATACAAATTGTATTTTAAATTTTCTAAAAGTTAAAGATATCTACTAAATTTCTATTTTTTAGAGGATTTTTATACTTTTATTTTGATCCCTACTAATTTCTTGGGAGAGATATTTCATTCTAATTTTTTATTATTATACTATAGATTTCAAGTACACAACTTGGAATTTGCATTTTTTTTCTTTAGTAATGATAAAATTGATTGTTATATAGTAATATGATTTTATTTTAATATTTGTTAAATTTCTATGATTTTTTCAAAATTTTTTTGTTAAATTTCTATGATCCATTCAAATTTTTTATTTTATTTATTTATTATTTTCGTCAAACTGATCAAACTAACTATCCAAACTGAATAGCTTTGGTGTGTATTTTTTTATATTACTTTGTTTGGTTAAGAGTTGAAGAATTTAAAAACTGACCATATTGTTTTAGTTAGAAATATTTGCTCTAAACCAACCAAACTTAACCATAAACACCCCTAATTCCCTATTGAAACTCTAATTTTGCTCTAATAAAATTCTTCTATTTCAAAAAAAAAAAAAAAAAAAAGTTCAGATAAGATCAAACATTGGTTTTAATCATGGCTACTATAGTACAAAATAATCCAGCTAGAACCATCAAACAGTAGTGCAAGTGATCTTTGATGGGATTATTATGAGAAATTCTATTTTGTGGAATTTTATGATTAGAGGTTATGCCTGTAATGTTTTTCCAATCAAAGCTCTCATTTTGTAGCAAACGTTCTAAACAAAAGGCGGATGAATTTACACATCTTTATGTGATTAAGGCGTGTGGTGATATTGAGTTTACATGTATGTGGGTAATTCTTTTCTCACATTGTACTCCAAGTATGGGATATTTCATATACAAAAATGGTAATCTACAGGAGTCTTTGGCCATTTTTAACTTGATGAAGAAAACTGGATTGTCTGCAAATGATACGACTTTGATTGGTCTACTTTGCACTTGCGTTGAAGTAGTTGCACATAAACATAAGAAAGAGATTCATGGCTATGTTGTATGAAATAATTATGGACTTTGTAATTATTTTTTGATGACCTCTCTTATTGAAAGGTACTATAAGTGTATTACACAATTGATACAAGAAGATTTTTTGAGAAATTGGCATGAAAAGATATTGTGTCCTGGAATCCTATGATTTGTGGCTATGCGCAAAACAGAAATGCTTTTGAAAGCTTTAAGGTTTTATGTAGAATGATTTTGGAAGAAATTGAAGTTGATCAAGTCACCATATTGAAAATCCAAATGGGTTTTATGTAGAATGATTTTGCAATTTTTTTTCTTTTCTCTTTTGTGATTAACAAAAGAAAGGTGAGTTTGACATTATAAAATATCTACAAGATAAAAGGGAAGCAAATTCCATTTACAGTATTTTTGGATGGGGTGTTGGAAAGGGTAGGGATGAAAATGGAAGGGAAAAAAAGAAAAAGTATATGTGATAACCTTAGAGCATTCCCAATACATTCTTTATATAGTTTAGATTTTTTATTATAAAAAGTTATCTTAAAAATTAAAACTCTAATGGACTCTTTATCTTTAAAAATTAAAGAAGATAATTGATTTAGCTCTCTACATGTAGAGAGACAAATACCACTCTCTATACTAATTTTAATTAATGCAATATAATTTTTTATATACTTTATTTAATATAATTTTAGTACTATTTTTTCTATTGAACAAATTTAAAAAATGAAAAATGAAAATAATTAATACTTATGAGATAAAGTAAAATAAAAAGCAAATATAGAGAGTCTATTGGATTTAAATAAAATTTTCTATTCTTTATCAATTAGATGCTCTTTATTAAATAAAATATGCTCTTTAAAATAAAAAGCACCATTGAGAATGTTCTTACCCTTATTTGGAAGAGGAATGAGGGAGAAAAAGTAATTAATAGAAAGGTAAGTTTTAAAATCACAAAAATAACCTTATAAATTATATATTTAAAACAATAGAATAACATTATTTTATACATTCAATATGTCAAAAATTTTATTAATATTCATTCACACTTATATTATTTAAATATTTCATATATTACTTTTTTTTTTTTTTGTATAAGCATAAAATATGATACCAAAATAATCTTATAACTTAAAAATAATATAAAATAAATACATATATTTAAAATATAGTAACATTGTTTTATACATTCAACATGTAAAAAATATTTATATGCATGCACTTATGTATATTCTAAATAATTCATATATTTATATATTGCTAATATATTTAAAACTAAAATAATAGTTGGTATAGAAATTAATTATGGGACATAAATATAATTAATATTGAACTACTCCTCTCTAATTCCTAAATTGAGTTGTGGCAAAATTTAATGTTTAAAATGTAATGAAAGGTAAAACTTATCCTCCCCTTTATTACTTACACCTTTAAAAAATCTATTCCATCCTTTTCAAATAAGCATATAAAGTTACCTTCTCATTCTCTACATTCTATCCAAACATGTTGTTAAAGGAATTAAATTAAGAGGAGAAGCGTGAGAAACATTTTCTACAGTGTCGATATACCAAAATAAAAATAAAAATTCCATCCGCTTATTACCAAGCGCACGTGTGACTGAAATATCAAATCTAAAACCTCACTTTAAACCTCAAAACTTGGCCTTCTCAATCTCAATGCTGAACTGGTTTGTCATTGAGACTCTTTGCCATGGCAGCACCCATTTGCGACAACTAGAGAAAGAAACCCGTTTTCTCTTTATCTATTATCAAATCATGATAATGACCGAACTTTGTGGGCTCCGTTCTCGTTGCCTCCGCTTCTTCCTTCCTTCTCCATTACCACTGCCTCGCCACCAATACCACTGTCGCTGCCCATTCACCACCATCACTAGTACTACTTGCTCCGTCTCCCTCGCTAACAAGAAAGAGAAGGTTGTTGTGATTTCTGGTCCCACCGGAGCTGGGAAGAGCCGCCTTGCTCTGGAGCTCGCCAAGCGGCTCAATGGTGAAATTATCAGTGCCGACTCTGTCCAGGTTACCCACTAAATTTATGGTTTATGATTTTAAAAATTGTTGGTGGGTTTTCGTTTTTTAGTTTGTGATTATGTGAGAAGTTTGACAATTTTTATTATTGGTGTTGATTTTCAAGTTATTGTTACTGTTTTGTTAAGGTGATTGATTGTTTTTTTATGGGGTTCAGTGTGCAATTAATTGAATTTCGTTGTTTTGTTTGGTTGCTGAGAAAATTGAAAGAATAGATAAGATCTTGAATGCTAAATGTTTTGCTAACGGTTAAATTTGTTGGTTTTGGAGAATTTACTTTTGAAACATTACCTTAAAGTGTTTGACTATTTGGTTGCTGAAATTTATGTGGTGTAATAAAAGAAATTAATTAAGGTCATGAATCATTCACTTTTATTATTTGGAACATTAGGCGGTGAAATGAAATTTAATTTTTACTAGAACTTGGGTTGTTGGTGAAGGCATCGATTTATTTGTGCGTAACTCAGGTGGCCTTTACTTTGTAAAGTACTTATAAAGGGTCGGGAAGTTCTGTCTAAGAGTGAATTGATTTGGTATGGCTTGAATTTCAGGTATATCGTGGTCTTAATGTTGGATCTGCAAAGCCTTCTCCAAGTGAAAGAAAGGTCTCTACTCGAGAGATATTATGTTGTTTTCTATCTATTGTTAATATTTCACTTTTTGATGTACTTAACAAAAAATATCACAAGTCATCGTGTAGTTCGTGTACTTTGGTATGTATGAATTTCACAAGCATATGTTTCATTTTATATGGAATAGAAATTCGGCTAGAAGCACTACATTGTTGGGTGCTTTTAATGCATATGCTGGGTTTCCATGTACATCTGGGTTCAAGACTGAAAGTGCAACCTTGGGCCTTTTACCCTGGAAACTTTTGTATTATCAGCTGTAGCCAGATTGGTAATGTTGCTTTTATCATTGAAAAATACAATGGCCAATTGACTAAGATGAAGTTTCATGAATAAGATGATTGTAGTGTGTTAGATACCTGCAATTAAAATCGTGAAGCAATTCATCCCAAGTTTAGTATAAAAGAACAAAAATTTTGAAGTACTATTCCAACTTATTTTGGTTCATATCTTTTGACATTCCTCTCCTCTGTCAGAATACTTTTGAAGCAACAATGCATATACATTTTCGGCTAAAGATGCTGATTATCTCAGCATATATTCTACTAGTCAATGAAGCTAGAGTGTTCATGTTGTTTTTGCAGGCATATCAGTTAGTAATCAAAACTTGATAATAAATATAATTTTCTATGTCTAGTTGTAATCATGAAACTTTTTGCAGGAAGTACCACATCATTTGGTTGACATACTAGACCCATCTGAAGGTATGTTCTGCAATACTAGCTCATGTCAATAAAGCATTTCACACGTGATCATTTATTGCAATTTCTGTATTGTTATTTGTTAGAATATAATTCTTTTTTGGTGCTATTAAATGCTCATCCTTTAATATTCCTTCAGATTATTCAGTTGGACAATTTTATGAGGATGCAAGGCAAGCCACACGAGATATTCTGAACAGTGGCCGTGTTCCCATAGTTGCTGGTGGGACTGGATTGTATTTGCGATGGTATGTTTCTGCAGGTCTCTAGGCGAGATTTTCTAGCATTTCTTCTCTCTTTTTTGCCTAGATTAAATGCTTCATATACTAAAATTCTTAAACTAATATAGATAGGAAAGTGCTTTTACTGTACCAAGCTTGCTATTGCAATATCTGAATTCAACTTTATTTTGGTTTAATATTTTGTTAGCATCAATATAAATAAGAATGACTTTTTGTTTTTGTTTATTGCCCTGTGATTTTCCATGACTTCATAACTAGCTAGAGAAACATGGAAAGTTTAGTCATATGGATTTTGTCCTCGATAGTTATGCTATAAGGTTAGGTACTCTGTTGCAGTGAAAAAAGAGAAAACCTACAGTATGAATTATTAGATGTCTTTTTTTTTATTTTATTTTATTTTTTGTGTGTGGGGGGGGGGGGGGGGGGGGGTGGTGGTGGTGGTGGGGGGGGAGGGTGGTTCTCTTGGTGCAAGCAATCTGGAAAGATTTATTTCTTCTTCTATTTTGCTATTGCTGCTACTGATGCAGGTATCCCTTTTTCGTTTTTCCTTTTATTTTTTTTATCCTTTCTTCTCTTTGTCTCTCTCTTGGTCGCTTGCTTCCCTTTAATGCCATAGGCTTCTAAAAATACCTGAAATTACGTTCTTCTCCTGAATGAAATTTATTTATGGTAATTTTTTTTTTTTGCTTTAAATTCAAATGTTTTAATACACTGGAGTATATGGGTTGTAACAATAAAAAAGCCATCACAAATGTGCCCAAACATGCTGTCTAATAAGTTCCAGGTAAATGGCTATGAAATTGGAAGGTTATACATTATTAGGCATTCCAACTTAATTACAAGATAACAAAGAAAGAATTTTTCTAGCAAAACACGTTCCCCCATGTGATTTAAGCAATGCGGCCATGCCTTTGCCTTGCAACCTCAAAATGAAAAATGGCACTAGTCAGAGTTTTATAAGCAATATATTTTGCTTGCTTTATCTATCTAAACTTAATGCTCTATCGACAACTAAGTTTCACTTTATATTTGTTTTTATATCATGTTAAGATAAAGTGATTTGATCAGATGTCTTGTTTTAAGACACTAGCAAGAAAACTTACAGAAGCAAAATAGAAGGGACTTATGTGTCATATATTCACTGTTATCTCTCGAATGGCACCATTAGGTTTGTATATGGGAAGCCAGATGTTCCAAAAGCCTCACCAGACATTGCATCTGAAGTATATTCTGAGCTTGCAGAATTGCAGAACAATGGGGACTGGGATGCAGCTGTGCAGTTAGTAGTGAAAGCAGGTGATCCAAGGGCTCAATTCTTGCCTGCCAATGATTGGTACAGATTACGGCGCAGCCTTGAGATTATCAAGGTTAATTTGCAATATTCTCCAGCTATATTACGAACACTGAATCTTTCTCTATACAGATAGGACACCAAAATATATCAAAATAGGCTAATTTATTTGAAATTTATTATTTAGCTTTCTTCAGAATTCTGATGCTATATTAGCATCTCAACTAAGGCTTGGGGTTCATCAAGTTACTGCCCATTTCTTTCTTCTAATTTTTTTTTAATTTTAAAAATTTTTGAGTTAAGAGGTTGCTTACTTCTGAAGTTGATTTGAGTTCATGTATTTACCATTCACTTTATATCTCCTTTGGCATGGCAGGCCAGTGGATCTCCTCCATCTGCTTTCCAAGTTCCTTATGATTCTTTCAAGGAACAATTAGGTGCAAATTTAATGGAGAGCTCTCACAATGTGAATTCATCTGGCAATACATCTGAGCAAGTTAAACGAAAAGATTTGGACTATGATTTCATTTGTTTTTTCCTTTCTAGTCCTAGACTTGATCTGTATAGATCAATCGATTACCGATGTGAAGATATGCTTTTAGGTAAATCCTATCGTAACTCATCACTGTATATCATTTTCCTTTCTTAGATATCTTAAACTCTTCTGAGTATATAACTCAATTTGTTTTGAGTAGGGAGTTGTATGCTTAAAGAATATTTTTTGCATATACATGATACAGGTTATTATATTATCATAAATGGATAAAACTAATCACGACAATTTACATTGTATACCATCTTAATGGTTTGGCAAAAAACGTGGACATGTGATTTCAGTTCTGAAAAGCTGCACTCATGGCAATTCTTATGAAGTTAGCTGGAAACTATCTTTTTTTGGCTTTTGTTCACCTGCTACCTAGTACTAGAGACGTTAGTGCAATCTATATTAATGAGCATGCATTTACTTGAGTATTTTGCAGTTTTAATGGTATTTTTGAGAGGAAAATTAACATGTTAAGCATGTATACTTTCATTCATGTTATGGGAAACTGACAATATATTTTGCCAGTTTGAATGAATGCTGCTTCCTTTATCTCCTATATCTTTCTTTCTTTCTCCTTTTTTTTTTTTTTTTTTTTTTTTTTTTTTTTTTTTTTTTTTTTGTTTAGAGTACAAAAAGAGATGAGTATTGTTATTTGATAACATATGATGATTTTCATGTTTGATTGTAAGATGCAAGGATATGGCAGTTACCCAACATTTTGTTACATACATTTGCTATAATTTCACCTTTAATTTTTTGGTATATATGATACAAGTTTTTTTAACATAGTTCAGCTCCTAATTGGTATTCGTTTTGTTTTTTATTCGTTTTATCTGTAGGAACTGATGGGATTTTGTCTGAGGCCAAATGGCTTCTTGACATGGGTCTTTTTCCAAATTCGAGCTCTGCAACTCGTGCAATTGGTTATAGACAAGTATACCATTGACCTATCCATTTATTTAATTATTTCTAATCCTGTATAAATTTGTCTTGTGGTGTGGACCTATTGATGTGTCTCAAGGTTTCTCTTGATGGGTCTATATTCATATTAATCCCATGGTTTCCCTCATCTATTTTCTTCACATTGATTGATTGATGGCTAATTAGTCAACTGCTCTATTTTTTTTTTTTTAGGAATTATAATAACTAATGAAAAGTGGATCAATTTGTTTGTGTTTGGGATAGAGCTTTTTTTTTTTTTTCTTTTTTTTCCCTTCTTTAAATGTTCAGTGTTGACATTGGCCTTATCATTTTCTTGTTATTTTGGTGGGATATTATCATCATCATCTTTGTTTTTTCTATGATGAATTTTTTTGGCCCCCAAACTCTCCAAATGAATTCAGGTAATGACAGCTAGATTTATATGATTGACTAATTTCAGGCTATGGAGTACCTTTTAAACTGTAGGCAACACGGGGGTAGGAGTTCTGCAGGAGATTTTTATGCTTTTCTATCTGAATTTCAGAAAGCATCTAGGTAATGTCTATCTATTTGATAGTTGATATGATGTAATTCTTGTGGCAGAGCTCAATTTTCTTGGATAAGAGTATTCCGAGTCCTACTGTCCTTTAATGAGAGGATTGCAAATATCGGTGGTTGAAAAATTTAAAACAAAAATAATGCAATTGGAATTCATAAAAAGATATTAAAAAAATAGTAGTGATAGTAATACTTTTTATGGTGTTCTTTATTATGCATATGTTTGAAATTGATTTGCAGATTTTTCTTCTTCTAATGCTGCATTATGTTATCATCAAAGGTTATTCAATTAGGGAAAATACGATAGGAAGTCTGATGAGTAATAATGTAGTGGTAGTTGGTTGAAATTTAGCAGTTGTTTAATGGATCAGAATATAATGCTGTTTTATGTATGTGTATAGTTCTGCTCTCCGATCCCACTGTGTCCCCTTCTCCTCAAGGGGAAGAGAATGTGCAAACTTTCAGCAGCTAATAAATCTCCTACTTTCCGATAGGAATGCTGCCCTACTTTTACACCATATATAACCCTTTTAGTGTGTGCACTGTGCCCTTTGATTTACAGTAGTATCATCAGATGAATTTATCTTTTATTTATTTTTCTTCTTCTTGTATTGGCCCAGAAACTTTGGTAAAAGACAAATGACATGGTTTCGTAATGAACACATCTATCACTGGCTCAATGCCTCTAGGCCCCTGGTATGTTTAATTTACTGTTGTTGTTGTTGTTGTTTTTTTTTTTTTTTTTTTTTTTTTTTTTTTTTTTTTGTGCCCAAGGTTAAAAATGTAAGAAGGGATGCAAGTGAAAGTCAATTAAAACATAGGGGATCAAACTAAAATATGATAAAAGGGGGGTGGTCGTTATTGATTTGTTTGCAAATTATTTTAAATTTTGAGGCGATAACATCATTTATATTGTACTTAAAAACAATTCAATTTTCATAACATCATTTATATTTTACTTGAAAACAATTCAATTTTCACTTCTCTTAAGCTGTGTCTTGACTCTTGATGTTTATTTTTCTTTCCAACAAACTATTTTGGAACCTGGTACTGAATTTCGAGGATCTAACTCTGCAGTTTTCTAAACTGGTAGTGAAATATTTCAAAACTGGTACTGTTGGTAACTGCATTTTTTCTTAGCTCTTCCTTATAAAGTATATCAGGCTCTTTGGTACTGTTGGTAACTGCATTTTTTCTTCTGCTTTTTCCTATAATATTTTCTTTGCAGGAAAAGGTGCTTAACTTTATTTATGATGCATACCATGATCAAACTGGAACTTTGGTTGTTCCTGAATTACTTAGAATGAAAAAAGATATAACTAATCAACGGGAAATCATTCAACTAAAGAGTTATCACACTAAAAATAGGTAAGAATCAACCATTTATGAAGAATACATTGCAATTGTTTGTTGCGAAGAACTCAAGGGCTTGTTTGATTTTGAAGGCATTTTGTCAGCCGCAATGATTGTTCTGATATTTTAGATTGGATACGAAAGACTCAAGGTGAAGTAATGAGTGGTGTTGTATGACTATGAGTCAGCTCTGTTCGGCCATTCGAAATTCGAAATTCATTCAGCAGAAACCTGAGTTTCTGACAAAAAGTAAGACTAGCTTTCTAATGGTGTGCCAGAATTATCCATTGAATTGTAGTATTGTAGTTCGCTTCATTGATGTTTCTCTGCAGGAATACTTGTAGACATTAGTCAACGATCTGTGTGCATTTGCCTCCAAGAGTTACAAGCATGATGTTGTACTGAGAAGGGTAATTTTGAATATAATGTTTATCTTAATCTTTTGTATATTTTTTCCGTTAACATCAATTGTAGCCTTAGTGGAATGTATTTTCCAACTGAATTTGACCAAACAATAATTCTGTCATTACAAAAATTTATAGTTTATAAGAGAGACTTCAAAATTTAATAACTTTTATAACATCAATTTATGGTTTTATTATTTTTGTTAGTTTTTCTATTGTTTTGTATACAATAATAGGTCTCTTGGACGATTTTGTTTCTTCTTGGACGTTTTAGGCAGTGTTATTAAAACCAAACCGGTTAGACTGGAAATCGGTTACTGGTCTGGTTTTTAAGTTAAAAAATGAAATGATTTATGAACCAGAAAAATCGATCCGAATTGAAAAAACTATTGAACTGGTCGGACTGGAGTTTGTTTAAAATTACGCAGTTTTGAATTTAAGAAAATTATTAAAAAAAAAAAAAAAGAGAGAGAGAGAAGGGTAAAGTGATTAAGTTGGATTGGCTGAACTGCGAACTCACAAAAAGAACGTTTCAATTGTTGGTCAAATTTTAAAAACATTGGTTAGGTATCTCACCTACCTCCCTGTCACTAATCTTTGCAGCTCTATAATCTACTACTGATATTTATATTTACACTCAATTTTACTTGCATCAATCACAATGCTCATACTCAGATTTGATTTATCATGCGGAATGGTCAAGTTCCAACTCAATTAGATTAAAAATAAGCCGAAATTTGAATATTCTGAAACTGCTTTCAACTAGCTTCAATATCGCGAACTATTTTCATGGTTGGTGTGGTTACATTGCTCATTCCATCATTTTTTTTTTCACGAGTTGGGCCACTATGGTTGGATTTTAGGAGTAAGCATTTAGTTGATTCGGTTTGAATTTTTACAAAATTGAAATAACTCAAAATTTTTAGGAAAAAATCAAATTAAATCAAAATTTATGGAAAATTTAATAAAACCAAATTAAAATAAACAAAATTTCAAAAAGATAGTTTCTTATTAATACTTTTATTAGGGTTGAGCATAGTTCGGTTCAATACGGAAATTTAAAAATATCCGGAATTAGATTGAATTTTAGAGATTTTAATTTCTAAGGATTCAAAACCAGAACCAAGATAAAAAATTTTCGTATTATATTGTTTCGAAAATTTCGGGACAATATAATTTGGAGATCAAATTTTTCGGTTCTAGTCCAATCCAACCCAAAACGGAGATTCGGAGAAAGTGTATTTAATAATTAATTTCTTATAACTAACCCTACAGTTTTAAGTTTTATTTTTTTATGAAATTTGGGTTTAATAAATTAATATATTATATTAATAATTATAATATATTATTAAATGATTATATTAATAAATTAATACATTACGTTAATATATATAATTATATATCAAAACTATATATTAATAGTTTTTGCAATATAATTGTATATACTACTTAAAGTTAATACATAAATTTTTATAATTAATTTCTAACTTTTTATACAAATTATTAATTATCTATTACAAATACTTTTTTTATTGATAACCTGTTACACAAATGTTAATTAATAAAAAAATATTTTTCAATATTACAATATTAGATACTAATAAAAATTAATTAATCAAAAACTATATTAGTATCATATAAACTTTATTAGTACATCATATTTTTTTATTATTACTCATTGATTAGTTATAACATATATTAAAAATTTTTATTCTAAAATATATAAGCGGTGAATTTAAAATTTTTAATTGCAATATGTGATTATATCTTAGTATTATTAAAACTTAATCTATATAATATTACTAATTTTTCATTGATATAATTTTAATGAATCTAATATTTAAGTAAATTATATAAGTATTAATAGTTATATTCCATTGAGTTAAGATATATTTATTTTTAATTATAGATTTATAATTTATCTAAATTTTATTTTTATATAATTTTAATATAATTTGATAACTGATATAATGACATATATAATCTTATAATTTTTGTATTATCTATATATTATTCAATTAACATTATTTATAGATTATAAATAAAAAATTTAAAAATTTCGATTATTTTTGTCCAATTCAATTCGATACAGTTTGGTTCAATTCGGTCTAATTTTTAGTCCGGATATATGTTAATCTCCAAAACCGTACTAAAATATTTTATTTGGTCCAATTTGATTTAGGAAAAGTCAAAAAGTTAATAGTTTGGTTCAGTTCTGTATATTTTCGATCCAATTATTCTGTTCAATTCAAAATTTTTAATCTTCATATTCAGTCCTAATTTTCTTATATATATATATATATATATACACACACACACAAATTGGTGGGGTTTTTCCCTATGAAGTCCCCAGCTTGAAGACTACCCACCACAAAGATTGTGCTGGAGGTGCTAGACCTGAGTTATTAGGCGCATATTGCTCTGTTTATGGGCCATGAGCCCATTAGAGAGGAGAAAGAAAAAAATCATTAGAGAGTTAAGCCTTCGACTTAAGTCAGTGATTACATGTTTAGAGTAAAAGTTCAGAGATATTTGAATGAAAATTGTATTTTCATTTCTTACCTCCTTAGTAGACGGAGAGACAAAAATGATTTTATATTGAGTTCTCACTTGGAAATTACAGTGGATAAAAAAAATGTGACCACTTCTAATTAAAGGATTTATGTCACATCACAATATTAATAAATAATAAAGATGATATTTTTGCAAGTTTGACTGTCAGCCCTAAAATCTTGTGTTAATTTGATTCGAATACTATTTTCTCTAAGTATTACGAATTGCTTGTCCACGAATATGCTTAAAGAAAGTGTCGAGAAAAACTTTCTTATGCGAAGATTGAGATCATCTAAAAGCGAGACAAGGTACTGCCAAGACTAGTGGCTTTAAGCGACATAATTACCGCCGAGGCAATGGCTTGGTCATGAGGCATTTGTGAGCCTTTTAATAATGCATTGAGCTTGTTGGCTAGTGGCAGCTTAGACTTGACCATTTTTAGTCGTTTGAGACTTTTTTTTTTTTTTTTGCTAAATAGATGTTTGAGACTTGCTGTCTATACTTCGAACTAATTTAGCTTTGTCTTGGTGGCTCAAATAATGATACTAAATTTAGTACTTATCACTCATTTCTAGTAATATGTTTATTCTTTTATTTTTTATTTTTTACCAGACATTGCCAAATTAACACAAAACTTAAAAGGAAAGATTATAAAAATAATTGAAATTTGACATTGATAAACGGTCAAAATGAAATATGTTTAATGTTTTACCACCATTACCCCTATAGGAAATTTCCATGACGAGGGAAAAGAAAAACAGAGAAAAAATTACAGCAAAATGCGATAGGAATATTCCTCAAAAAATTAGGGACCATTCAAATGATTTTTCACTTAGAGCACTCCTTTAAGTACTGCTTATAGTCCAAACTTACCTCCTCACCTTCCTCGATACTATCAGACTCGCTTTATTCCAAACCCTCTTTCCTCATCTCTCTCTCTCTCTCTCTCTCTCTGCCATCAAAATGAGGAGCGCATTGGTCAGATCCGTCAAAACCCTAAAAAACTCCACCTCTTCTTCCCGACTCCTCCGCCGTGGCTATGGCTCCGAATCCGTCCCTGACAGGAAAGTGGCCGTCCTTGGTGCCGCCGGTGGAATTGGTCAGCCACTTGCTTTGCTTATGAAACTTAATCCTCTTGTCTCTAACCTCGCTCTTTATGATATTGCTAACACCCCTGGAGTTGCCGCCGATGTTAGCCATATCAATACCAGATCTGAGGTATTTGTCTATTATTGTTATACTGTTGTTAATTTCGCTCATCTCTCTCTTCAGTTTGGGTGCTTTTTCTCTTAGGGTTTTGTGGATCTTTACTTGTTAAATTGTTTTGATTAATTTAGTTTCTGATTCTGATCCACTGCTTGCTAAAGTTGCTTCCTTTCTTCCTTCCTTTCTTTTTTTGGGTTATAGATGTAAATTCCTTTTACATTTTCCTTTCCTTGATTGCTCTTAGGTTAAAGGGTACATGGGAGATGAGCAACTGGGACAAGCTTTGGAGGGATCAGATGTTGTGATCATTCCAGCTGGTGTGCCAAGGAAGCCTGGAATGACTCGTGATGATCTCTTCAACATCAATGCTGGAATTGTCAAGGGTCTGTGTGAAGCAATTGCAAAGTACTGCCCCAATGTGAGTTTCTACCTCTGTTGGCTATTTCGGTGTTTTGATTTAATTTTTTTGGTATGATATGTGATTGGCTTATAGCTAACTAATTTTGGATTGAATTTGGGGGATCAGGCACTTGTTAATATGATTAGCAACCCTGTGAATTCAACTGTACCTATTGCAGCTGAGGTTTTCAAGAAGGCAGGAACCTATGATGAGAAAAGATTGTTTGGTGTAACCACCCTTGATGTGGTTAGGGCCAAGACTTTCTATGCTGGGAAGGCCAATGTCCCAGTTGCAGGTTTGCCTAATCACCATCATTTTACGAAACTGTTGTTTATTGTTTTATATTCACATACCGTTTACCCAAGAAATTTAAATATTTTTGTTCAAGAGGATTTTAGCCCAGATTAAGTTGATTGAGGTCTTTATGTTAAAATATATTTCTTGGGCCTTCCATTGTGTTCTATGATGTAAAACTTTTGATCCATTATTTTTAACTTCTCCCCTTTTGCAGATAGAGGATTAGTAGGATTCTGTTGTTGACTTTTGGCTTTCTCTGTTGGTTTGCAGGGGTCAATGTACCAGTTGTTGGTGGCCATGCGGGCATAACCATTCTCCCGCTATTTTCACAAGTACTTGCCCTCTCCTCTTATATTCTTGTCTTCAGTCTTTAGATAAAATTGGGTGCAGTATAGGGTTGTTCAAGTCGGGGGTGGGTTGGGGGAAAGGAGGGGGGAAGGAAAATTCATCTATCGATAAACAGTACATAATAAATAATTTGAAATATTTACTTAATATATTATAATAAATAATACTTTCACTGAAAATACTATACTATACACTTTGGAAGGAAAATATTTATGAAAATAATTAGATTTAAAACCATAATTTTAATATACAAAATTTAGAAAGTCTAATGGAGGAGGGGATTAAGGGTACAAATAAAAAAGAATTCATGGAATTAGGAGGTAAATATAAAAGAAAGAAGAAACTAAAGATAAAAAATAAAAAAATTATGGAGGTATAAGGTAAAAATAAAAATTTTAGGCCAAAATATGAAAAAAAAAAAAAAAAAGAAATTTAGGGTAAAAAAAATTTAAAAGCAAAGATATTACAGGATATTAAACATAAAATTTAAATTAGGGGGCTAAATTAAATTAGGGGGGGGGGGGGGGGGCAGGGGGGGTTGTTGTTTTAATTATAGCCCTGCCTCTGTGTAAGCCATCTCATTTAGTTTTTGATATGCAGTTTGCTAATTTGCAATGTTTGCATTTTTAGGCCACACCAAAAGCCAACTTGCCTGATGATGTTATTGTAGCTCTTACAAAGAGAACTCAAGATGGAGGAACCGAAGTTGTGGAAGCAAAGGCTGGAAAGGGCTCTGCAACTTTATCAATGGCGTAAGTTTGCTTTTTGATATGTGTCATCTTTTCAATTTTGGCCTGTTTAGAGACGTACTATTTTACCTACTCAAGGTAAAATCTGGCTTCCCACTGAAGTTTGGTGCTAAGTTGAACCAAAAGAAAATATGATACTTAGATCAGTAAGTTTCTGAAGGTGCTGTTATAGCCATCTCTGACATCTGGTTTCAGGATTGAATGGATTTTAGTACTAAAATCTATAAGTCTAAACACACCTATGTCATGACTGCTAGTTATATCTGTTATGAAACCATGGTCAAGACATGAAACCAGAAAAGTCTGAAAAAAGATTAAGCTTAGATGAGCTTCAGTTGTTGTTAGATTAAGCTGTTAGCGTGCAAAGTGGTTGGGCTTTCAAATCCAATAACTGAGAGCTAGAGCCTAGCCTCATCTGTACTTTTCTTATTATGTAACTGTTTTAAGTTGGTATCTAAATCCAAAGGAAATCTAATTCAGTGTTGTTCTTTGTATTTCTTTGACTTCTGAACATGTGCTGTATGCATTTACTTGTGTTGACATTGTGTTGCAATGTTCCAATTGGAAGTATATCTTGTCGCAGGTCTTATTTAAGATATGAATTCTTTCATAGCTTGGTTTTGTGAAGTTGCACCCTTTTTGATTCTATGATAAATCAATTTGCTTGGTCTTTTATTAAGAAATACATTTTTCATTATTTTCTCTCTGTTTTGCTTTCCCCGTCTTTTCCTATTTATTTCCAGTGTAGTGGTTGGAACAAATTTTCTCATTGACCAGTTTATGGGTCTTTTGCAGCTATGCAGGAGCCATTTTTGCTGATGCTTGCTTGAAAGGACTCAATGGGGTTCCAGATGTGGTTGAATGTTCATTTGTGCAATCAAATGTTACCGAACTTCCTTTCTTTGCTTCAAAGGTTATTTCTCTTGTCCATGATAATGTACAACATGTAAATAAATTTTAATTGGTCTGTGTTGGTGGAAATAATTCTCTCTCTTCTTCCCCCCTCGCCCCCCTCTTTCCCCTTTCCTTCCCTCTCTTGTTTTCTCTTTTATGTAGGCAGTTCTAATGATGCAAATGCAAATGTTATGTTGTTTTAAAGTGCATGATTTCTATCCTATTGCTATTATATTTGATTCACAGTACTACTGTCATTGGAAATGCTACTTTATATGTTGTCACTTCCATGTCTCTGATAGGGACTTAGGTGTGTGTCTAAAATACAGTAATAAGGCCAAAACCTAAGTAAAGAAGTCTTGATTTTGGCTGGACTATTTATGGAAATAATTTTTACCCCATAGTTTTCTGTTTTATGTGGGCAGTTCTATTGATGCAAATGCAAATGTTATGTTGTTTTAAAGCGCATGATTTCTGTCCTATTGCCATAATATTTGATTCACAGTATTACTGTCATTGGAAATGCTACTTTATATGTTGTTACTTCCATGTCTCTCTCTGATAGGGACATAGGTGTGTTTCTAAAATGCAGTAATAAGGCCAAAACCTAAGTAAATAAGTCTTGATGCTGGACTATTTATTATTTATTAAACAAACCTAAGAGTTTAGCATTTGAGAATCCGTTCTTTCTTGTCATCGGGGGAAAAAAAAAAGTCTATCCATAAAATTTGACAACAAATGATCAGTAACAGAGAGCATTGGTTCTGTTTTTTGTTGTCTTGAGTACTGCATATGGCTACAAATTTGCAAATTATTGCTCCATACTTGAGCAATCTAAATGTTTTTCCTCAATATTTGCAGGTAAGGCTTGGGAAGAATGGTGTGGAGGAAGTTTTTGGGTTGGGTCCTCTCTCTGACTATGAGAAGGAAGGCTTAGAAAAGCTGAAGCCTGAGCTCCTAGCATCTATTGAGAAGGGCATCCAATTTGCCAACAAGTAGTTGAATCAATACTTATTTTGTGGTAGTCATCTTCCTACCATCATAAGCACATCCAAATTTTTGCAGTTTTATTCGTCAATGTTGTATTCATTGCTGCTGAAAGCAGCAGCCAGCACTGCACCATCGGCTTTTCTATTTAGAGTAGGCCTTACATAAACTAAAGTTTTTTATCAATAATACCTTGTGGAATGTCATGGAAGAGTTTCAACTTTCAATAGCAACTACAATCCAATTTAAAAATTTTGGAGAGAATTATTGATTAGCCTGCTTGAATTATATGTTGCCTATCCTTCTGTAGGGAATGTTTGGAGAGTCAGGAAATGGACTGAGAATAAATGTGTTTCTTTGGTCTAATCTTCTTCATCTCTCTCTTGCTTCTGAGTTTATGTTGGCCCTGGAGTTTGATGACAAGTTAATTGTGCATAGGAAGGCTGTCTTGATCTTTTCCTTTGTGAGATCACACAACTTGCTACATTAGTTATCTGTTTGAGGTTAGCTCTGGATTGCATTCTCGTCGTTTTGCTTAGGGTTTGTTTAAAGCGTTTATATGTGGAATTGCATTCTCGCCTTTCTTTTTGGGGTATATATATATATATATATATATTCTAATTTTTATTGACGGCCTTGCATTATCATATATCACATGTTAAATTGAAAAAAAAAAAAAAAGAAGAAAAAGTTAGATCATTAAAGAGAAAAAAGTCAAAATTCCAATAAAAATTTATTTTACCATTAGAAATTAATTATCAAGATTTTTTAACATGGAATTTCACATGTGAATTTAATTATGAACTAGCATTTTTTTTTCTTTTTGATTTTACTGTTAGCATTTTATTTGTGTATTTAACGGGCGATAAAATAAGGAATTTTCTATTATTAAATTTAAAGTTTAGGAGGTTAGTGTTACTGAAATTAAAATTTAGAGGGTTTACTGTTACAAAGTGAAGTTTAGAGATTATAGTGTTATTGAAATTAAAATTTAAAGAATTTATTATTACAAATTGAATTTGATAAATTAGAGTGTTATACAGTTAATAATTGAAGAACCATCAATGAAAATTAGCATATATAAAGAAGATATGGGTTTTAGCATGATTCTATTATCCTACTCTCCTTTTTATATCAACTAGATATATGCATTAGCCAACGCTTTGCACAGAATTTTTTTATTATTATTATATTATTTGATACAACATATTAAATAATAATTATTTATTAAATTTATTTTGATAACAATGTTTGTTAACTTAATTTTTATTATATTTTATTTTGTTATATATATATATTTTTTAAAAATATTCAATTAATGTTAGTTACAGGTAAAATTCAAAATTAATAATCATTTCAATAAATAAGTTCATAAATAATATGGTTTTTTTTTTTTTTTTTTTTTTTTTGACAAAGAGGTGTTTGTGTTTCTTTCTGTTAGTAATTAGGAGTTTTTGTCGTTAATACTCTTGGGAAGCACTGATGTGCCAGATGTGAGTCATTTTTAACATTTTGTTTTGAATGGAAAAGCTATGTGGAATATTAATGCTATGTAGATTAATGAAATTCACATGGTATTTATTAATTCAAGTGGCGAATCAAATGATGCCAAGTGTCATTAACTTCCACTTGGATTAAAAGTGTCTAAAAAATTAATTTTTAGACACTTTTACGACGTGAAACAGTCATTAACATGTTTGATATCTTCCTTCACTTCTAAGTTCTAAATACCATCCGTCAATGGTTCAAGAAGAGCTACTGATGTAACTGTGAGTTCTTGTCTGAACACCAGTATGATAAGTTAAAAGGAAATCGAAATATTCATTTGGATTTTATCTCACGATAGAACCCTCAAATTTAGATTGATTGATTTTAAAAATGATTTTAAGTTACCACTTTAATTTTATTTTTTTAATTGAGAAAAGTTAAGGGAAAATCTATTTTAGATGATTCCAATTTTATCTCAATAGAAAAGTTTACTAGTCCTTGATTACCAAAAAGTATTCGGGTACTAGATTTTTTATTTATTTAAGATAGATTAGTTTGGCAAGTTTAAAATGATTTAAAATAAATTTAATGAACAGTTTATAAATGCATGAACAATTATATAAATTCATGATTCATTCACTCATCCATTTAATAAGTAGCAAAAAGGAAAGTAAAAGAAAAGGCATAAATTAAATTTATATGAAAAATCCAAAATATGGGATACTTTCTTTAGTCTTTACGGGTTTTAGGAAAGTTACACGTTTCTCAAACTAAATCCTAAAGCAATACAATAAAACAAAAGAACAGAAAACAAGTCTTAATCTATATGAAGAAGGTGAAAATGAGGATTATTGTTGTTTATTTTAGTTGGATTTGATGCTTTGAACAAGCATGCCTTTATATCCTTTCGAATGAGAATCAAAATCCACATAGTTCACTTTTTTTGCGAAAGAAGCTAGTTTAGCACATAACTTTTTATCATGTTTCAGTTTATTGACTAAAAGAAGGGTTGGATTAATTCGTTTAACCAATTTAATTGATTACCAAGTTGTTAATTAGGTTAGATTTTAATTAACATGAATCGAATTAAAGTGATTAATTAAAGAGTATGGTGTAGAAGAGAAATAGAAAAGGCAAAGAGCCTTGGAAGAAGAAGAGATCCCAAGGAAGGGATTCCTAAGAAGGGAAAATAAAATAAAATGAAATAAATAAATAAATGAAGAAAAGGAAAAGGAAAGGGAAATGAAACTTATCTCAAATGACGGGTGATGACTAGCATCGGACGACGGATAGCGGGTTGCCTCGGACGGTTGGTGGCGGCTTACCTCGAATGGCGATAAGCTTTTGACTAGATAGATCGGCTCGAAAAGTCACAACCCAACTTGCTTTGCAAAACAAGGAGCAATGGAAAAGAAAAAATAAAAGAAAACTTTAAAATAAAATACTCATTCCTTAGCAGATCAAGTTTATGGAGATGGGTCACTTAATGTAAAGGCTAACCAAGCAAGCCAAAAGGTGAAGCGGTGCGTGGAATGGTGTATGGGAGGTCCCTTATATATAGGATGAAGGTTAGAGTGAAAAACTATATTTTTTTTGATGTGGGATGCATGAAAAAAAAACAAAAATTCACAATAGTTGCCACACAATACAAGGCTGTGCGGCATTGCCAAATAGTGTTGTGCAGCAACCATGCTTATTTCGGTCGTTATGCCTGTTTTTATCTATTTTTCGTGATTCTAGTTGCATTGTATTCATTATTAAATCCTTGATGATATAAGGACAATTCAGAAGCCAAAGGGATGTGTCCCAGATCCCAAGGTTCAGTTTCTTGATTTTGAAGGTTTTGCTAGTTTTTGGCGTTTCGGCTTTCGAAGGTCTATTTACAAAGTGTAAGCACCTCTAAGGTTCAAATACAATCTAAAAGGTGTAAAATTAAGGGTTCATGGCTGCCCCTCATCAAAATTAGCTAGACCAAAAGGCAATTTTGATGATAGTGAACTTGGAAATGAGGGATAGAAAAAAGAACCAAAAGGATGTCTAAGTTAGGATTTAGATATGTTTGGATGAAAGGTTGGTTGATTTTGAGATAAGGGAGGATGCTAAAAGAAACAACAATGATGTTTAAGGAATTATTCCTAAACTTTTATTAGTGAAAAGTGTGATGGGTAATAAATGGGAAAATGGACCACATTGATGTCTTGGTGACAAATGTTAGACATAAATGGGTGGAAATGGTGTATTTGAATAAAAGAGGCAAAAAAAGGAACCACAATGATGCCTAAGTGATTGCTATTAGACATTTATGAGTGAAATGATCCAAAGGCTGTTCTAGAATGGTTTGGAAAGTTTGAAAGAAACCTAACCCTATGTTAGGTTGATGATTCTAAGGCTATCCTAGGATGGTATGGAAAGTTTGAAATGAAACCTAACCCTATGTTAGGTTGATGATCCTAAGGCTATCATAAAATGGTCTGAAAAGTTTAAAAAAGAAATCTAACCCTATGTTAGATTGATAATCCTAAGGTTTTCCTAGGATGGTCTGATGAGTTGATGGTTCTAGTATTGATTTAGGAACTCTGATTGGTGATTTATCAGTTTGGTGATCCATTTTGCTTTGGGAATTTGGATTGATGATCCTTCTTAATCGGATTGGTTATCCGTCTTGCTTTGAAAAATTAGACTTATGACACTTCTTGATTCAAATTGATGATTCATCTTGATTTAGGAGTCTAATTAACATATTCTAGTATGAAATGCATCTGAATATGCAAATAATTGGATAACTTGAACCTGTGAATGGTCAGTTTGATATAAGAGTGCTAGGAAAAAGATGCCCCTATTTAAGAAAGGTGAAAACCAAATGGTTCAATTATTTAGTTTTCTGTTAATTGCTAAATTAGAGATGGAAAGGGTCATACATGATTTAGGTTGGGTACAAGGCTGGTTGAAGGATCGGCCAAAGGCTACTAATTCAGCTTTGCTTGAAGCAATTTTAAAAAGCTAGGTCAAGTATGGAAGAGATCGAGCTAGTTAACTTGAAAGGCTTAGTCAGGTATGGCTTTTTGGTTTAGGATCGGATTGAACGGCTACCTTAGGGTCATAAATAGGAATGAGGTTGCTTGGTCAATGGCTATTAATTCTACCTAGAAAGAAGTCATTTTAGGAGGTTAAGGCAAGTATGGACTTAAAAGAGGTCGGCTTGGTCAATTGGAAGACTTAGGTAAGTTTGGATTTGGAGAAGATTTGGATTGAGGTTGGATTGGAAAGCTCAATTAGGAAGGTTAGGTCTTTGCAGACGATTACGTTAGAAGGTTGGGGAAGGTCAGTTTATTAGACTTGTCATTAGGGAAGTTCCTATGAAAGGCTCAGTCAAGTCTGGCAATTTACCTTGGTTAGGTTCCAACCTTTAGGGAGTTCTTTTGAAAGGTTAGGTCAAGTTTTGCATTAAGGCTAAGTTAAATTTAACTTGAAATGCTCGGTTAGGTTTTTAGCCCTTAAGGAGATGAAGTTGGCTTGTTCAGAGAGATCAGGCTGGAAGGCTAAACTTTGTAAGAGGTTGAGCTAGGAGGCTAATCTTGACTTACAGGAAAGGTCAGGTTAGAAAATCAATTCGGAAGGATCGATCAGATTTGGCCTTAGAGAAGATCATGGGCTTCATAAAAAGGATTTTTAGGAGTGGGTTTCATGGTGAAGGCTTCTTAGTTTGGGCTCGATGGTGAAGGCTTTTGGACTTGAACTTCTTGGTGAAGGATTTTGGTTAAAAGACTTTTGGACTTTGAGGATAGTTTGTTAGCTTGGGCTATGCTACAAGGGTGCTTTGGACCTCTTTTGAAGATGATTGGCTTTAACTCAGTTATAATGCTAAAGGTTTGGTCATAAGGAGATCGTATGCTTATGGATAAGCTTTTGCCCTTTGACATGATTGCATCAATTTAAGAGAATTAAGTTGAGAATGATTTGTAGGCCTTAAGATACTTTGATCTTAGAGATAATGTGTTTTTGATCTTTTTAAGGATAATGAGATGTTGCCAAAGAGGCATAGGATGGGCTTTGACGGGTTCTGGCCCTTCTTGATCAACTTGAAGATGATGGCTTGACTTTGGTTTTGTCAACGAAAATGGATTCAAGTATGATGAATCGTGAGAGATTTGGGATCTTTGGTTTTGCCCATGATGATATTTTTCTAAGGAAAGGGTGGTATGAGGCTTGAGCTAAAAATGATGGTATGATTTACCAATGAGGCTTAGCATAGATTAATATGATTTCATGAAGCTTGGAAATGGTTTGAAGGTAGCTTGGAAACTCTAAAAAGCAGGGAGGTTATATGATTTTGCTATTTGTAGCATGATTTGTGGAAAAGATCAAGTTAAGCTATTCTTATTGGTTGGGATTAAAGAGACTTTTAGAGTGACACATTATTAGTTTGATTTAATATAGATGACACACTGATTGAAAAAAAAAAGAGCCCTTAGGAATGGCTAAAGGGCTAATAGAAAAAAGACAACTTGAGAGACATGGACGCAATATACTGATTGTAGGCAATGTGAAAGATTCTGTCTAAACTGTTTGAGTTAGAAGATAGGACGGATTGATAAAAAAGGATGACAAGCTTAACATATGCCCCTAATATGGGACCAAGATGGATTGACAGTGCAATTTTAGAGGAAGAGCCCCCCCTAATAAGGGAGGATGACCTTGAAGGACATGAGATGAGATGGATCAATAGAAGAAAATTTGAAAAATTTAAAGGATGTGCCCCTAGTAAGGGATAGGGGCTTAAGCTAAAAGACGATTTAAATAGGAAGGAAGATGACATTGAAGGATTGATAACTAGGATGAGCTCTCTCCCTCTTTCTCTCCCCTTTTCTTAGCTCTAACTTTGCCTAATTTGCCCTTTTAGGTTTCAACTTAACCAACTTGAATTAATGGAATTTGGTATGAAATGGAAGAAAATATTCTATCATAACTTGGGTTGCTGCTTTCATGTTGAAAGGCTATGATATTTGAATTTTGGTCTTCTTTGAATTTGTTGCCCTTTATTGAAGTGTGCTATTTGTTTACCCAAATTGCAATGGGTAATCACATTGAATTGCTTTTTGAGCTTCAATTGTTTGATGAGGGGTCCATTACTTGACCTTCTTTGATTAGGAGCAAGCAAAACAATTGTTGATTTATGAGAATGGGAGAACCTCAAATTTTGATCTATGCTAATTGTGGCGGATTTGATTGACTATTCGTTTATCTCTCCCTCTGTCTTTCTTTTTTTTTTTTTTTTTTTTTTTCAAAGCTCATCCATGTTGAATTTAAAACAAGGAAAATAAGTGCATGGATAGTGAAAAGAAAGTGTAGATGTTTTATTATAAAGGAGATTTTATTACAAGATAACGAAAAGGGACAGAGATGGTCAACAAAAAATATACGAAAAAGAAAATAAAATGACTGAGTCATACACAAATTTAGACTCATACTTTGAATTTTGGATTCAAACTCAAACTCGAACTTGGAATTCAATCTCAGACAAGTTAGATTAGCTGGGCTTGAAGTTCTCCATGTCATGCCACTTAAGGTTAAGGTAAGGTGGGGTTTAGTTAGATTCAGATTTTTCATCACTGTTCGAGTTGATGGTTGGGAATTGAAATGATGCACTTTAGATGCAATCTTCAACCTTTGATATAGTTGCAACCAATACTTTGAAAGTGGATAGGTATTGGATTAACAAGTGGACTTGGTAGGCTGGAAGTAGGTTTTTTATGATGTCCACCTGTTCTTGCTCGGTTGGTCTGTTTACCATTTGAGTAGTTTTAGCCATCCACCTTATAAGGAACATAGAAAAGGGCTCATCTAAAAGCTGCTTTGTGGCTTCCAAGTCTCGCCTAGTGACATCCACTTCACTGTTATAATAATATTGTCTGATAAAGGCATGATAAATATTATCCCACTTCCTTTTCTAGCTCTTGTCTAGTGAAAGGAACCATTTCTTGGTAGCACCAATTAGTGATTGTTAGAACAATTGAGAAAGGAGATCATCACTAAGTCCTAAAGGTTTCATTGCCCCTACATATATCTTTAAATGGGTCTTAGGGCAAGTAGCTCTATCAAATCTATCCAGTTTAGGCATTTCAAATTTGGGAGGAAGCTTGACATTAGGGAATAAGGTCAACTATCCACATTAATTAAGTCACTTCGGTGCTTCAGGGATTTGATGGTCTTCTCTGTAGCTTTAAGTTTCTCTACAATCAATTTGGTGTCTAAATGTGAGAAAGATTTCCCACCTTGAAAATGATCTAGGAGAGAGGAAGAGCTAGAGTTGGTAGTGGTGCTTAGAGCTTGAGTATTGGTAAGTTTCTCAAGATAGGTCTGGTTTGGATTGTGGTTGAGGTTGGCTTAGTTAATCATAGCCTGAACTTTCTCAATGATAAATTGCCTTTGTTCCTTTATATTTTTTTTTTCAAATTGGATATGTTAAGTAGCTGGGACAGCTTGGAAATGCTCTTCTTGCTTTTTAAAGAGATTAGTTATAAGTGAGGTCAAGGCATCCATATTAACTTGATTGGCCATTGGTACCTTGAAGTAAAGCCAAAGAAACCCAGTAAGTTAATGGGTAGGGACAGAAAAGGTGATGGAAATATGGACAAGCAAATTTTGAGAGAAAAGGATTCCCTATGAATTGGTGGATAGACTATTTTCGGGTATAAAGTATGATGGGCCAAGCATTTTGGGCTTAGGACTATGGAGTTTTGGGTGTATAAGGTCAAAGGTATTGAGTTTTAGGGTTGTCGCATAGGTTTTTAGATGTTAAGGTTATATTGAGCCAAAGATATAAGGCTTTAAGGTAATCGGTTGGTTTTCGACCAAAGAATGTGTTTTAGGCAATGTTTTTGACACTAGGGTCCTAAATTGCCAGGGGACATGAGTCAAACTTGTAGTTAGGTAATGGACTTGGTTTTAGGGTTCGGATAAGAGGCAATGTCATTTTAGACTATGTGCTTAAGTTTAATGTTAAAGGTGGTTGAGTTGCACATTCAAAAGGAGGGCTTGAAGTGTGAGGTTCGAGTGTTTGGTGTTTAGGGTAAGAGACTAGGTAATGTTGCTTAAGCCTAAAGGCTAAGGTTATGGTGTTTAGGGTTGAGGCCTAAGTAAACAATGTTTAAGATGTGTGGTTAAATTATTTAGGTTAAAATTTAAGGTCCAAGTATGAAGGTTGAAGGTGGTGGCTTCTTAGGATTGTAGGGGCGAAGATGATTGCGATAGAGGTGAGTGTATTTAAGGTTTAAGGGTAAAGATGTTTGGATTAAGGTAAGAATGTTTATGGGGAAGCTGTTTGAATGGAGGTGAGAATGTTTAACTCTTCTTCAGTTCAAGGTGTAGCCTAAATTTGAGATAAGTGCATGTCTCTTGTACAACATGAATGCATGGGAAAATATCTCATAAGAATGCAAAGATACAAGATTTTAATTATGATATATATAACCTAAGGTCAAGATTTAGGTCATTACATGAAAAGGTAAAGGAGGCTGAGGATAGGGTACCTGTCATACTAGGGCAATGATATACCTAACTACATATGAGTCAAGGAGCCTCGTGTGAATCTTGCAGTACATATTGCTCATTATACCTTTGAAAGGATCAAAGGATCATCGCGGAGTAGATGATTTCACTGTCAACAAACAGACCCAAGAAGGTTTACCCACTCCATACTATTCACTATCCATTGTTGATAAGACTTTATAATGCTATTATTTTTAGTCTTAATTCCTTTTTACTATTGTAAATAACATGGTAACTTAGTGCATTTACTGTCTTTTTCTTGTTAGGTGCTATGAAAATAAAAAAGTCAAGATTTAGCACAAAATATGGAGAATCACATAACTGCTGCCAGAAGAATCGGTTTTTGCTAAGGCGTGGGCACGTTCAAGGGAAATATGCAATTGCCAGTATTTAAATTCAAACATTTTGAAATAGGATAAAAAGATCTGATTGTGTTTTGAAAAATAAGGGTTGTTAGCAGATTTTTGGGGATACTTTGTAGAGCAGATTAGGGAAGAAAATATTAAAAATAGGGAGAAGGTCAGAGATAGAGAGAATCAGTTATTCTTAGGAAAAATATCAGAGTTTTATTTTCTTTTCCTTCTTTTACAACAGTTTAGTTTTCATGGCCTTTAGTGGCTAAATTTCTTTATCTTAGTTGAATCACTTGAAGCCAATGTGAATTCTGTTTGTGAGATTTCTTGTTTTTAATGATAGTAATTTCTTTTCCAAGTATTTAATGTCCTTTTGTGATTATTTCTATAACTGATTTTTTATTTCTTTCTAAGGTGCACATTAGCTTAGGAATTGAAATGGTTATTTGCTAGATTAAATGTTAGCATACATAAAAGTGCAACCTCTTTAATCACTAGTAGCAACAAGAATTTAAAGTTTACTTCATAAGAAACTTGAGTTTTTGAAAGAACATTCATCTCAATTACAGGTAGCACCGTGTGTTACCTGTCTTTTTCGGAACCACATGAATTGGGCTTACCCATTTACTATCCGAAATTGGATAGATTACACTAGCTTAGAGCAACTTGAGAATTTCCTTTTTTACCACCTCCATCATAGGTGGATTGAGCCTGTTTTATGGTTGCTGAATTGGTTGAGCCCCTTCCTCCAGCAAAATTTGATGCATACAAGTAGAGGGACTTATCCCTTTTATGTCCGCAATGGTCCATCCTATGGCGGTTTGATGTTGCTTTAACACCTCCACTAACTTTCTTTCTTGTTCTGCATTCAGTTTGCTAGAAATTATCACTAGTAAAGTTTGCTCTGGACCAAGGTATGCATACTTAAGATGAGCTGGAAGGGGTTTCAAATCTACCTTTGGTGCTTGCAAAACAGAAGGAACTAACTTTTCCCCACCCTTACCTTTTTAGGCTCTTTCAATTTCTGCTTTCTTTTTGTTATGCAAAGTTCCTTTAAAAACTTTGCATAACGGGGAATTTGTTTAATTGCATCAAAAAGAGGAATATTTATTACACACTTGCTAAAAGTCTCATGTAATTTAGAATTATGATCAATTTTCTGGTTTCCTTTCAAAGCATTAGGAAAAGGTGGCTCAATGTTATACTCAACCAAATGAAGAGAAGAAGGTTTACCTTTTAACTCACCATTTTCCAAGAGGTTAGAATTTTTTACCTCTTTTCCTTGTGATTTGTTAGTGGGCATCACCTTTGTTGGTTGCTCCACTTCCTTTCCACTTCTCAATAAAATTGCACTTGCATTCTCCTTCGGATTGATTACCATTTAAGATGGTAGTTTGTTCGAACTTTGCGCGTCCAAATGACTTATGGCAATAGCTATTTGGCTCATCTAGTTCTCCAAATGTTGGATGTTGGATTTTGTCTCTTGCTGAAATTTAAGAGTGTTAGAAGCTAAAGATTTTACAATATCCTCAAGAGACATACCTGAATCAGATGTTTGCGCATGTTGTTGCTGTCTAGGCCGAAATACTGGCCTGAATTGCTGGTGATTACCTACTGGTTGGTTGACTTATGCATTCCCATACCGAAGGTTAGGATGATCCTTCCAACCTAGGTTATATGTATTCGAATACGAGTTATAATTGCGCTGGGGCTGACCATAAAATTTCCAGCAGCATTCACTTCAGCTGACTCTTCTCGGAGTGTCGGGCACATGTCTATTGGATGTCCAACAGTCGAACAAATTCTGCAAGCTTTGGCAGATTCTGTTTTTCCTATTGCCATTTGACGAAAAAGAGAGGTAAGATCATCAATACACTTTTCAAGTGAAGAAACACTTACCTCATTCACTTGCCAAGATGGTTGGTTCATTCGGGTTCCAAATTATTGTGAATTTGATGCCATATTAGCGATCAAAGTACGAGCTTCGTTGGGTGTTTTATCAACCAATGCGCCTCCACTAGCCGCATTAATCATACTTCTATCAATTGATAGAAGTCCCTCATAAAAGTATTGAATGAGGAGTTGGTCACTTATTTGATGGTGTGGACAGCTTGCACAAAGCTTCTTGAAACGTTCTCAATACTCATACAACAATTCACCGCTATGTTGTCTTATACCACAAATGTCCTTTCTAATGTTGGCAGCCCGTGAAGTTGGGAAAAATTTTCCCAAGAACTGTTTCTTTATCTCATTCCATGTGGTAATACTCCCAGAAGGTAGATAGTAAAGCCAATCTCTTGCATCTCCCTTTAAAGATAAAGGAAAAGCTCTCATCTTGATTTGCTCTTCGGTTACTCCATTTGGCTTCATTCCTATACAAACCATATGAAATTCTTTGAGATGTTTGTGAGGATCCTCACCTGCAAGACCATGAAATAATGGTAAAAGATGAATTAATCCAGATTTTAATTCAAATGTTGCATTAGCGTCCAAGTTAGGAAAAGTAATGCAATGGGGTTATTGATTTAAATATGGAGCAGCAAGCTCTCTTAAAGTTTGGTTGACAACCATGTTCTCAGTTGGTTCAGGTGCTGGAAAGTTAATTTCTACAGCCCTAAAATCAAGTTTGGTCCTTGCTAACTCAGCCTCAAAGGTCGGTGATGAATTGGATGGTAAAGTTGCAGTTGTCGGATTCAATTTCTTGAGTTTAGTTGCTTTTCGCAGCTGTTTGGCTGTCTTCTCTATCTCTGGATCAAATTGAAAATCCTTTTGCCGTGACGAACGCGTATTTTGCATAAACCATAGAACTCCCCGGCAACGGCGCCAAAATTTGGTGAATGCTGTCGCCTACAACTAAATTAATTCTATCTTTCCAAAATAAAAAATATGTAGAAACATTTGTTGTGATAGAAATCTATCTGTTTTTCCTTATGTTTATTTAAGTAAAAACATGTATTTTCTCAAACCTTAACAATTGATAACCTTAAGTACGACGAAAGATTTAACCAAAGATTAGCATTAACAATTAGAAAAACCAACAAACACAACCAAGTAACAATTGTCTTTCTAAAACTATGTTTGTAGGCAAAGAGCTTATGCAAATGATGCATGAAAGCCATTTGTGTATAAAAAGAGCCAAACTTTGATTTAAACTAATTAGTAGTCCTCTTATTTCTTTTGTTAAAAAGAATGTGGTCCCCAGTGAAAAAGCTAGCTGTGAGGCTTTACCTGAGCATTGGTCTGATCTACTGAAAGAGAATCGAAATGCTCATTTGGGTTTAATCTCACGATGGAACCCTCGGGTTCAAATTGGTTGATTTTGAAAATGATTTTGAGTTATCACCTTAATTTTATTTTTTTAATTTGGGAGAAGTTAAGGAAAAATCCATTTTACATGATTCCAATTTTATCTCAATATAACAGTACACTATTCCCTGATTACTAAAGAATATTCGGAGATTAGGTTTTAGTTTATTTAGAAAATATTAGTTTGGCAAATTTAATACAAAATGACTTAAAATAAATTTTATGAACATTATATAAATGTTTGAACAATTATACATATGCACGATTCATTTATTCATCCATTCAATAAGTAAAGTAGCAAAAAGGAAAGTAAAGAAGAGCATAAATTAAATTTACATGAAAAATCCAAAATAGGGGATACTTCATCTAGCTTTTATGGATTTTAGGAAAGTTACACATTCTCCAAACTAAATCCTAAAGCAATACAATAAAACAAACAACAGAAAATGAGTCTTAATCTATATGAAGAAGGTGAAAATGAGAAATATTGTTATTTATTTTAGTTTGATTTGATACTTATAACAAGCATGCCTACATATCCCTATGAATGAGAATCAAAATCTATGTAGTTCGCGTTTCTTACAAAAGGGGTTACTTTAGTCTTAGCTTTTTATCATGTTTCAGTTCATTGATTAAAAAGAGAGTTGAATTAATTGATTTAACCAATTTAATTTATTACCAAATTGTTAACTGGGTAAAATTTTAATTAACATGAATCAAATTAAAGTGATTAATTAGAGAGTATGGGATAGAAGAGAAATAGAAAAGGCAATGAAACTTGGAGGAAGAAGAGATCCCAAGGAGGGGATTCCCAAGGAGGGAAAATAAAATGAAATAAATAAATAAATAAATAAATGGAAAAGGAAATTTACTTGGAATGGCGGCTGACGACTAGCATCAGACGGTAGACTGCGACTTACCTTGGATGACGAGTGGCAGCTTGCCTTGAACGGCAGAAAACTTTTGACTTGATAAGTCAACCTGGAAACTTGCAACCCAACTTGCTTTGCAAAGTGAGGAGTAATAGCAAAGCAAAAATAAAAGAAAATTTTAAACTAAAAAAGCTTTTTCCTTGGCGAATCAAGCTTATGAAGATTGTTCACTTGATGCACAGACTAGTCAAGAAAGCCAAGAGGTGAAGAAGTGTGTGGAATGGTGTATGGGAGGTCCCTTATATATAGGGTGAAGGCTAGAGTGAAAAACTATATTTTTTCGATGTGGGATATGTGAAAAAAAAAAAAAAAAACAAAAATTCATAGGAGTTGCCACATAAGGCTGTGTGGCAGCCATGCTTATTTCAGTTGTTCCTCTTGTTTTCATCTGTTCTTGTCCGTTGCTAGTCCATTTTTTATGATTGTAGTTGCATTGTGTTCGTTATTTAATCCTTGATTATATGAGGATGGTTTAAAAGCCAAATGGGTGGGTCCTAAGGTCTATTTACCAAGCCTAAGCATCTTTTAATTTCAAATGCAATATAAAAGGTGTAAAATTAAGGGTTCACAGTAACAATATGGCTACCATCCTCGATTAATTCAACTGAATTGAAGTCATTAGAAAGATACTTCACAACAAATTTATCGTTTCCAAAAGCATCATTGTCGGCTCCAACAAATTTACACCAAAATAAAATCCTCATCTCCCTTTGGTAACAACTCAGACTCAATAATAGCAAAAGAATCTCTTTGCACTAATAACTCAACTTCCTTATGTTCATCCGATGGCGATGGGTTGCAATAAGCATGCGTGAAGGGAGTTGTTAGACTGCCATTCGTGACTAGATCTAGTAGATCAACATCGATTTGGGGTTGTTGGTGCCAATTCGTTAAAGCGAAGTGATGCTAGTTAGGTTCCGTTTGCTAATGATGGTTGCAGGTCGAACCTGTGAATCAAAGATGATGAACAAGCTTGGGTCTATTGCTAGCTGGAGCTCCTTGCATCCATAATAATTCGATTGGCAGATGGGTGATGATTTTGACAAAGGTGGCAATAAAGATACAAGTATCAATCTTGGATCCAATCCACATAAAATTACAATAAGAAATTATTTTTTTTAATATTCAAAGCTAAATTTTTTATTTTGTAAAATTTCTCTTAGTTGTGTGCCTAGATTTTTTATTTTAATTTTGTTTATGATTTTCTTGACTTTAATTTTTGTTTTAATTGTGATTTTAATTTTTGTTTATGATTTTATTGTTTTAATCTTAATTGGTGCAATGAAGGTGCTTTTCTTGATTTGGGATTGAGATGATGATGATGAGTATTTCATAAATTTTCTTATTTTCATTTTAATAAATAAATAAATTTTATTTAATGACTTTGTTAATGACTCTGTTTCAATTGACTCGGTTGAGGATGATGATCATGCTGTACACGAGTCTAAAAATTAATTTTTTTTAATTAATTCAAGTGAAAATTAATGGGACATCTGGCTAGGATTTTAAATAATAATTTTACATATAATATCGGTATCAAAATCGGTATAATGGAATCAGATTGAATCAGTTTGAATAAGCTACCGCTACTGTGAATTTTTAAAAATAATTAGTAAACTGATATAATTTAACAATAAATGAAATGTAATGTCTAAAATATAATACATTAAATTAATTAATACTTAAATAAGTATGATTGTATTTAGAAAAATTTAAATTACATAAATAATAACAATAAATTAAATTCAAATTATATAACTAATAATAATAAATCAGTATTATTTTATTAATTAGTGAGGTAAAAAATATCTTATTCAAGATAAATAAGGTGATTAAAAAAATTCATTCCTATTCTAAGTAAATAAAGCAAAATTAAAAAATAAATAAATACACCATAGTATTAATTAATCATCAGCAAAAAGTGTGTCGGAGATCTGAATTGTCTTATATGCTATTAAATTCATTTAAATTTTATACAAAACTATTATTTAAATTTTTGAAAATAAATAATAAAGACAAAACATAGTCAAATTGTAAAATTCAATCAATAATTTATACCCACAAATAAAAAATTTATACAAAAAAAAAATTTGTATAAATTATCAATAATGTTCTAAATATATTAAAATATAAATAATATAAAAAATAATATACCAATAATTTACTTTAATAAAATAGAACAAATATAAAATAATAGTCTTTTAAATAATATAGTTATAATTTACATTAATAAAATAAAAAATAAAAAATATAATAATAATATTTTTTTATTGATACCTCATGTCCGTATCGCTAAATAACGATCGTATCAATATATATTGAGTGATTTATTACTTATTCAGAACTAATTTTTATTAATATAAATGTAACAAGTAAATAATATATTAGATTCTTAAAAAATTTTGACAAAACAGCCTATACGTTACTTAAAACCGTGCATCTGACATCACTTGATTTGTCACATAGATTAATAAATATCATGTGAAACTCAAAAATCTATATGGCATCATTATGCGAGTGATTAGAAAAAAATTAAAAGTATATAAGTGATATATCAGTAGTCATTAATGGTATTAGTGACAGACTGTCTTAAGTGCTAATGGAAAGAAGTACATACTCCTTTTCGTAAAAAAAATTATATAGATCCGTTAGTGAAAAAGGTTAAACACAAAATACTTTTTTTTTTTTTATACTTATCCCTAAATAATAAATAAGAAAATGTAAACAAAATAAAAGTATAAATTATATAACGGAATATAAAAGTTTACTGCTTTCAATCAATACTAAATTTAAAATTTTCAAATTATTTTAATTTTCATCCTAATATTAACAAAGGAAAAAAATACGAATAACAATATTCAATTATTAAGAAATAATAAATATGTAAATATATTTAATTTTAAATTACTTTCTAATCAATAATAGCAATGTAAAAGGACTATTTTACTTTACGTAGTTAATAAGCAATGAAAGAGAAACTTAAAAAATGCATATCATGACTATATCACTTTCTTTATTAAAAAAAAAAAAAAATTGAATTGATAAAAAAAATCATGATTTTAATTATTGATCTGATATTTAAAAGTATTTTCGGTTATTCATAACACTCATTGTAATATCTTCATCTATATTAATAAAAACATAGATTACTGTTTAAATTTTAATATAATTAATTATTTAATCATTATATTTTGTGAAATTGACTATTTAATTTCTAACATTTTATTCTGTTAATAAAATTAGTTATTCTATAAAAAAATTGATTCAATTTACAGTTTAAATAAAAATGAAATGACAAAAATAACATTACTCAAACTACTATTTAGTTTCTGAAATTTAACGTAATTAACTATTTAGTTCTTATTTTTTTTCATTTTATCTTAATTTAACAGTAAATTGAATAAATTTTAAATAGAATGACTAATTTCATTAACAGAATAAAACTTTATAGGTTAAATAGTCGGTTTCACAAAATAAAAAGATTAAACAATTAATTAAATTAAATATCAAAGGCTAAATAATACTTTATCCTAGTAAAAATAAAATACATTAGTTACTATTTTAAAGACTCAAAAAGAAATAATTTCTAAATAGTAAGAGATGGTTTTCAAATTAATCTTGTTTTAAAAATAAGGATAAAGACATGAGTAATTTTCTTTCTTCATTTTATTTCTTTTTAATCTATATCTATACTATCATATAATATATTTTTCTAATAAAAAATAATTCTCCAATATAAATATATACATGTAAAATTTGGTTGTATCCTTATAAAAATGATTGTTACCATTTACTAAAGAATAATATTCAATAAAATTTCACATTTATAACTAATAGAAATGTCCCTTGGACAAGCTCCAGTTCATATCATCAGTGTAACAAAATTTAACTTCATAGAAGATGCTTTTGCAGTTGAGAGATGGTTTGTTTCTCAACTGCAGAAACTGTTGGAAGTCGCCTGCGAAGAGCAATATCGGACAACACAAGAATTGAGATTGATGAACATTTTGTGCCAAAAGAACAAAATGTTCACGCCATCCAACCTTTTTTCTTTTTTCCCCCCTTTTCCATTATACCTGACAAGTCATGGCAAAAGAAATTCTAATGCTAGTATTAGTATAAAATTCTTTCCTATTAAACTCCTTGCCTCGACACAACCAGGAACAAAAACAATTTTTAAGCATGTTCCCATGTTGGCAAAAAAAAAAAAAAAAAAAAAAAGCTACAACATTTCAAGTACTTCGAGCAGAAGACTCCATTTCACAACAGCAAGGTGAGGCAGTATTAATGTGCAGTTAATTACAGGGCACAATCAGCATCTCAAGACTAGTCAGGTGCAGAAGGATCGATCAAGTTACATTTAAAGGCAGGCTGCAACAAAAACCAGGATGTCTCATAAGAGTACTGAAAAGTGAAAACTACTGCTAGGAAAAATAAAAAGAACAAAAAAAATAAAAACCACAAATAATATCCATCTTTCCTTCAAATCGTCCTGACCTTGTCTAAATGCATGAAATGCACACCATTCACCATTTATTTGGATGGAAGGGAGAAGTAAAGAAAGGGAAGGGGAAGGGAAGCAAAGATAAAAATTTAACCTCTTGCTCGGGTTCATTGATGTAAAGTAAAAGTACACAAATTCCCGACCCTTGAAGAAATAAAACAAGACATACAATATATTTACCATTCTTTACACCCTAATTTGAAATGTATGAATTTAGAAGGTTTAGCGGTCAATTAGGGATAAGCCTTATCTTTCCCTCTCAAATAAAACTCCATTTCCAGACAAGATTAGGTATAGATCCTATCCTCCTTTACACTCCCTTTCCGTTTCTTACCCCCAATCCAATCAGAGTTGGAGAATATATAGCAGAAGTCAGTGAATTACCGTTCCCAGACAATTCTCATATTTCAGAACGAGACCTGATTCATCTGCATCTTTTATATCTCTTATAATATTCATATAGCATATTTAATTAACTATAAATGAAGATGCACTGAAATCCAAATGAATGATTACACAGGCCTTTTTTTCCCCAGAAATAATCACAGGTTAATGTTGGTTTAGCAAAGTCATTTAGAATAAAGCATTTTGTGAATGCATCAAAAGCATCTAAAGACCACAGGTATATCGTCATAATGGACAAGAAGAAACCAGAAATATGGAGAATGAACCTTTGCTGCACTTTGCTGTCGATGGTCTTAGATCAGACACATCTTACAATGTGAAGGGAACATTGTGAAACAAAGAAATAACTAAAAAAAGTGTGGTAGTTGAAAATGGAAACTGTTTACAGCAAAATGGGAACTGTTTACACCAAGTAAAAATGTTCGTGACAAACTATTGCAAGATACAGAAAAACAACAATGTGAAACAAGATGCCCTGTCACAGGTAAGATGCCCACTGCATATCACAAGAGTGTATTAGAACTTTCAAGTTAATTTATCACAAAGCTTACAAAGGCATCCATTCTAACACTGAACAAATTCCAGATAGCAGAAGTTACGGATAACCATGGCTCTGTATTTCAAAGACTTCTAATTTTATGAATTGGACCTTTTTTCTTCCTTTTGACAAGTGAAGTGGCTATAACCTATAGTGCATTGTCCAGGCACATCACAAACCTTAATGCCCAGAACATTGAACCTGTACTTTGCTTATTAAACTATTATATGAACAACATAACAGATATCAGATAACCACATAGAATGTTGGCATAACCTTACCACCACCTATAAGTTATTGGAACAAATTCAACAATGATAAAAAAAGCCATTAAGTTTACAGTAAAAGTCCAACATTCCATCACTTGAACGATTATTTTTCAGGGTAATGGAGAAACAATAGATGTGATAAAATTCAATAACCATTAACCAACTGCCCCTACCTCAACTGAATCTACCAGCTCCTATATCATTGTCCTGCATCTGATCCATATCCTGAGGCACTATCATTGCCAGAATCTGCATGAAGACTCAGAATAGATTAACAAATTCATTGTGTTATAATTGGAATTCTGATTGCCTAAAACCTTGTATATGTAATGGCAGTATAGTAGATACTTCACAATGTCTTAATTACCACTAGAAGATGATCCAGAGTCACTGCTAGAACTTCTTGAACTACTCGATCCACTCACATTATCACCTTGTTTTTCAACTTGTTGAGGAGATGTGGTAGCAATATTCTCAACTGCTTAAAAAAGTGGGTTTTTAAAATTAAATGCCTCAAAATTATAATATCTTGATAACTAGGAATAGAATAGAGTCTGAACAAAGGTAACAAAAATTCTATTGATTTTAAGAGCTTACTTGCTTCAATTTCTTCTGGCATATCTGCAGCAGTAGAAACACGATTCTGCATGGATGATGATATGAATAAAGTGTCAACCATCAAGAGTTTCTTGCAGGAAAGTCAGGTAAAGATTGAGCTAAATAAAAGTTCATGATCTTACAGCTTCCTTGTAGTTGTAGCCAGCTTCTTGTATCGCTTGATGAGCAGGTTCAGATGTTCTCTTGTTCTGGCTCAAATTCTTTTTGTAATTGGTCACAAGTCTATCCAGTTCCCATAGTGTTTCATTATCAAAACTGTCAATGTCCACCTCAATCTCATCTTCTTGTTGGCAAACCCCAGGGTTCCTCTTTTTAATAATCTGGACAACATTGTCCAGTTTCTCTGAAGGCAAATTCAGTAGGTCCGTGCTCAGTCTCTGCTTCTCTTCAAAAGTCATCTCTCTCTTTTGAGGATCCTTCGACTTAATCTTCTTTGCTATTGTTGTCTTACCCTCATGTTCTGTTCCCTTTACGTTGGAATCTGAGGGCTTTGTCATAGACTCCGCCCTATCCAAAGTCCGAGTCTCTAAGGGCATTTTCTGTGGAGGCCCAGAAGTAGGGGCAGGAGCAGGAGGAACTGGAGCTCTCTTTGAAGTGGGTGTTGGCAAACTTGCATCATTCTCCATACCAAACCTCTCTTCAAAGTACTTACCTTTAATAAATGTCCATTTCTCCTCAAACAACTTCAACAACGTTTCTGCCATAATATGAGCATCCTGCCCTTTCTCATTATAAGTCATGGCATTATTAAATGTCAGCCTCACATCCTCTGCAAATTCCTCAGGTGACTTATACCAATTCTTCTGCAATCTACTCTTTAGTGTCCCCAAATCCATTGGATGCTTGATAATCTTATTATAATCATGCAACATCAATTTCTTCACATCCACAGGTTTATTAAACACCCATCCATATTGATGCTTCATCAACTGTCCCAACAAATCTCCACATTTCTTGAAAATCTCCTTATTATACCTATCCATCCCTGATCCCAATTCCATTACTTTGCCACCAAATTTCTTAGTCTCTGAATTCAAAGTCTTTTCCTTCCCTATCACAGAAACTGGATTCTTATGATGTTGCTTCACTTTTGGGGCTTTCTTCTCTTTGTCCACCAGTAATGGCCGTGGATTGCTGGGCCCCACATAACTAACCTCAGAATTAACCCTAGCAAGAGTACCAACCTTATTAGCATCACAGCTACCAATCATCTCATTTTCCATATACCCATTATAATGAATTTCTTTAGCTTCAAGTTTCCTTTTCAAGCTTCTAACTTGATCAAGTTCACTAACTAGCTTTCTCTTTAGCTCTCTAATCACAGATTTTGATCTACCGTTCAAGCTAATTCTAACTTTATTATCAAATTTCACATACCCGAGTGGTGAATCAATGCTGCTCGAGTTATGTGGGTCCGGTTGCAGGTGATTGTGACCGGATGAATCGCCGGAAGCCACGGTGTCGAAGCACTTCTGTTGTCGAAAGGAGGACTTTTTCTGGTGAGGGATATGGCTGGGATCTTGGGATTTATTTTGGAGTTTTCGGGAATACAGTGTCTTGCTGCTATTGTTAGTCTCTACCCATCTTTGCTTCTCTCGAGAAGCTCCACCGCCAGCAAAAATTGGCCCGGTAGCCATTCATCTAATAAAAAAACCCTAATTTTAAACAAAAAGTATTTAATTTTTTTAATTTCGAGATGAAGTGAAGCTCAATTCGATTATTAGGTTGAAAAATTAAATATTGATTGTTACAGTGTCTAGGGTTTTGGAAAAGGGTTTATGAAATTGGGAAAAAAAATTAGGGTTTTGGCAGTGAAAGGTGGAGAGAAAGATTGGAATTAGGGTTTTTTATTTATTTATTTTTTGAATTTATTTTTTCTAAGAGAGAAATCGAGGAAGCGGGAGTGGAGTTTCAGCGAAGGGATCAACAGAAAGAAAGTGATTACACGCGCTTTGAGAGCAATGGACAAGCATGGGAAGGTAAATGCTGACAAGTGACAAGTCAGATGGGACCTACATTATTTTCTCTCAAATAAATTCTTGATAAAATTCTTTCAATTCTGTTTATCATTTGGATTTTTTTAGTTATTAGAATTAGAATATTCTTAGACAAATTGAAAATAACATGAACGATTCCGCTGGCAAAGTTTGTAAAAAGTCAAAATCGGGAGAGCACCATCCCCTGTTTCCATTCTTGCTTTAGCGGAGGATTTCTATTTCTGTTCTCATTGCATATATAAAAATTATTTAATCTTTATTCTCATCCATGTAAAGATCTCTATTTTCTCAGAAATTCATGTTTGTCACCTAAAATTTATTTTATTTGATCTCTTTTCAATTTAATATATTTTACACAATAAAATATAATATATAAAAATTTAAAATTTTAATTTTAATTAGATTTAATTGATTCCAATATTTTTAAATTAAAATTTATTAGTGTATATATATATATATATATATATATATATATATATATATATATATATATATATAATAGCTAAAAAAATAAGAATAAATTTATGAAGAAAATATTAATAAATCTAGACATACAAAATATGAAAAGATTAATCAATCCAATATAAAATTTTTAAGAGTTGTCATAATTTGAAAGAATTATAAAAAAAGAGTAATAAAATTAGAAGTTCTAATATATATATATATGAAAGAGGGATAAGAAACACATTTACATAAGAGTCTCTCTCTAAATTTTTTTGAATTATGCATTTATGATGGATAATATATTCATTTATTAATCAAATAATATAATTATCTAATTATATTTAATTTAAATAAGAAAAGATAAATTCAATTAACATAAGAAAAAAATAAAATAATTATTATCTAATTACATTTAATATCTAACTATATTTAATTTAAATAAGGAATGAATTTAATTAGAATAAGAAAAAAAATTAAATAATTATTATTTAATATATAATTAATTATATTACAAATTTACAATTTTATAATTATTTTAATTTAATAATTTAATTATCTAATTTAATTTAATTTAAATAAAGAAAGAACGAATTCAACTAAAATAAAAAAAAATAAAATACTTATTATTAATATATAGTTAATTATATTTACTTAAAATACAAAAGAATTTGATTAGAATAATTTATGTTTTTTAATTTTTTCGAATATTAAGAAGTTAGATAAATTTTTTTAACTTTAATTGTTCAAATATTAATAAGTTAGAGTTCATTTAATAATAATAAGCATAATTCTATTATTTTATTATCAAATTTCAAATTTTCTATTTATATTTATAATAGTATGTTCTTCTAAAAAAAATCAATTTATTTACAATTCTATAAATACTTAAATTTATTTAAAATTTTCATTATGAAAAAGATTTAAATTGTATCAAAATTAAAAGTTAATTGAAAATCATTTATAATATAATGAATATTTTTAGTTTTCAATTTATTTATTCATATATATTATATTTTTTCAAATTTTCATTGAAAAGTTAAAATTGATTTTAAATAAAACTAAAAAATCAACTTTAAGCATACAAAAACAAAAAAATATGTAAAGCGAATTACGAAGTAAAAATCAAATGATAATTGTATTGATACCTTAAAAATAAATTATTTATTTATTAATTATAAATAAATCGATATTGTAAAAAAAACTCACTTAAAGTAAATAAAAAAAATTATAAATCTACAACATATGAAAATATAAACCAACATATTAAAAAGTGAAATCAGTATATTTAAAATTTGTGAAGTGTATTTAATCATTCTTAAAAATTAATAAAATCAAAAAATCAAAATTACAAATTTTTTAATTTAATAATTATTTTGTGTCATCATTCTAATTGTATTAAACATGCAAGATTATATAACTTAAACAATATTTATTATATGTAATTATATTTTCATTAATTTTGTAGGTTTTCACATGAAAATTTAACTTAACTTAAATTCAAAACTAAAGTGAATTTAATAATTAAGTTATATAAATATTTCTCTATGATAATCTTAAAAGTCGACTAATACAATTTCAGTCTCATGGTGTTTATTTGGGAATTTTTCTATCATTTTAATTAAAAACTTCATTTACATAAAAGTATATAATTTTATATTTAAGTAACAAAAAACTAGTCATTAAATCTTTAATAAGGAAAAAGTGAAAGTTTAGAATAAGTATCTATATCTCTGATAAATTCTAATAAGTTGTAATAAAGATCAACGTGCGAAGTACATTAGAAAAATCTATTATATATATATATGTGTGTGTGTGTTAAAAATAATTATATAAACATAATATCGAGTCTCCATATAGATGGAAAAGGAGACAAGGATCATCGTGGGATGGAGAATACATTCCCTATCTCTACTAATGAGAAAAAAAAATATCCCCTACCATCGCCTTCATAGGAATAAAAATCAGAAAAATATCCGCCCCATTCAGGCAAATCCCTGCAAAAAACAAGGATTTCTCATCCCATTGTCATCCTTACACCACCAAAAGCAAAACGTCAATGCTAAGATAAATAGGCTCTTATAAACAACTAAAACAAGTATTTCTACAATGCCAAGCATTATGCCAATAAAGCAACAATTGTGAAATCTAACCTCCGTAGCCATTTCTAAGATATATATATATATATATATATATATATATATATATATATATATATATATATATATATATATATATATATATATATATATATATATATATATATATATATATATATATATATATATATATATATATGTTAAGTCTGAAATCATCCTGGATTGTCAAGGGAGGGTCCCAGGAGGGATAGGACCTGCATACAGAGAAAAAAAGGGTCAAGGGCTCCTGGAGGCTGACCTCCGAAGGAACTTCCAATGCCCAAGTCAGCTAGCCAGTTGAGAGGGTTTTAAGCTAGAGAGAGAGTCTAGAGAGAGAGAGATCTCTTAATTTTACCTTTGTTCCTTCTATATATAGGGGAAAATGGGGACCCCCTATACAAGCCATTTTTGTCCCTCATCAAGGGCCCCCCACTCCTTAGTATGATTGGGCATATTGAAGAGAAGGATGAGGGAGTAGAAATATCCTTCCTTACTTGTGATTCATCTACATTGCAGGTATAATTACTAATTTAGCGGCATCTTATGAGCTCGTTATTGAGATTGCTAGATGCTTTGAATATAAAGGGAGCTCAATCTGGAGGCATATGGGCACCTAAATAATAATGCAAGCTGATTAGCCCGATGTGAGGCGTTTGGGCGTCTGAATGATAAGGCAAGCTGATTAGCTCGATCGAGAGGCAGTTGCATACCTGAACAGAGATGTGAGCTACATGATTGCCACCTTAGGGGGTGGTCTTATAATCTTCAATCCCACATCATAATGTGGACTTATAGATTCAATGTAGCTTCAAGTCTTCAAATAATATGCCTTCTCAAGGAAGGTCTTATATAATATTCTTCATTAGTAAAGGACTAGAGTTACTTCACCTATTGAGGCCTTAGGTACTTTGATTCGTCCATCGAAGGCTCAAGCAATTATGGATATGTGTAGCTTCATCTGTCTAAGACTCGAATAATGAAAATATATGTCTCTCTAATTGAGGATCTTAAAGCTTCATTTCTCTGGAAGAGATCTTCATATAAACTAGTTTGTCAACTTACTGATGAAGATCTTCAGATAGATTGTTTTGCATGTCGAAGGCTTAAGAGCTTCGCCTAGTGAAAGGAAGCCTTCGTTTACCGAGGGCTTTAGAGCTTCACTTGAGGTATTTAGATAATTGCTTCGTCAGTTGAAGGCTTACATAATAACATATACTTCATTGATTGGATAATTTGCTTAGAAATTGGAGGTCTTTGTTTGATGCACTTCGTTGATTAGCAACATTAGAGGCCTTCGCTAATTAAAATCTTAGATAATAATGATTTGCCTTGACTTATTGAGGACTTGTGTAATAACAATTTGCCTTGACTTAGAGAACTTTTAGAAATCTACCTCTTTAGAGGTCTTTAAGAAAAACCTACCTCAGCATATCGAGGACTTTAGAGAAATCATGCCTCATTTAGAGGACTTTAGAGAAATCCACTCCACTTAGGAGTCTTCGAAAAAAATTTGCCTCACTCGGAGGTCTTATAAATAACATGCCTCATTGATCAAGGACTCGTACAATGATCTATCTCGACTATCGAAGACTTCAAAAATCTACTTTACTAAGAGATCTTTAAGAAAACATGCCTCGACTTTTTGAGGACTTGGATAATAATATGCCTAGCTTTCGCTAGGTCTTATGAAATCCACCTCTCATAAAGGTCTTCTCGAATCTGTTGAGAACTGAGGAGTTCGACTCATCAGGAGGTCTTCGATAATAATATGCCTCGACAGATGAGGGCTTATATAATAATAATATGCCTAGTGAACGCTAGATCTTATGAAATCCACCTCTCATAGAGGTCTTCTCAAATATGTTAATAACTGAGAAATCCAACTCGCTAGGAGGTCTTCGATAATAATATGCCATGACAGATGAGGACTTATATAATAATAATACACCTAGCGAACGCTAGGTCTTATGAAATCCACCTCTCATAAAGGTCTTCTCAAATCTGCCTCGCCGAATGAGGAATTATATAATAATATGCCTAGCTTTCGCTAGGTCTTATGAAATCCACCTCACTTGGAGGTCTTCTCGAATCTGCCTCGCCAGATGAGAAATTATATAATAATATGCCTAGCTTTCGCTAGGTCTTATGAAATCCACCTCTCATAGAGGTCTTCTCGAATCTATCGAGGACTGAGAAATCTGACTTGCCAGGTGGTCTTCGTTAATAATCTGCCTCGACAGATAAGAACTTATATAATAATATGCCTAGCTTTCGCTAGGTCTTTGGTGCCTTGCCTTGATAAGGTCTTTCGCCTATTGGACTTTCGCTTGGACTACTCATCTTTTGAACTAGTTTCAATAGGACTTAAATGATGACAATAATTTTTCTTTTCTTTTCTTTTTCTTTTATTCTTTCTTTTTTCTCTTTTCTTTTTTATGTATAGTACATGATTCTTATTTACAAGTACATTTACACAATTGAATATTTTATACAAATATAATGTTGTTTGCTAAAATGAAATGGCTTGTCTTCATAAAGCTTCATTTTAATGCCTTGTACAATTCTTGAGCACTTTGCCTTCATTGTTTATTTTTCCTGTGGTTGAGTAGCTTCTGCGGAGAGCTTGAAAGTTACTTTTGTGAGTCACTTTTCTTTCTCCCACGAAGAGGGAAATTTTCCCTTTGTAGCTTCGTTGACAAAGTGTAAGTCTTTTTGACTCTTCATTTTCTTCTTTTGTTGCTTTGTAGTTGAACCTGATCTCTCACCTAGGTCTCGCTAGGTCTTTTCACCTGGATTTACCAAGAGTTTGATTCTTCATTTGATGAGTTCATCTCACTTTTCATGAGGTATCTTGCTTAAGTTTACTAGGACTTTTAGTTTCTCCTTAGAGAAATTTATCTCACCCTTGGTGAGGCTTCGTGCCTATATTTACTAGGGCTTTTGGCTTCTCTATAGAGAAGTTCATCTCACTCTTTGTAAGGCTTCGTGCCTAGATTCTTGCTAGGTCTTTTGACTTCTCCTTAGAGAAGTTCATCTCACTCTTTGTGAGGCTTCGTGTCTAGATTTACTAGGGCTTTTGGCTTCTCCTTAGAGAATTTCATCTCACTCTTTGTGAGGTATCATGCCTAGAATTTTGCTAGGTCTTTTATCTATTGAGATTTCATCTAGAGTACTTGTCACATTTGGCCTTTAACATCTACTTTCTTTTGAGCTAATCCCAATAGTCATCTTGAATCCATTTGCTAGGTTTTGGCCTAGGCATCTTTGCCTTTTGAGCTTAATCTAGCAGGTTCTGTTTGTTGAAACCTTGTCCAAGCTCTTTGTTCTTTTGACTTTATATCATCAAATGTCTTTCTTTTACATGGCTTATTAATTGATTTGAATATCTTGATGCTTTTTGCCAAGTTGAGCATTATTGTTCGTATTGAATGACAAATTTTGCATTATTTCCTGCTATAAACAAGGGTTATACGAGCATAAAATATAATATGTGCACTTTTTATGCTATAAATTGATGTAAGATGCTCGTTTTGCCTATATGATAGCATTTTCTAAAAAATATTTATATGCATCATGAATCATATGAAGTCTAATTAGACTTTAATAATTATAATAAATTTAGCGTGCAATAGCAATTTAGCAAATTATTAGCAGATGTAGCATGTTGTAAGATCAAACTAATCAATCTATTCAAATAATGAATTTTGATTGAATCATGTCATTTTGAGGGACTCTTACTCCCTCGCGAAATAATGGATTCAGTTGAATCCATTTTTTGAGCAATAATTAGCAGTAAAATGGCATTTGATATGCACAATTAATCATGTACTGGCATAAAAAATGACATGGCATTTTATGCTACATAGTTATGGTAGATAATTTTCTCATGCAAGATTATTAATATATTCGCAGCATACTTTGGCAAATAATATTGCGAAATTTAAATTAAAGCATGTTTGGACTGGCATGCTTTGTCATGCACTTCGTCATGACATTTGCCTATCAAAGGCCTTTACTGGATAGGCTTCATCTTGGCCTCCAGCTTTTTCATCTGGCCTTCTCCTCTAGCTTTCTTCTTGGCCTTCGGCTTTTGTCTGTGGCCTTCATCCTTTGTCCTATAGCCTTTGGCCTTCGTCTTCAATCTTCGGCCTTCGCCCTCTGGATTTTAGCCGTTAGCTTTTGTCCTTTGGTCTTTGTCTTTGACCTTCAGCCTTTGGCCTTCGACCTTCCGCCTTCTACCTTCAGCCTTCGGTCTTTGACCTTTAGCCTTCGGCCTTTGACCTCCGGCCTTCAGCCTTCGACCTTTAGCCTTCGGCCTTTAACCTTCAGCCTTCAGCCTCTAGCCTTTGTCTTCGACCTTCAGCCTTCGGCCTTCGTCCTTTGACCTTCATCCTTCGCCCTCTGACCTTCGGCCTTCGTCCTTCATCCTTCATCCTTTGGCCTTCGTCCTTTGGCCTTTGTCTTAGACCTTCGGCCTCTGACCTTTGACTTTTGGCTTTCGTCCTCTAACCTTTGGCCTTCATCCTCTAGTTTTCGGCCTTTGACCTTCATCCTCTGGCCTTAGACCTTCGTTCCTTGGCCTTAGACCTTCGTTCCTTGGCCTTAGGCCTTCGTCCTCTAGCTTTCGTCTTTGACCTTCAACCTTTGTCCTCTAGCCTTCGGCCTTTGACTTTTGGCCTTTGTCATTTGACTTTCGGCCTTCGTCCTTTGACCTTCGACCTTTGTCCTTTGACTTTTGGCCTTCGGCTTTTGTCCTTTGACTTTCGGCCTTCGGCCTTTGTCCTTTGACTTTTGGCCTTCGACCTTCATCCTCTAGCTTTTGGCCTTCGTCCTCTGGCCTTAGGTCTTCATCCTCTGGCCTTCACCTCTAGTCTTCTTTGGCCTTTAGCAAATAAGTTTTCATAATGAATGGGGCCCACTCGCCGGTAATTGGTCAGTTATGCACCTTCGCCGAAGTAAGATCTCAAGGTGAAAAATATACCACTAGGACTTGCTCGAAGGCAGAAGTATGAATTTGCACTTTGCTCACTACGACTCACCGGATTTTGGCTAGAATATGCTTGCAAAGGTTTTGGTTGATAATTTTTTGATCTATCTTTCTAGTAATAGATCGGCTGCATAATTGGTACCAAAATGAAGCTAGAGTCACGAGGATCTCATCTATGTAAAAATCATCATGAATAGAGTTGTGGCTTGGCCGAAAATGTGGTCGAAAGTTTTTGATAACTACCGACTTTGGATGGGAGGTGTGGCTGTTTCTAACGTCGATTCATAGTGGTTTTCTAGAGGATGACTAATTAGCGTGTGGGCTTATTTCTGATGGTGGACGTGTCATCTAACAGTCATTGGAGATGGGTGAACAGCTATGGCAATCCATTTCTCTCTCCTCTCTCATTTTCTCTCTCTCGAATTGGTATTTCCTGCTCTTTTTTTATTTGATTTGTTGATTTTTTGTTGAAGATGAATGCTTAAATTTCTTGGATCAATATAGTGAAGCCTAGATCTGTGATGATCAAGAATATTCGTAACCGAAAAAAAGATTTTCGACAGAAATAGAGGTTGGGACACGACTTTCTGCGCCGTTCCCCACAGACAATGCCATTTTGATAAGTCTGAAATCATCTTGGACTATCGAGGGAGATCCCCACAAGGGGTAGGACCTGCATACAAAGAAAAAGAGGGTCAAGAGCTCCTGGAGACTGACCTCCAAAGAAACCTCCGACGCCCAAGTGAGTAAGCTAGTTGAGAGGGTTTTAAGCTAGAGAGAGAGAGAGTCTAGAGAGAGAGAGAGATCTCTTGATTTTACCTTTGTCCCTTCTATATATAGGAGAAAATGGAGACCTCCTATAAAGGTTATTTTTGTCCCCATCAATATATATATATATATATATATATATATATATATATATATATATATATATATATATATATATATATATATATATATATATATATATATATATTACATAAGCCATTTCCAAGATTGAAATATCAACAATTATTGAGCAAGTCAAATCAATGCTAAGGCGGATCAAAATTATTCTCGATTAGACATATTTGTGAATCATGTTGAATTTTAATTTGTAAAGAAAATTACAAATTAGACAGATTGAATCTTTGAAAAATTAATTTTTTTTTTTTAATATGTCTAATCTCTCTTAAGGAACCTCTCAATCTAATATGCCCAAATATGAGCAATGTTGCTGCTCAAAATTTAGGCTTAGTAGCCCAATCAAGAAGTCTATATTTTCAGTGGGTATTCAGTCATTCGCTAAATCTCTATATTAGGAGTTACTTCTTTCTAGCACTCCAATGTGATATGTTAAATTGTCACTATGCAAGTATGTATTTTTTAGAATTCTTTCTATGAATGCATGTATGTAATCTCACCAATCTATCTATAAAGGTCCCTTTTTTTTTTTTTTTTTCACTTCTGATTTTTTTTCTCACTACAAATTTTGCCTTTCTACATCTATTATTATTCTTTTTCCTTCTTGATGCATTCTTACTTGAATTGGTAATTCCATACAAGAAGATAAGTCCATTTAGGACTTGAAAAATAAATAGTTAGTTTTCTGCTAGGTTATAATTATGGGAAATCTGTTTTGAAGTAAGATATTATAGTAGGTAAATTCTCTTCTAATAAAGATTTAAATCATAAGATATTACTATAAATAGTTCTTAAATTTCTATAACTAAGATAATTCTTAACTCTAAACTCTATAATTCACAGATTTTTCATAAATCATAATTTTACTGACTTAAACATCGGAGTGGTCCCTCTCAGACATATCGCCTAGACCTTCTAATTTTTCATCTTGTAGGTATCGAAAATCGCCTAACAATGTGCTTAAGATAAGAATTCATCTTAAGCACATCACTTCCTTCTTCTTACTTTAAACTCAAAAGGTATTGACTTGAATTAGGGGCAAAATTAGGCTTCAGTAATTAGGAGGGCCAAAATTTAAAAAAAAAAAAAAAAAAAAAGTGAACAAGAAAAACTTATAGTTATGAGGGTCAATACATATATTTAAAAAAATATATAAAATTTATGAGGGAAAAAATTAAATTTAAAAAATTTTGGAAGATAGCCCTTGTTAGTGGCCATGTAATTTCCGAGTATCATGTAGTTTCACCCTTGGCTTGAACATCAGAGGTCGTAAGCCAAGCCACGCAGACTTGACCTTTTTAACATTATTTCTCTATCTTACAAGCTTGAAGTTCCCTGCAACCTATTTCAAGGCCCGTCAAAGTGTTTAGGCATTTTCAATAGTACAATACATGAGAAACATGTTTTTCTTTCATGTGATCTTTCTTCTAAAATTAGTCTCTTTCTTTTTTTTTTTTTGTCTGTCAAAATCAAAATCTTTTGAACTTTTCTTTGTCAATCCCTCAATGCAACCACATTTAATCAAGAAGGACAAGATCCTCCTCCAATGAGAACGGGGATATTCCCCCGATTCTAGCCAAATTTAAGGCAAACATTTTGCTTGTAAAACGTAAGATTTTGGGTTTTGGCTCTAAAATTCAAAATAGAAATTAGAAGTGGTGTTAATTTTTTCTTTAAAAAATTTGAACAAATTGTGGCAAAAACTTTAGTACCGATCAACGGAAATTTCAGCTCCAAACAAATAAAAATGGTTTTTATGATTCAGAAGGCAAATAACATTACAAATAGAGACATATTTTTGACTCAAATAAAAACATATTAGAGACACAAATATTATATTTGTCATAAATTGTTTGCTTCTAAAAGGCCATTTGTTAGTAGTGTGCATTTCACATCACACCAACTAATTTTACAATTGTGTAAATTATTATTTCGTATCTTTGGCTATATATATATATATATATATATATATTAAAAACAAGAATCTTTTATTATTAATTGAGTTTATTTTATTTTAATTCAATTCAATGACTAGAATTTTCTTATTAAACTACTAAAATTTAATGATAAAATTTTTCATTTGTAAATTTTATTTTCATATTCTTTAAAACACACACACACACACACACACACACACACACACACACACATATATATATATATATATATATATATATATATATATATATATATATATATATATATATATATTTATGAGAGTGCATTTCAGTTATTTCATATAAATTTAACAGAAAAAGTAAGAAAATTATATGGAATGGCTAAAATGTTTGACAAACACAAAAGTTAAGGATTAATTAGTTACTTTTTAAAAAAAAAAAAAAAAAGATCATTTCATTAATTAAGTTAAACTTCAAGAATAAAATAGTAATTCGGCTTTTTTTTTCTTTTTTCTTTACCAAAGTGAGAGTTTATTTTTTTTATTTTGTTTCTCTCTCATTTTGGTGAGAAATTTCTTTTTCCCAGTTTTGTTAATTTTGTCTCTCTAAGTGAGAGGTGAGAGCTTTTATTTCTCTTTATCTAAATTTTTTATTATCTTGTTGTGAGAGCTTTTTTTATGCTTGGTAAATGAATCAGTCATAGGATTCAATGAAAACCTTATAATTTTTTTTTTTTAAAATAGAGATAGAAGATATATTATTGATAAGTAGAACACAAAGATTAGTTCCTTACATCATTAAATTGGAAACTAATTAAAGGTAACATCACATAGTTACTAATCTTATCTCACCAAAGGCTTAGCTACTTCATGAGGTACCCTATTTGTCTCTCTTCTTATAAAACTAAACTCACATAGGTGGAGGACATCTGCAAAATATCTATAATAATCATTTCAGTATCCTTATCTACCTAGTTTTTCCTTGTAAGTTGTAATCCAATCTATCACAGACTTAGACTCTCTCTTAAAAACAACTCTGTCTAAATTTCTTCTCCTCACCCACTCTGTCTAAATTTCTTCTCCTCGCCTTTGCTACTGCTTCTTGAAGAGCAGCAACCTTGATAATTGATAGACTTTTCAATCCTTCCATTCTAGCAGCAATCAAGCATATCTTATTAAGTTTTTTTAATATAAATTTGAGAAAACAAACCTGAAAAGCTAGCTATTAAAGTTAGAGAGTCCATTTATATATTAATCACTTAATATATTTGTATCTAATCAATATAGGATTATAATTTTAACAGTCTCCTCAAGTGACAACTAGGTAAAAATAATTTTTTGATTAAGCTCAATTGACACTTGCAAATTTATGACATAGTCTGGTTGATGCAATTGAAAGAAATCCTCCTCAAGTTGTAAGTCAATCTATCACAGACTTAGACTCTCTCTCAAAAATCACTCTGTCTAAATTTCTTCTCCTCGCCTCTGCTACTGCTTCTTGAAGAGCAGCAACCTCGATAATTGATAGACTTTCAATCCTTCCATCCTAGCAGCAATCAAGAATATCTTATTAAGTTTTTTTTTTCTTAATACAGATTTAGGAAAACAAACCTTAAAAACTAACTATTAAGGCTGGGGAATCCATTTATATATTAGTCACTAAATATTTTTGTATTTAATTAATGTAAGATTATATTCTTAGTAGTCTTATCAAGTGACAACTGCGCAAAAATAATTTTTGACTAAGCCCAGTTAACACTGGTAGGGGTGTGCAATTGGTCGATTCGTTTCAAAACTGAACCGAACCAAAAAAACCAAATAACAAATTTTTAAAATCTTATAAACCAAACTAAACCACAGTTAATACAAAAATCGAACCGAATCGAACCAAATCGAAAAAGTTCATATCGATTCAATTTGTCAGTTTTGGGCTGCCAGACTTTTTTCTTTTCATAAATATGACATAAATTTATGTCTTAATTTTGGTTTTGTATTTAACAAGAATATATATATATATATATATATATATATATATATATATATATATATATATATATATATATATATATATATATATATATATATATATATATATATATATATATATATATATATATATATATATATATATATATATATATATATATATATATATATATATATATATATATATATTTATATATATTAAAAAAAAAACTCAATTTCCTATAATAATGATAATGAGTCATAAAAATATAAGTGAAAAATAATTAATACTATTTTATTTTATTAAAAAAAAGCTCAATTTCTAATGATGATTATAATAAAACATTTAAGCCTATTTATTTCCCCATATATATATGTGTGTGTGTGTGTGTATACATACATATATGTATATGTATGAATATGTATGTATACATGTGTATATATATATATATATATATATATATATATATATATATATATATATATATATATATATATATATATATATATATATATATATATATATATATATATATATATTAAAAAAACTTTGGTTGATTCGGTTATAACCAATTTTTTTTTGCTATAACCGATCTGAATCGAAATTTAATTTAGTTTGATAAAATACAAATCGAAATCAAACTGTTATTTAAAAAATCAAACTGAACCGAATCAATCGGTTAGGTTTGGTTTTTCTTTTTTGGTTCAGTTTTGCTCACCCCTAAACACTTGCAAATTTATGATATGGTAGAAATCCTCCTCAAGTTGTAATTCAATCTATCATAGACTTAGATTCTCTCTCAAAATTCACTCTATCTAAATTTCTTCTCCTCTCCTCTATTACTGCTTCTTGAAGAGCAACAACCTCAATAATTGACAGACTTTTCAATCCTTCCATCCTAGCAGCAATCAAGAATACCTTAGTATTTTGTTTTAATACAGATTTATAAAAATAAATCTTAAAAGCTAGCTATTAAGATTGGGGAGTCCATTTATATATTAGTCACTCAATATGTTTGTATTTAATCAATGTAAAATTATATTCTTAATAGCCTCCTCAAGTGACTATTGTGCAAAAATAAGTTTTAATTAAACCCAGTTGACACTTATAAATTTATGATATATATGGTCTAGCTGATACAATTGAAAGAAATCCTCCAAGGGCAAGATAAGAAACTCTCCATGGGAAAAATAATTGAAAGAAGTCCTCTATGAACAAGAATTGAGATAAAATGAGACTTGAAACATACTAGAAATTGAAAGAGAAATTGAAATCCCAGTTCGAATTATGATATAATAGGAGGTGATGCAAGGATCAATAAAACTTTGATACCATATTACATTTTTTTTAAATATAAATTTGAGAAAATCAACCTCAAAAGTTAGCTGTTAAAGTTGGGAGTCCATTTCTATATTAATCACTTAATATGTTTATTTTTAATCAATGTAAAATTATATTCTTAATATATCTCTTGGTCTACACTGTTCCTTGCCTTAAACCCAATAGTTCCTAACCATCCTTGAGACCTCCAATTTGCATCAAAGTTAATCTTGATACACCCAGATGCTGAAGCTTCCCAAATATATTCATCTTTGTGATTGCTTTACTTAACTACTGTGTTCATTGCCATCTTTACTTCTCTAGTAGTCTTGATTTCTTCCCATTGCTCCCTTACTTTTTGGAAAATTTGTTCATGAGAGTAGCTTATATTGTTGAATAATAAATCACTATAAGCCTTCCATATTCTCCAACAGATAATTATTGCCATTGAAACTAGATCATTTCCATCTTCTGAATACCTCTTATGTGAGCATTTTCCTTTACCACCAAACTGTCCAATGTACCAATCTCCAAATGAAAATTTTTAATTTATTTGGAACGTCAAAGGCCTCAAATTCTTTTCCATAATGATGCTTCTATACCTAGATGAGAAGGAGGAAGCATATTATTAGCTTAATAAGTGTTCTACAATAACTTTTAAGCAGCCAAATACCCACTCTTCTTAGAATAATTCCCATTTCTAGTGAAATGCCATACCACTTTGCATTATAGGTGTTAAGTGGAATATACAAGGTTGCACTGACATAAGCTTGTTCATGTACTTTTTCCAAATTCTCTTTGTCCCAAGCTCTTCTTTCCTTATTGATAAAGTGATTGACCCCAAATAAACTATCATCCTTACCTTCTTTGCAAACTAGTTTGAAAGGAAATTTAGTAGGCAGCCATGGATCTTTACAACAATTAATCAGCCCCTATAATAATACCTTCCTACCTTTTAAAATGCTATGCCATGTCCAGGATGGATTTAGCCCTATTCATAATGATTCAAAGGAGCTGTAAGCATAGTATCTCCCTTTGAAAACATCTTCCATTAGCTAACCTTTGTAAATGCATAATCTTCAGCCATTGTTTTTTACCAAGGCTAAAATAAATGCCTTAATGTCATGAAACCCTAGACCTTTATCCTTCTTGTGACCTGTTCTTTTCCAACTAACCCAATAAAGCTTATTCTCCTCTTTTTTTGATCCCCACCAATATTTTGCCATCATTCTATTTATATATGTTAGGATTTTATTTCAAAATTTTAATTAGAAAAGAATTCACTTAATAATGATAAAGAAATATTTAAATTAGTATCCAAGTAGAATTTAGATTAGAATAATAAATAAAGTAATATCTAAGTTAGATTTGGATTTAGATAAGAAGCATATATATATGTGAGGAGTTGGGATCATAGAGTTCTAGTGAGGTTGATTATTGTAGAGATCATAGTAGAGTTTAGTAATAAGTCAAGATAATATTGTGAGATACAAAGTGCATTGGTACAGTGTCTTTGTATAAAATTGTAATAAGTTATTTTGTGAATGTTTAATTAACTAGTAGTTGTATTTGTTGATTTATTAGTGGATTTGTTTGGTAGAGTAGGCTTATGCCAAACCATGTCAAACTTTAAGTTCCTAATCATTATATTATTTGTTATATGAGATATTTTTCATAACAAGTTGTTTCAGCGCTGTTGGTTTGAAATGTCAAAAATTATGGGAATGATGGAATCAAAGTTCTAGATGGAGCTCTTTGATGGGAAAAATAATTTTAGATTATGGCAAAGTACAGTGAAGGATATTCTTGTACAATGAGGATTAATTAAAGCTTTGAAAGAGAAGCAACCATCAATGTTAAAAGATAAAGAATGGGAGGATTTACATCAAAAGGCTATAAGTACAATTCAATTGGATTTAGCCCCCTAATATGAAGTATGATGTATTCAATGAGACTTCTCCAACTAGCTTGTGGAAGAAATTAGAAGAGCTATATATGTCAAAGTTGCTCATCAATCAACTATATTTGAAAAAAAAATTTTACGGATTGAAGATGGATGAAGGTGATGATGTTCAAGACCACCTGAATATATTTAAAAGATTAATGAATCAATTTGCTAATTTGAGTGTGAAGATTGAAGGTGAGCTAATAATCTTTTTGGCCTTTTTCCCACCATCTTATAAAAGTTTAGTAATAGTAATGACAGTTAGAAAGAAATTAGCAACAGTGGAGGAAGTTACTGTTGCTATTTTAGAGCATGAGAAGTTGAATGTATTGAAAAACATTAATTATGGTGTAGCTTTTGTGATAAGTTCTAGTCGTGTTAAAAGTAATTCAAAAGAAATATATGGATGAAATAGTAGATCAAGTTCAAATTCAAAAACATGAATAAGCTATATTGATAAATAATGTTATTATTATCATAAGAAGGGGCACATCCAATAGCATTATAGAAAGACAAAAGAAATCTTGCAGAATTTAACCAATTCAAGAAGAGACGAAGCAAATCTACAAATGTTGTAGTTGAAGAGAATATTTCTGTGAATTTTGCAATTGGAATTGATAGTATTTTTGAGACTGATGTTCTTACTTTTGATGTGGTTGATGAAAAAGAAACTACAAAGGATCCATTATGTGATGAGTGGGTGATAAATTCTATTTGCCCTTTCATATTTGCTCGAAAAAGGAGTGGTTCAATAAATTTGAAGATCAAAAAGATGAATGTGTCAAGCTAGCCAATGATGAAAATTTAATGGATGAAGGTATTGGCTAAGTGAAAATCAAAATGCATAATGATAAGGTGAGGACTTTTGGTGATATGAAATATGTTCCCAAGTTTAAGAGGAATTTAATTTCCTTAGGTTAGTAGGAGTTAGGTTATGGATGTTCTTTGAGAATATATTCATAAGAGTTAGCTGAGGTGCTTTTGCGATGATAAAGGGTGAAAAGCTTAAAAGAACAAATTTTTACAGATCAGTTGATGGCATAACTGTTGGTGAAGTAGAGTATTGGAGAAAATCTCTCCACAAAATCAAGAACAAGAGGAAATCTCTTCTCTCCTTTATACTGCAAGTTAAAGTCTTCCTAAACAAAGGAAGATTGCTCAAGTATGAAAATCTGCTAGCTGTCCATATTGCTAAGGTTGATCATCCTATTTTCATCTTGTAAAGTTACTATTGTAATCACTATAATCTCTCCTTAATTCTTTGTGTAAACTAGCTACTGGTGTACTATATATATTTGTATTCAGTAAAGAAAAAGATACAGCCTTATCATAATTCTTGTCTTAAAATCTATTAAGGTATAAGAGCTCTAAGCTTCAACAAGCCAAATGACCCTAATTATTTTTTTGTCTCAATAAACTAGATGTCTATCATCAATGGTACACCAACAATTGTTTCCTTAAACACAAGTTCAGGAAACTCACTTGTTCCATTAATGCTATGGCTCAACTTTGCCTCAACTTACTACCATGAATTTTCTCTTACAGCGTGCTTAATTTAATGCCTTTCTTTTTAGGTGTAAATTGGTAGGATATGTTGAATGGAACTTTGTCTCCTCCATCCAAGGGAGATGCCAATGCTCACTTCAAATCTTGCATTTTTCTTAGGTATTCTTCCAATCAAAGTGCTTATAAATGTTATTAAGGGTCAAAGTGCTTATAAATATTATGACCCTTAATAAAAAAAAAAAATTATTTCTCGTCATGCCATTTTTAATGAGAAAAATTTTCCTTTTGCATCTCAAAATCAATCTAATTCCTATCCAAAGATGACCAAGTTATTTAACCAATCAAGTGTCTCTATATTCTCCAATTCTGGACCATCTCATTTTAATATTTCAAATCCCACAAGTTATATCACCACACCATCTTTAGATTTATCTCCATCCTTTCCTAAAGTGCACACCGCTCTAACCACCTTGTTTTGGAATTTTCTACTTCCCATAGTTCTGTCTCACTTATCTTTAATCTGTCTTATATGGACCAATTCTCAACAACTCGTATCTTCACCTGTACACAAATAAACCTAATAACCCATCTTCCATTTCACATGTAGTAACTCCACCCTTACCTCAAGAAACTCAAAGGACACATTCCATAACTACACGATTCGAAAATAATATTTTTAAACCGAAAAAACTTTATGCAACCACCAAACAACCCTTCCTATAAACACTTGAGCTAACATGTGTCACTCAAACTCTTAATGAACCTCAATGGTGAGCTACCATGTCTAATGAATTTATTGCTTTAATTCGTAATGGTACATGAGAACTAGTTTCTCCTCCACTACAACAAAATATAATCAATTGCAAATGGGTTTTCAGAATTAAAAGAAATCATGATGGTACTATCTCTCACTAAGTCTCAATTATTTGCCAAAGGTGTTCACCAAAAGCCTGGATAAGAGTATAAGTGAGTCGAGTCAACTTGTGAACTACTCGGGATCAACTCAAAAATTACTTGAAACAAACTTGATGTAAGTTGAGTCAAGCTTAAGCTTGAGATTTATATTACTCAGCTCAATAAGCTCGCGAGTCTAATCAAATTTTTATATAATGTCTTGGATTTTTAATTATCTTAAAGATCTCATTTTAAGAAATAATTATTTAAATTATATTTAAGATAATTGTATTTTAATTATTTAAAGTTTATATTTATTAATATATCTAAAATTTTATTTAATTATGTTTATTACTATATATATATATATATATATATATATATATATATATATATATATATATATATATATATATATATATATATATATATATATATATATATATATATATATATATATATATATATATATATATATATATATATATATATACACGAACTGGTCTCATTGTAGTCATATATTTGGATCTAAGAGAGCCAAGGGAGGAGTTCGACTCCCCATTTATGATGGCTTAGATGTGGATCAGATTCACTAACTATTTTCATCTTGTATGATTTTATGTATGATATGTGATGTGATAAGACATATAAACTATTAGGCTCATGATATGCTAAATTAATTTATATCTTCTCATTGAGTAGAATGCTCACCCCTATTCAACATTATTTTCCAGGCTTAGTAGCAAAGTTAAAAGAAGATCTGTTCACCATTGAAGATTAGCACTGTATTTCTTTTTCTGTAGTTGCTCGTATTTGTGTGAATTATAAATTTAAATTTTTATTTTGGGACTCCGCATTATCATTCAGTGAATAAACTTTGTATAAAAATTGATTAAAGGAAATATAGTTAATTCTCTAAATTGTGATTGACATTATTAATTTATGTTTAATGCTTAATGTTTAATTAGGCTTAACACGAGTTTCGGAAGTTTTATGCTTTCTCTTTCCCTAGTGCTGGTCACGTGCTCTTAGGTTTGGGTCATGACATTTTATTTGTTTACCATTCTACCCTTTATATATTACTATATTTACATTTATATTTAAGATAATCAAGTTCGCGAGCTGAGTCAAGCTCGAGTTCAACTCGAGCTTGGCACTATGTCAACTCAATTTGACTTGATCAACCCTTTATTCATTTAGACTCGAACTTGACTCAATTAAATTTGAATTCATTAATTTTTCTCAAGCTCTAGCTTGAGTTTGAGTTATTTAAAACTCAACTTGAGCTCAAGTTCAAGTACTTTAAAACTCAACTCAATTCAACTCGTTTACACCCCTAGGCCTGGACTTGATTATAAAGAAACATTTAGTTTAGTTATTAAGCCCACTATTGTAAGACTTTTTCTTTGTATTGCTCTCATAAAGGGTTGGCATATCCATCAACTTGATGTAAATAATGCCTTTTTACATGGCATTATTGGAGAAGAAGTTTACATGTAACAACCTCTAGCTTTCATTGATCCTAACTTTCCATCTCACGTTTGTCACATGAAGAAAGCCATTTGTTGCCTTAAATAAGCTCTGCATGCTTAAACAAGCTCCGCATTCGTGGTGTCATGCTCTTAGCTCACTTGCCATTGAATTTGGTTGTTCTCGATCAAACTCTAATTCATCCTTATTTATTTATTTATTCTTATGATGACATTATTTTTCTATTTTCTAGTTTATGTGGATTATTTAATATTGACAGGTAAAAACAAAAATTTTGTACAAAATTTTTTCGAGTTCTTTAAAGGAAATTCTCTCTCAAGGAACTTAGAGATCTCAACTACTCTCTTGGTATTAAAATCATTCCTACAACCTTTGGTCCTTTCCTCATCCAACACAAGTACATTAAGGATTTACTTGAGCATGCCAATATGATTGGTGCCAAAGTAGCCACCACTCCTCTATCAACTACAAGTTCTTTGTGTCTTCCTGATGGCTTACCTAATAATGATACCATTGAATATCACTGTGTTATTGGTTCAATTTAATATTTATCCTTTACTCTCTCCCAATCATTGCTTTTGTTGTCAGTAACCTTTCCCAGTTTATGTGTCAACCATTCCAACTCCATCGGAATACTATTAAATGAGTGATTTCTTCGTTACTTAAAGGGCACAATTTATCATGGTTTATATTGAAAACATATTACTAACACTAATTTATATGCTTTCTCATATGCAGATTGGGCTAGTAACAAAGATGATCGCATCTCCACCTCTGCCTATATTGTCCATTTTGGTGGGAATCCAATTTCATGGTGTTTTAAGTAATAAAGATCAGTTGCTCATTCTTCTACTAAATAGTTGTTGTTGCAACAACTTCTGAACTAGCATGGATACAACCATTGTTACATGAATTGGGAATCTCTTCCATAATCACTCCAAAATTTTTTATGATAATGTTAGAGCGAAGTATGTATGTGCTAATTTTGGGTTCCACTTGAAAGTGAAAAATATTGTATTGATTACCATTTTTTTAGGAATAAGGTTTCAAAAGTTCTTTTACAAGTTTCTCATGTATTTACTCATGATCAATTAGTTGATGCACTCACAAAACCATCATCCTGTGAACCCTCAAATTTGCACCTTTATAATCTGGCTGCAGCTTGATACCTACTAAGAATAGTGCGCTACGCATACGGCGGTCCTGCTAGCCGATTAGCAGGCAGGGGTCAAGGGGGCAACGCCCCGTTGAAAAATAAATTTCTTGAATATTTCACCTTCAATCAACTGCTTTTCAATCACAAACTCATAGAATCAAATAGGGACAAAATCAGATCTGAAACAGACCAGAAATGACAAAAAACGTGCGAAATCAGGTTGAACCAATGGTTCTGCGGCGTACAACCATGTTGGGCTGCACGCCCACCATGCCGGCAATGGGGCGGCACTCCTAGAGTGCCGACGGCATGGTCGGCACGCTCCGGCACAATCTTGGTGCCACCTGGCCTGCCAGTGTACTGCCGGCATCCGGCGGTGCCCCTTCTGCAGCTCTATAAATTGAGCTTCTTTCTAGTTCAGTTGGGGGATTTCAATGCAGAAACTCTCCTATATTGCTCTACTAATTATGCTAAAATTCTATTCGAAATTTGATACTAAAATCTATCATTTCAAATTCTTTTAATTTGCATTTATTACACTATTTTGCTAACCTTTCGCTGTTTAAGGTTCAGCTTCAGGGTCCTAAATCTAAAGTGGAGCTTAGATTCGGAGTTAAGCTCGCCCCATTCATTTGAAAATCAAGGAAAGCAAAGGTATAATTTCTTTTGTCCATTTTCAAAATTCTAAATTAAGATCTAGAATTCTATTTAGGTCTAAAACAGAAAATATTTAAAATTTATTAATTTAAGAATCAGAATTAAATTAATAAACAAACCAACACTTTTTCTAGAACCCCTCCTTCGCAAGAAGAAAAAACTGCATGGGGTTTGATTCCTATTCAATAGGATACATAGACTGCCATTCTGAAAAGGCATCAACTCTAAAATCTTTTTTATTAACATTTTTTCCCTTTTACTTTGATTTATTTATATTAATATTTTATTTCTGGTTTCATGTTAACTTAGTTGAGAAATATGTGCTTTTCCTAGTATCCATAAGGGCTAGAGGAAAGATCCTCTTATTTTATTCGTTTTGATCTTGTAACAATTAAGTAGGATTTATTCTTGTTTATTTATCTATAATTGTCATTTCATCTTATCATATATATCTGTTTCATGCATCATTATATTCTTATTCATGCATACACGAAAATTCCTTTTTTAAGAGTTATTTTGTACTTTTTAGCCAAACTAAAGAAAATTATATTTTCTCAAATTGTGTAATTACCAAAACCTAATCTCCGAACCCTTTTTGGTCCCTTGCGGATTAGTGCATTTTTCATTGGGATAAATCAAATATTTTGTGGAGTCAATCATGTTGGGTTTTCCTTAATTTTCTCAATTAAAACAATTAAATTAAAGTGGCGACTCACTTTCACAACTTCAAAATCACAAAAATCAATTTTCTGAACTCACAGCGAGTTCCAATCATGGAGTTTCTTCCAAAGAGTATTTCGATTTATCGACGGATCAGATCGGTGCTCGGGCGAGATCTCACACATCCAAGCAACATTTTCAGTCTTTTTGGTCCAAGATAGGGATCTTTGATGGATCCTCTATCTTGTTGGGGTGTATTGGAGAAAATCTCACCACAACATCAAGAACTCTAAATCTCTCCTCTCCTTTAAACCGCACATCAAAGTCTTCCAAACAAAGAAAGATTGCTCAAGTATGAAAATCCGTTAGCTATCAATATTTCCAAAGTTAATCATTCTATTTTTATCATGTAAAGTTACTGTTATAATCATTATAATCTCTCATTAATTCTCTGTGTAAACTAGTCGTTGGTATACTATATATATTTGTATTCAGTAAAGAAAAGGACACAACCTTATAACAATTTTTGTCTTAAAATCTATTATAGCATATGGTGGAGCTTGCAATAAATTAAAGAATAAAAGTGCATTTGTGATGGCATCTATTGAATAATTGAAGATTTGATAGAATTTGAGCAAAAGTAAAGATTGTTAGGATTTTGTCTCACGTATTCCTAATTGAAGAAGGATTTACTTAATAATAATAATGAAGAAATATGTAAATTAGTAACCAAGTAGAATTTGGATCAGAATAATAAATAAAGTAGTTTCCAAGTTAGGGGTGTATTGGATCTTTGATCCAAGCAACATTTTCAGTCTTTTTGGTCCAAGATAGGGATCTTTGATGGATCCTCTATCTTGTTGGGGTGTATTGGAGAAAATCTCACCACAACATCAAGAACTCTAAATCTCTCCTCTCCTTTAAACCGCACATCAAAGTCTTCCAAACAAAGAAAGATTGCTCAAGTATGAAAATCCGTTGGTTGTCAATATTTCCAAAGTTAATCATTCTATTTTTATCATGTAAAGTTACTATTATAATCATTATAATCTCTCATTAATTCTCTGTGTAAACTAGTCGTTGGTATACTATATATATTTGTATTCAGTAAAGAAAAGGACACAACCTCATAACAATTTTTGTCTTAAAATCTATTATAGCATATGGTAGAGCTTGTAATAAATTAAAGAATAAAAGTGCATTTGTGATGACATCTATTGAATAATTGAAGATTTGATAGAATTTGAGTCAAAGTAGAGATTGTTAGGATTTTGTCTCACGTATTCCTAATTGGAAAAGGATTTACTTAATAATAATAATGAAGAAATATGTAAATTAGTAACCAAGTAGAATTTGAGTCAGAATAATAAATAAAGTAGTATCCAAGTTAGGGGTGTATTGGATCTTTGATCCAAGCAACATTTTCAGTCTTTTTGGTCCAAGATAGGGATCTTTGATGGATCCTCTATCTTGTTGGGGTGTATTGGAGAAAATCTCACCACAACATCAAGAACTCTAAATCTCTCCTCTCCTTTAAACCGCACATCAAAGTATTCCAAACAAAGAAAGATTGCTCAAGTATGAAAATCCGTTGGCTGTCAATATTTCCAAAGTTAATCATTCTATTTTTATCATGTAAAGTTACTGTTATAATCATTATAATCTCTCATTAATTCTCTGTGTAAACTAGTCGTTGGTATACTATATATATTTGTATTAAGTAAAGAAAAGGACACAACCTCATAACAATTTTTGTCTTAAGATCAATTATAGCATATGGTGGAGCTTGTAATAAATTAAAGAATAAAAGTGCATTTGTGATGGCATCTATTGAATAATTGAAGATTTGATAGAATTTGAGTCAAAATAGAGATTGTTAGGATTTTGTCTCACGTATTCCTAATTGGAAAAGAATTTACTTAATAATAATAATGAAGAAATATGTAAATTAGTAACCAAGTAGAATTTGGATCAGAATAATAAATAAAGTAGTATCCAAGTTAGGGGTGTATTGGATCTTTGATCTAAGCAACATTTTCAGTCTTTTTGGTCCAAGATAGGGATCTTTGATGGATCCTCTATCTTGTTGGGGTGTATTGGAGAAAATCTCACCACAACATCAAGAACTCTAAATCTCTCCTCTCCTTTAAACCGCACATCAAAGTATTCCAAACAAAGAAAGATTGCTCAAGTATGAAAATCCGTTGGCTGTCAATATTTCCAAAGTTAATCATTCTATTTTTATCATGTAAAGTTACTGTTATAATCATTATAATCTCTCATTAATTCTCTGTGTAAACTAGTCGTTGGTATTCTATATATATTTGTATTAAGTAAAGAAAAGGACACAACCTCATAACAATTTTTGTCTTAAGATCAATTATAGCATATGGTGGAGCTTGTAATAAATTAAAGAATAAAAGTGCATTTGTGATGGCATCTATTGAATAATTGAAGATTTGATAGAATTTGAGCCAAAGTAGAGATTGTTAGGATTTTGTCTCACGTATTCCTAATTGGAAAAGGATTTACTTAATAATAATAATGAAGAAATATGAAAATTAGTAACCAAGTAGAATTTGGATCAGAATAATAAATAAAGTAGTATCCAAGTTGGATTTAGATTTAGATTAGAAGTCTATATATATGTGACGAGTTGATATCATAGAATTGTAGTGAAGTTGATTATTGTGAGATTGTAGTAGATACTTAGTATTAAGCCAAGATAATATGGTGAGATATAAAATGTATGAATATAGTGTCTTTGTATAAAATTATGAGAAGTTATTTTGTGAGTGTTCAATTATTAATTAGTGATTTTATTTGTTGATTTATTTAGTGAAGTAGGTTTATGCGAACTAAATTAAACTTTAAGTTCTCAACTATTATATTATTTATTGTGTGAGATATTTTTCATAAAAATATCTTTACACAATCCTACTGAGAGCTTAAAGCATTGCATAGAGTACACTGGCATCGCCATCGCTATCCTTATAATAAGTTGTTGCAATTCCTCAAGTGTAATATAATTAGTAACCTCAATACTTGTGATGCATATGATTTCTATCTCGTTATGCTAATTAAATAATAAATATTTAAAATTATAATAATTTTTCTTATTCAAATTAAATTAAATATATATTAAATAATAATTAGTTTATTCTTTTTTATTATAATTGAATCTATTCTTTTATTTTTTAAATTAAATATAATTAGACAGTTATATTTGTGTAAACAATGATAATTATTATTATATATTAAATAATAATTATTTTATTTTTTCTTTATTTTAATTGAATTCACTCTTTCCTTATTTAAATTAAATATAATTAGATAATTATATTATTTAATTAATAAATGACAATATTAATACATCATAAATACATAATTAAAAAAAATTTAGTAAATGACATTTAAACAAATTTTCTTATTCCCTTCCACATAATTATATATAGTATAGATATATCAAAAATTCTCAAAATGTTATAGCACTTGTGGCGGCGTGGATTTTCATCAATAAAATAATATGTAGTGCTATTGCAACATTTTCAAGTGGAAATGTTGCCATGAGATTTTGAGACGAACGTAGTTAATTTGCAGTTATTATAAGAAAATAATTTCATTTTTCTATTTTAGATTTATTGTAGATGTCATATATTTATGCTTAAATGGGAATAAATAATAAAAATTCACATAACAGGTGGGATAATTATTGCTTAACTCATGGGTCATGTTTGAGTGGAGAATTTTAAAATCTATGAAATTAGTCAAAGTCATAGAATTAAAAATCAAGATTTCTTTTAATCCCATAACTTTATATAATTTCACTTGTTTTATATAAAAATAAAATCCATTAATTCTAATGTTATTTTGATAATAAAAAGATAATTATAAAATCTTGCATTCATTAAAATGAGAGATTTTTCAAAATTTCATATGTTGAATTTCAAAAATCTTCAAAATAAAGAATTATGATGGATACGAAAGATTTGTACCAAATATATGGAAGATTTGTATCAAATATATGGATTCTTCAAAATCTTTCATACCAAATATAACCATAATAAATTGAACGGAGAAATAATTATAAAGATAAGAGAAAAGTAGTTATTAAGTCTCCGTTTATTTCACGTAAAATATTTTCCTAGAAAATATTTTCTATATTTTTTGGTGTTTGAAACGTTTTCAAAAATTAGTCACAGAAAATATTTTCCTAACCAATGGAAAACTAAATGAGTTTTAAGGAAAATGACTTTCACTTTTCAAAATGGAAAGTTATTTTTTAAATTTTGATAAACTCATCATAATAAAAAAAATATAAATACAAATTTATTAATCCGTTAATCATCAATATTTACTATTAGCTGTCACTGTTGACCACTGCTAGTCACTAACAACCATTGACAGTCATCATTGATCTCTGATGACTATTAAACTTATCATTTTATATATTTTTTCATATTTAATAATAAAATTTTAAAAGTATGAAATTTTCATAAGTTAAAATATATTTAAAATCTTACAACTTAAAACTTATAATATTGTAACTAAATGATAGAAAATTAGTACTTTAGAAAATATATTGTTAGAAAACCTTTTCGTTGAAAAATATTTTTTAAAAACAAGTTATTTTCTGCCAATAAATGGAGCCTAAATAATATAAATATTATTGTTTTGATAATTTAAATATTAAATTAGTAAAATTTATTATATAAGGGTCAATTAAAAAATAATGAAAAATATTATATGTATCGATATGTCTAAATTTTGAATGGAATATATAGAAATATAATAACATAAAAAACTTGATGAAATAATTTCACATAAATTTAATTTTTTAAGAGTTGATTGACATGGATATGGATACAGATATGTAAATTATATTTCATAAATACATTGAGAACACGTGTGTAAAATGCGAATAAACAAATAATTATTTTAATTGAAAAGGCGTATAGTTAATATTCCAAACTTGATTATCAATTTCACCCAATTAAAAACAATAAAATGTAGCTTGGTCAACTATTAAAAATCAAGGGTTTTAAACTCGATTCAATCTTAGAATTGGTGAAAGCAGATGATTATGGATCAAAAGTTCAACGGTGATTGAACCATAACTAAACTAGACATATAATAAATATTATATTATTACCTATTAAAAATCATAATAAATAAAAATATTTCTAAAGAAAATAATTAATTAAGTAAATATTATTTAACAAATTTGCTAAATGATATTTGAAATTATAATATCTATATTAATGAGAATTATACTGTTTGGTAATTTTATGAGCAATTTAATAGAATAATTTGAAATAAATAACATATAAATTATAATTTTACAATTTAAAATAATAATAGAATAAAAAGATAATAAGAATTTTCAAAAAATAATTTTTTTATGTAAATGAAAATGAAAGAAATTTAATTTTTTATTGTTAAAAATTAAATTTATTTTAGAATATATTTAAATTTTTAAATTTATTTTATAATATATTTAAAATTTACTATTTATTTATTTATTTTAAAAAATTAAATTTATTTTACCATATGTTTTAAACATATTGTTTATTCATTTTAGAAAGAGGTTATTAATATTTTTTTATTTTAATAACATATGACTCCTTAATTCACAAAGCCAAAGTTTAATATATATGTAATGAGAGATAAGCGAGATGAGCTAAGCTAAATAGAATATAAAAGTATTTAGGTAGAAAATTGTTGACAACCAATAGTTGGTTTGAATGGTTAGGATACTGCTGCCACTTTGAGATTTTGTGGGTTCAAAACTTATTGAAAGCAAAAGATTTATTTTTTAATTGTGATTGATTAACCTGTTGAAACGGCTTCGAGTCAATCAGTTTGCCAGTTAACTGGCCTATTCATACAGGTTCAAGCTGGTTTCTACATAGCCGGCTAATATAATTTGACCAGATTGATATGTTTTTAGTTAACTTGGTTTCATCAATCGGTCTAGTTTGATTCTAACAATAATGCCTAAAATATAAAACAAGTACACTTTCCTACCTTGTAGTTTAAATTATTAAAAATAATAAATAATAGACTAATAAAAACACTTTCCAAACTTTATTTCAGGAGGCAACTTGTACATTGAGTTAAGATTATTCGATGAGTTAATCAAAAGAATTAATTGGAATTTTTTTTTCCAAAAAAAGGGAAATGTTGAAATTAATAAGGCATAAAGCCCACAGCAGTACAATCAATACTCGTACAAATAAATTTGATTCAACAAATTAAAGATTTATGGACCTAAAGGTCCATGATTGAACTCTCCATCCATGAGTTTAAACAAACGAGCTTGAAGCCCAAAGTTCAATCGACCCTAACACATACACAAAACAAATTACAATTGAGCCATTGTACCCTTTCACATCCCAAAGTCTCTTCCTCCTTACCTAGCACCGTCGCCTCAATATGTGGCTAAGGGATGGACTGAAGTAGATTGAAGATCAAGGGCCAATCAGTTGGACCAAACCAAAAATACATGCACTAAGAGAGCTTTATATTTACCCAAAGGAGAAAACCATAAATAGGCCAAAATACAGAGAACAAAACCAGTAATGGTCTCTTATTAATCAAAAAGGAGTGTTGACCATAAATCACCACTTTAACTCGATGAGCTTCCTCATCGGCCTCAGCATTCTCCTCCCTATCTCCAAAATCATCATCTCAGAACTAAAACATGAAGATCTGATGGCTAGAGGAGAGCTGGACCTAGTCATATGCAGATGGGGCAACCATTGCACCCCAGAAACATGTATGAAAATAATCATCAAAAAACCAAAAGAATCTTTACTGAATGGGATACAAAAACTAGGCTAAATGTCAAGACTGAATTTTAGGCAATGACAGCTCTAGGGCATAGGGAGATATAAAGTCACCAAAACTTGTAGAACCATATTTAACTTGTTATTATTATTCATCATTTACCATATTATAACTCACCCTATGATCTGAACTTGATTTACCTTTCCTTATTGCCACTTACCCTTTTATTATTCCATATATTACCCATTTGTCCATTTAATACCTTATTCACATTTACTATGATTTAACTTCCTAATTCATTATTCATACTACCATCCACATAAGTGCTACTTAAGTACTAAAATATAATTGAAATTATTACTGTTCACAATATATAATAGACGGTAACATATCAATGCTAAGTCCTCGATAATCATAGTGCTATAGAGTGTAGATCTTTAGACTTACAAAACCAAAATCCAAAAACACTATAATAATGTAGCAATTCCTAAGCGAAAGTATAGGGCTTGGAATTTACCATGTGAATAATTTAAACAACTATAGAATGAGATAAATCTCAGTAAGTATATAACAACATAATATAATAGGTAAATATAAATATTTACAAAGGCATGCTCATTATGGCAAACAATGTTAATCAAAATTGTCTATATGGCATAATTTATCATTTATAATAGAAGCAACATCTTTAACATAAATAATTAAATCGGGAACGATATGCTTCCACTTATAATTAAAAGAGTGGTGGCCCATATCTTGCTCAATCACACATGTCATATTGCGTAAGACTGATCAGGTCTTACGGCTATGATCTCCCTTCTTAGCTAGGATTAGGTACCCTCACCCTACCCGTAGATGTACATCAAATGCATAAGGTTCGATGTATTACCCACATCAGAGGAGATTTCTACTTGGTAATAGGTATTAATTAAAGGACACTTATACGATTAATTAAGGAACTCAATGGAAAATATAATAATGTATGGATGGATTCTTATCAATAGTTACAATATGATTTCAATATAAATACAATGGCCAAATGCCATAAAGAAAATAATATATATTCAAATGTCTCAATAATCAATAAGGCAATTTATGGTCGATATGGATTTGTGATATATTTCAATGGAGAGTGATTTGAGCAATGGATGTTCACCTTTATAGCACATGTCATATTATAATCTTAAGTACTTATCTTAAACTCATTTGCTCCTATTAGCACTCAATCTTGGTTAAAATAATGCTCCACACAATCTTGAGCAATGTCCTTACCTTTGTGTTTAGGTTCTACAATCAAATCATTTCAATTATTTATTAATCAATATGTAGTAATGTCACTAATTATAATCTAGTTTAACCTTGCTATCACTTTTTCCAACCTTAACTATAATTGCATTACCACATTTATTTAAGGTCAAGACATGTCAATAATGTCACACATACACATATCACTAATTTTAGCACTTTTATTGGTCACTTTTTTAGAGTGGCCGAATACTTTGTTAACGAATTTTAGCTCTTTTTCTTTTCAATTTTACAATTTAATTTCATATTATTCAATTAGAGCTAAATCAAACAATTTTTAATCTTTAATGGAATTAATTCACTTTTAAATTTCAAATCTCTAAATTGACCTAACTCATCAAATTTGGAAAAAATAACTCAATTTCAAAATTGACCTCATAAACAATAGATTATACCATTTCCAAGCTCAATTGATCAATCAATTGCATAAATTCACACTTAAATTTCAAAATCCCCTTATTTGTCTCACAAACCCTACAATTTGATGAAAACCATCAAATCCTTATTCAAATTTCAAAATAATTGGAATTCATTAAATTAACACTTAGCTAACCATTATTCATCAATCAATTAAAATTAAATCACTTTGGTTCGTAAAACCCTAACTTTGTCATATTTGGGTATTTGGGAAAAATCTATAATTTTTTAACTAAGTCTAAAAATTATGAAATTAGTATGATAGAGATTCTATATCATCAATCACACATCAAGAACAATCATCAAAACATAAAATCTATTTTTAATTTGGTTTATGCCTCTAAGATTTCAAATTTTGAACCAACCTTCCATAATTCATTTTAACACTTCCAAAAATTACCCAAATAACTTTAGATACCCTTAAATTAATTTTAGAAAACTTTCCCCTTATTTTTCTTGGAGAGGCCGAATGCCTTCTATTAGAGTTCCTAGGTGTGTTTCATACTTTCTTTGCTTATTTTTATATAATAAACCTTAAATTTTCAAGCCCAAATTTTATATTCCAATAAGAAACATATAAAATTAATCCCCTTTAGGCCTACTCTAGTTGGTCAAATCCAACAAGTAAAAGAGAAGAAGAAAATTTCAACTTAAACACCAAAATCATGTTTAGAACAAAGAATGGAATGATTAAGCATAAAATCTTATCTTAGAAGATCTTGGTTTGGATTCCTAGAAGGGGTGGCCGAATGTGAAGGAGTGTTTTCTCTTAGATCTTGTGTTTTTGTGGTGTGTTTGTAAAATGGAGAAAAATGAGCATAATATTGCTTATATATATGGTGATGATTTCATCACATCATATCAATGGCTAAGATTTTAATATAATGAATGTTTATGATTTAATCCAAACGGATGGCTAGAATTTTATCTATGTCCATAGTGATTAGCAAAAGTAAGGATGGTGTGTAGAAGGTAAAATTGAATTAGGAGTTTGATGTAGAAAAAGTAGAAGTCAAGTTGGAAAAAGAGTTTGACTTGGTCAAAAATAGTGGCTCAAAAATAAAAATGGTGTCTTCACCCTGGTCCACCTTTAGTAACTTTTTTAATCTTTGGTAAATTTTTGTTTTACTCCTAATTGGCCCTTAATGAGCTAGCCATTCATGGACTTAGGCCTGAAAGTCCACAAGCTTAATATCAAGTATATATATATATATATATATATATTTCATACTCAATGATTTCTTGTAACTTTCCTTTATTCACTTTGGCATCCTAATTTCTACTATCTAATGCTACTGTAAATTTTTGTTTTACTCCTAATTGGCCCTTAATGAGCTAGCCATTCATGGACTTAGGCCTGAAAGTCCACAAGCTTAATATCAAGTGTATATATATATATATATATATATATATGATTTCTTGTAACTTTCCTTTATTCACTTTGGCATCCTAATTTCTACTATCTAATGCTACTGCATATTCCGCACATTGTCCCATTAATTCTAATAAAGTTGCTAATGTACACATAGACACTTTAATGTTTCATGTTACGCAAACAAGTCACTTAGCATCAATGGACTCCCTTCAAGTCCAATTTATTTTTTGCCATTGAAATACCCATTAGAAGAAATCTGTATGGCATCATTATTAACTCTAATGAGTTAGGATAACTTTAGATTTTACACTAAAAAAGCATACGACCCTTTATTCCTATAGAAAACTCTAGAAAAAGCCATACAATGTAGTTTTTCACTATAGCTATACTATAGGGGTGTAAACGAGTTGAGCCAAGCTGAATTTTGGCTTGTCTAGACTTGGTTTAATATTTTTTTGAGCTCGAGCTCGAGCTCGAGCTTGAGTTTTAGACCGAGTTTGAAAAAGATGTTCAAAATTAACTAGCTTAAAACTCAAGCCGAACTCAAGCTCAACTCAAGCTTGGTTGTCAATAAATTATAATCAAGCTAAACTCGACCTCGACTCATTATAAAACTTATTTATAATTTATCAAAATATTCAACTTCTTAAATAATTATTTCTAATAAAATAACTATAATGAAAATACTTAAAACTAATGTAAAAGTTAAAACATCTTATTAGTGAAAAAATGCAACTATAAAATTGAGCATAATATGTATTACAAAGATATTAATTTAATAAAAAAATATATTTTATATAATATGAATAAATTATGTTATATTAATCCGGAATATATATATTTTAGTCAATTTGAATTAGCAAAAAGTTTATACAAGTGTTAAAATATTTTTTTGGAGTCCCAAAATTATTAAGTTAATAATAATAATAATAATAATAATAATAATAAAGCTATTTACGAGTCTATTAATTGAGCTGTTTGTGAGCTTGTTCACGAGCTTATCAAAATATTCAACTTCTTAAATAATTATTTCTAATAAAATAACTATAATGAAAATACTTAAAACTAATGTAAAAGTTAAAACATCTTATTAGTGAAAAATGCAACTATAAAATTGAGCATAATATGTATTACAAAGATATTAATTTAATAAAAAAATATATTTTATATAATATGAAAATATTATGTTATATTAATCCGGAATATATATATTTTAGTCAATTTGAATTAGCAAAAAGTTTATACAAGTGTTAAAATATTTTTTTGGAGTGCCAAAATTATTAAGTTAATAATAATAATAATAATAATAATAATAATAATAATAATAATAATAATAATAATAATAATAATAATAAAGCTATTTATGAGCCTAGTAATTGAGTTGTTTGTGAGCTTGTTCACGAGCTTATAATCGAGTTGTAAATGAGTCTAATCAAGCTGAGTTTCACTTTGGTCAAGCTCGATTTGCTTATTCACCGAGTTTTAAAATAAGGTTCAAATTTGACTTATTTATAAAGCAATCTGAACGTGAATAACCTTTTATCGATTCGAATGTAAACAAGCTTTTATTGAGTTGAACATCAAGCTACTCGTGAATTACTCGATTCATTTACACCCCTAACTTAGTATTTAATGGAGTTTTCACAAGTTCACTTCTAACTTAGTATTTAGTCTCATACTAGACCTTTAGAGTATTCAAAGCTCACCAATAACTGCGTAGTAAAGAAAAAGAGTTTAAAACTCAAGAAATTAAATTATGAGGTTTGGCCACTTAGAAACCTTTGAACTACATTTAAGGCTTTTGGAGGGAGTATTTATAGTTTTCCTCCATCAAATGGCGTTGCAAATAGTGATGTACTAAATCTTCTCATAATAGTTAGAAATCTTGTGTTAAAAGCTCTGTCAAACAAAAATCATGGTCGCAGAGTCTTAATCCACAGTAGAACTTCACTAGATGATTATATATCCATTGGGACAATTTCTTGCCTTATGAATATCGCAGTTGCTACAAAAGGATTGCAGTCGTGAAGTGCTTTTCAAGCTCAGAATGGCGGTAGCAATGGAGACTGCAAACCTCTCTGGGTCTCTTTGAAATTTCAAGCTTTTGAGCTTTAATTAATTCATGATTGCAACAATTGGTGTTGTCGTCGCTACTTGCTTATTGTGGGCGTAATGTTGAGGTTGAGGTCACAATTTATAAGTCCAGTCCAATACTTAGAAAATTTCTAAATTCTTTGAGTTCTCCACCTTTTCTAAATTCTTTACACGCAACTACATATTTAATACAAGTATTAGTAACATTTAATTTTATTATCAAGATCAAAAATCGATATTTACTACATTGTGGATCCAATTTAGGTCAATCTAGTAATATTTATTTTAAAAATTACCAATAAATTAAAAATTATATGTTAAAAGTTTTAGTTTAAATTTGCAATGAATATAAAAATTAATTCGATTTTTAAAAATTTTTCACAATTTAAAATTATCTCATTTATATTATTTAATAATTAATATTTCCATATTTAAATTTTTAATATTGAATTTCAATTTTACCAAAACTCATTATAGTCTAATGATATTATATCCCTTGACTATATAAAATATTCAGGTTTGAGTCTTTATCCCAAACCTAAAAAAAATAGTAAGAAAAAATATATGAAATATAATTGGACTATAGTGCTTTTCTTCTAAGGTAAAAGAGCTCGACAAATTCCAATTAAGAAGGCCATGTGCGGCCACATACAAATTTGCATAAGCTCGAGGAGATCCGGCATCGATGGTGGGAAACATTTAATGCCCCCCCATATATTTAACTTTAAGAATAAAATTATTAAACCGACTCATTGGATTTCTAGTATTTTTTTTTCCCCTTCTTTTTCCTTATGTCAAGAAGAAGGATGATATCACTCATTTGTATTCAATTAGGTACTCTTTTAGAATTCATCTAGCAATGGGCTTCAAACACCAAACTCACAAAACCCCAACTTCTATTAGATACTCAACCATTCTAGCTCTAGCCCTTTTCCTTACCTCATTTTTTCTGTTCATTTCGCCACTTCGACATGTACAAGAGCCATTATTTCCTTCTGGGAAAACCTCATTGTTTAGTGGTGATCTTAGAGATGCTAAATTTCCATGGAACAAGCTCTGTTTCGGACCGACATTTTTGAAGCTAAAACTTGCAGTTTTCTCTAAAACATGGCCAATTGGTGCAGCCCCTGGTGGCATGGAACGCCATGCTTCAACTCTATACCATAGTCTTGCAGCTAGAGGTCATGAAATCCATGTATTTACAGTACCATCAGATAGAAAGCTTCATAAAGATATCCATGAAGGGAACCTTCATGTTTACTTTGCTGCTAATGATCATGGTTCTGTTAATTGTTCTTTAGCATTTGAAATTTTCAACAAATTAAATATTAATGGGGTAGCATTTGATTATGTGCATACAGAAAGTGTTTCATTGCCTCATTGGAGAGCAAAATTAGTGCCTAATTTGGCAGTAACTTGGCATGGAATTTGGTATGAAATTATGCACTCAAAATTATTTGAAGAGTTATTTTCAAATCCAAACGGTGTTCTTCCAGGCCCTATGACAGATCTTCAAGAAGCAATTCCAAGACTAATCGAGGAAATTAGATTCTTTTCGAGCTACAAACAACATATAGTTATAAGCAATAGTGCGGGTGAAGTACTAGTTAACATTTATCAGCTACCGTCAAAGAATGTTCATGTTATACTAAATGGGGTAGACCACACAAAATTTGTGCACAACCCAGAAATTGGATCGATATTTCGAAGAAAATATGGTATCCCCGAAAATTTTAGTCTTGTAATGGGAGTGGCAGGGAGGCTTGTTAGAGACAAAGGGCATCCCTTACTTTATGAGGCATTTTCATTGATCATTAAAAGTCACCCTAGTGTGTGCCTTATTGTGGCAGGGTCAGGTCCTTGGGGAAGAAGGTATGCTGAATTAGGCTCTAATGTGAAGGTATTAGGAGACCTGGATTCTTTAGAGCTTTCTCAATTTTATAATGCAATTGATGTGTTTGTGAACCCAACATTAAGGCCCCAAGGGCTTGATCTTACATTAATTGAAGCAATGCATTGTGGGAAGCCATTGGTGACCCCAAATTATCCAAGCATAGTTGGGACAGTGGTGGTGAGTGAAGAATTTGGGTATACATTTTCACCTAATGTGAAGTCATTTGTTGAAGCTTTGGAATTGGTAATAAGAGATGGGCGAAAAGTTTTGCAGAAGAAAGGAATTGCTTGTAATGAGTATGCACTCTCTATGTTTACTGCTACTAAAATGGCATCTGCATATGAAAGGTTCTTTCTATGTATGAAAAATACTAAATATTGTCTATATCCTCTACCCACAGATTGTTAAAGTTTGTCATGTTCCTTGAAAATTGATTTAATGTTAAATTCTTACCCGTTTTATGAAGAAAAGAACGGAATGTCTCAAGCTGTACATCTTTTTTGAATCTGAAATTTTTAATTCTTCTCATGCAAACTCCTTGATTTGAGAGTTGGGCCTTTTTTTTTTTTTTTTTTTTCTTATTCTGTAATTTAGTTTGATTAGAATTCAAACTGAACTATGATTATATTTAATGAGCATAATTCTATTAGTCATGATCTTAATAAGGTTGATTATAATTGTTTTAGCATTGTTTTCTGTTGTGGAAGTGGATTCTATTCTTTTACCTACTTCAGAGCATTGAAACTATTTCTCATGCTATATGGTCAAATTGGTCATGATTTTTTTTTTTCATTAATTGGATTTTTACTAAATTTAAACTCATAATTTTATAATTTCAGTATTATTTATCCAAAACCAATTAAGGAAAACGAAACTAAATCAATTACTATTTACCGAACTCTTTAAGAATCAAATCAACAATTACTTGATTGTATATATATATATATATATATATATATATATATATTTTGACAGATACTTGATTGTACTTAGATTGCTATATTTCTTATAACTATAATTTTCTTCATCTACTATTTCCCGTGCTCCGTAGGAGTCGAACCCACAATTAGCTGATTGTGCTTACAATTAATACATTTCTTATCATTATAATTTTCTCCAATATCTCAAGATAAACGAATATATATGCATATATATACATAAAGCTATTACTTTCATTTCTAATAATAGTGTACTCAATCAGTTATTTCATTAAGTTATAGAGGAAGTTATCATAATACAATTATTTCATATTTGAAATGAATATTATATGATTTTGTTAAACAGTTGCTTTCACGCATATATTTCATGATGAGATTTTATGTAAATGGTTGTGTACGATCCAGTGTCTATAGTTTTTTGTTTTTTAATGCTCTAAAAAGTAGCTTAATTAGTTTTTTTTAATAACATTTGTAGTAATAATTAATATGCTTATTTATTAATCAAAGATTAAAATTTAAAATTTCATGATTCTAAAATTTGTTCAAGTTTTGCATTTTTTGCTATAAATCTAATTTTTCATTTCCATTTTATTGTGGAAAAAATTCATGAAATCACCCATTGAAATTTAGAGTAAGTCTTGCTTGTAAAAAGTGTATATACTAATCTATGTGATATATAAGAATATATTGATACTACATACATATAAAAGTGACTTAGGAGGAAATATAATGATAGACAAGAAAGGACATTATTTAAACTAATATTTATAAGAAAATCTAATTATATTTGAACAAACAAAAAAGGCATGATTTAAATAAATAATTATAATAAAACATAATTTTTTTTATTTGATACTTTTTATCATCTGAATTTGAATTTTATTATTTTTTAATACTTTTTTTATCATTTGAATTTAGATATAACTCATAATTGTATATAAATTTTGTATGTATAAATTGATGTACATTAAAAATTAAAAATTTGTATTTATATATAATATAAATTAATTTATATATACAATTAAGATTTATATATTATCTAATTATAGATTATAGATTAACTTAAATAGGAACTAAAATTAATTAGATAATACGAATTTTTAAAATTAATTTCACAAATAAATTATAAATTATTAAATTAATTAGATAATATTGATTTTTAAAATTAATACTCTAAACAAATTACAATTAATCAAATTAAGTAGATAATACAAATTTTTAAAATTTTATTCTTATCACTAACAAATACTCTTGAAATTTTACAACTTATCAAATTAATTAGATAACACTAAAAATTTTACGATTATCAAATTGCAATATTTAGCAAATCAATTACATAATATTAATTTTTGAAATATTATCCTTATCAAACTCTTAACTTATTAAGTATTAATGTAAACACTAATAATTAAGTAAGACAATAATAATTAAACATAGTATGGAGAATAATAATTAAAGGTAGTATAGAGCTTGTATAAAGCACATATGTTTGGAATTAAACAATTCTTTATTTTTAATGTAATGAGGGATAAAAATGTCTTCTATAAGAGTTTCCATTTTCCCTTATATACATATGAAAAGAATAGGTAAAATTAAAGATTACAACTTCTCTCTACTCACTTTCACTTCTCTCTCTATACACACTTTTTGATTTCGATGTCAGTAATTCTCTTGACCCTCTTTTTTTCATTATCTGTAGGTTCTCTTCATCGTGTGTCTTTCATCACCAGCATTAAGTAATTTTGGACTCATCATAATGTATAGAATTATTTGACATCTTAAGCATATTTATATACAAAAATTATATTGTTATAATGATTTTGTGTAAAAGAATTTTTATGTGGATGTACATGGAATGCAATGGCCAATGGCTTGTAATTTTTTGTCATTTGATTACTTTTATTAGATTGTCTGATACTGACTTGTTTATTTGTGTGCTACAGTTTTTTAGAACATTTCAAATGATAATGGGTTTTACATGCTAATTAAAATTTTTCTTTTAAAAATTTATTACAATTTTGATATGGCTATTTATTATTTTTTTTTTTTGCAGTAAGCCAATGTATTGAAGTCTTGGAGAGTGCTGATTACATAGGAGATAAACTATTTAACATTATTTTTGTTGTATTAAAAATTATTACATAGAAAATATTGCAATCTTAATTTTCATTCTTAATTAATTTTAGAATATTAATACTAATTTAAATTTCATTTCTTATTGTATGTATATCATAATTTTTTATTCTAAATAAATTGTAAAAAATAATATTTTATATTAATAATTGACGAATTAATAAACAAAAAAAAAAATCACATACAACGCAACATAAGGCATATTAATACTTATAGTATCTTCAAAGAATGAACTTATTATTCATTCTAAATCATACATACCAAAGGTGCAAGAATATTAGCTTATGGTAAGTCTAAGCTGGCTCAAACTCAAGGATATGGATAATTGCATAGTAGAATCGGATGTTCAAATGGTTATTCATGCTCTTCGAAGGTCTGATCCTTTTTGCAATTCTTTTGGCTTGCTCTTAGAAGATTGTCAGATGCTTATTTCTCTGTTCAAAAACATTGTTCTTTCAGGTGTTAAGAGATCAGCAAACTTAGTTGGCTAGTTTTGAGTCTGATTTCAAGGAGTGGTATGCCACCCCTTCTATGGTTTGTAATGAAGTTATTTTTTATGCAATGAATTAAGTTGGTTTGTAATGAAGTTATTTTTGATGCAATGAATTAAGTTAACTTGGGGAAAAAAAGGCAACTATGCCCATATATGCCCCCAGTAAACAAAATCAAAATACGGTATTAGGTTACCTAACTTAAAATTTAATAGGTTATAAATTCAAATCTCAACATCCCCATCTTTTTAAACTTCTAAATATATTAAATGAACAGAGAAATTCTTAAGTAGACTAAGTCTGTCACATCATTTATAAACTAAGTCAACAGAAACATTACATGTCAATTAATAATATCAAATCATTCATAGATTAATCCAATAGAAATAAATCATATTAATTGATGATGCTATAATTTATGAGTGATTTGGCATTATTAATTGACATGTCATGTTTCTATTGTTTTAGTTTATAAGTGACATAATATACTCAGTTTACCTAATAATTTCTCATATAAACATTATAAAGCACACTTAAATTAAACATATTAAGTAAATACAGTACACTTAATTAATGATGTTGTGGATCCGGTCCTCCCGGTGAAACTCTATCTGGTTCTGAGGCTAGCATCCACCGCCTTCTGTGATATTCAAGACTTGAAATATCATATCTGAGTTCACGTAAAATATGTTGGCTATCAATATTTTTGGATATGATTGAAGATTTAAAATGAGAAAGACGAGCATTTGAAGTACTTGTTAAAAACATCAATGTAATGGCTAGTAATACACTTGGTTTTAACAAATTAGCCATTAGACCAGAAAATAATTAAAGCTAAAGATATACTAGTGAACTTTGAGTTGTATAACAAATACAATATCCTCCTTATATATATATATAAATATATACTCATAAAGGGAGAGAGAGAGAGGCAACACTTGATAAGACTTGCGTTCTAATCAATTATCATAGTGAATATGTAGGATAGATAACTATAATGGAAATTGGAAGATCAATATTTGATGATAGATATGGAGATTCTCAGCTTGTCTATTTCTGTTCACTACACTTTGCAATTTGCTTTAATGAGTCACCTCCATCACACTTTGATTTAAAATGTCTATACATACATTGTATTCTTCTTCTTCTATTGGGAGTAGAAAAAATTTTGTGCTTCTTTTTCTCTTGCTTTCACTAATTTCCAAGAAGATGTTAATTTATAATTATTTTATTTATTTATTTTTTGATTGTTGTCTTCTTCTATTCATATTATATTTAGAGGATTAAATTAACTACATCATGACATGGACATACTTAAAATGAGGCATATGCGTGAAAAGCAATTTGTCTTGACACTATAACAAGTTGTTGAATTTGTTTCCATTACAAAATGGCCACGCTCAAATTGGCATCATTGACATTGGATTTTGGGAATTCTGTCTTGTCGTTTTGAACAAATATGGAAATATATACATTTTTTTAAATATATTGGCTGCCTGTTAGCTTCTTTTATTGGCTTTTATCAGTACTCATGGTGCATATGCAAAAAGTCGGCTAAGTTTTGTTTGTTTCAAAACTTTTACCTTCAACTAGCTAAAGTCTATACGTGCAAATCCAAACACTTTAGAATGAGTGATGCAAATTAAACTTCAAATAGTCTATAAATGAGAATTTTTTTTATTTATAAATTTTCTAATTTTAATGTAAATATTTAATTTTTTTAACTGAATTAAAGAGATAAAATTTAATATAATACGTAAAAATTAATATTTTTTTATTAAATTAAAGAGATAAACTTAATATGATGTGCAAAATAAATTACGACTTCTTTATTTTTATTTTTTACTTCTTTTCTATATCATATCGATCAATATTCTATATATTGATTGATATATATTGATTGGTTCAGCAATCCATTTTTTTTGGTGTCTCATTTTTTCTCGAGTTGTCCAAAAAAGATTAATTACATAAATTTCAAACTTAAATTTTGATTAATAATCTGTTTTCTCTTTCCTCCCACCTTCAAAATACATAGCGTTGAACATAACAAAATAAGAAATTAAAAGATTTTGTTGAAATTGTTTGTTTGAAAATTTTTTGAAAAGCTAATTATAGGTTTTTCTCTCCATCGGAGGATAGATGGGGTGATTTAGATGAGATCCAATATAGATCCAATTTTCTATTCACTCATGGCGATAGTATTTTACTACTAAAAATAATAATATATAATAATCCAAATAGCTAGGTCTCTAACTAAGAGAGGTCAAACTAGGAGGCATTGCATATTCTTTAGGTTTTGTGTGGATTCATTTTTCTTTTCTTTTCATATATTTGAAGTTTTTCAAATGAGAAAAACTATCAGAATATGATCTCATAATATTTTACATTATAATATTGATGATACTCACTCACTCAATTACTAATTTAATACCGTAAATTTTCTAAAAGATTTAATTTTAATAGAATGGATTAATAAATAAATTTAATATTGTATGTAAAAGTATCACTAATACTAATTTACTATAATAATAACTGAAAAAAAATATACATAATATAGTGTGCAAAAATTTATAGCATTATGATTTTAACAATTGAAGAGACCTCTCATATTATTGTAAGTGTGACTTTTTATTATTATCTCAATTGATGTGCAAAAATTGATTAGTAATATATTATCTTATGGGGATTTTATTTTTTGAAAAAAAAAAAAAAGATATGTATAATAAGATAAAGGTTGACCATATCCATATGCATGCACAATTGCAAAGGTCAAATATCATGATAATCAAGTTGAAAATTGGAAAAAGAAAGAGCTGAGTTTTCTTAAACTAGTGGAAGCCAATTCATTAATACAATGGTAAAACATAGTATTGTGGATTCAGGTTTATGATATAACAATTCAGTTAAAGGTCTTATCATTTGATCATATCTTATCCACTAGGAAACAATCAAAACAACAATATAGGTATGTTTAAAACATAGTTATCTTTATATATCTTTTTTAATTTGGTTTATATTGGTTTCATACATAATGCAAATATAATGGATTGAAGATAATGATAATAAGGATAATTAATTAATTAATTATATTAATTAATTAATTATATCATTTAGAGTTAATTTATTGGACTCCACGCCCATGTGTGATGTGTCTCTTACAAATTAGAGCATTGTCTTTTCGAGGAAACGAGGAGTTAATCAAATTCCTAATGAGTTTTCTAATTTTTTCTATTTGCTCCATTCTTTGTTCAATTGGTGGCATGAATGTGGAGTCGGCACTTCCCATAATATTCCCATATATTGTCTCATTCTTCCCTTTTTTCCCCTCTGTTTTTAGGATTGGACTATCCCACTCATTCAAAATCTTTTCACACTCTCACTATCTCTTTAAAGTATTTAATGTTGAATTGTAAGTTAACTGTCATTATTTTTTTTCTTAAAATGTTAACTGTAAAACTTTATATTACAAATGAATTTTAACCCTTTTTTTTTTAAATTCATTTACAAATGTGTTAGAATATCCCACATTAATTAAATACAAAAATATTAAGTGATTAATATAAAAATAGACACTTCAATTTTAACAAGTTAACTTTCAAGATCAGTTATCCTAAATTTATATTAAAAATTTAATAAAATGGTTAAACTTGACATTTTAAGGAAAAATTAATGACAATTGACTCATAATTGAGCATTAAATACTCTAAGACTATGTTTGGTTCCCGGAATAAAAATTTCAATTTTATAAATTGGTTCATAATATATAATAATTATTATATTCACATAAATGACCATAATATCCTTATAAATTAATTTCACTAATAATAATAAATTAAATATAATTTTATCAAATTTTTATTTAAGAAATAATTTAAATGCATAATAAACAAAATTTTTATTTGACTTAAAATTTAAAAAATAAAAAATGAAAATGAAAATCTAAAAAAAAGAAAAGCAATAATAGTAAATTTGAGTTTGCTTATATTTTTTAAGTGTAAAAATAGAAATACTCTATTTCATAGTATAAAAATATAAATTTTTTAATTTTTTATGAAATACGTATTCCATAAAAATTGTGAATTGCTATTCCATGGAACTAGTATTCTTATCTAAAATTTAAATTAAAATTTAGAATAACTATTCTATATGGAATAACTATTCTATTTTTTAGCTATTTCACGAAGTAAACATAGCCTAAAAGAAATAGTGAAAGTGAGAGAAGAATTTGGAGGAATGGGAATAGCTGCACTCTTTTTTTTTTTTTTTTTTTTTTTATGATCTATTGACATATTAATATATTTAGTAGATTAAAAAAATTATTAAATATTAGAATTATTAATTTATTAATTTTGAGAAGAACAGAAAATTATAATCTAGGACTTTTGACAAAAAAAATATTCTAGAGTGCATAAATATTGATACATATTTGAATTTTTATAATTTTATTTATTTTTCTTTTGCAGTTAAATTCATTACGCATTATTTAGAATAAATTAATCATTTCATACCTATGATAATATAGATAATATTAATAAATATTATTGTTATACTTCTTCACTTTTAGTAAAGTTTGAGCATTATCTCATATTTTTATATTTTAAGTATAAAATTTCAAATTTATTAAACACTAAGAATAAATTATATATTCTATATTAAAATATTATGATGAATTATATATTATATATTATTTTCTTCTAAATATTGTCTTTAATAATCTATAATTACAAAATATTTTCTTCAAATTTTATTTATTATTGAATAATAGAATTATTAATTATCAAATAAGAAACGAAGTTGGTTACTCGAAAATTTATTAATTTATTAATTAATTATCAAATGAGTTGTATGTATATAATTTTTTTAAAAAATTATGTCACATCCTATATATAGAGTTGTTATATCATAAACTCGGATCTATGTTGCATTATGTACTCGGATCCAAAACATTAACTATTATATGCATCAAAAAAAATTTAAAATTGTTAGCTGGTTTTGTTGGTTAACGTAATAAGTAAATATATTTGAGGTGATGGGTTGGAATTTCAGCCAGTAATTTTCTTTATATATATATATATATATATATATATATATATATATATATATATATATATATATATATATATATATATATATATATATATTCTTTATTTTTTCCTTTTTAAGTTATTTTTTTGTTTCTTTTTTTTACTTTTTTTATTTTTAATATTTCCAATTAAAATTATATTAATGATTGATTTTTTTTTTATTTTTTAATTGTTCTAATCAAATTTATATTAATTTTTATAAGAAAAAATTACATTAATGATTGAATTTTTTTTATTTTTTAATTGTTATTTATTTTTATGAAATTATCAGTTTGATTTCTTATTTATGTTGAATTTGATAAAAGTAATAGAGTTATTAAATATTATTTTATATTTTTTAGGTAAATTATTTAATGTATCAAATAAAATTCACTTTCTATAAATTTATATAAAATTAATTTAATTAATAATTTATATTATTATTTATTTAAATTAATTATAAATTAATATTTTTATTTTTTGTGATATTAGAATTTTGTTGTAATATTTATATTATTAAAATAATATCTAAAATTTTTATGGTAAGAAATTAATCTATCAAAATTCATAAATCATATACGATAAATTTATCAGTTACAAAGTATAGGTTCATAACATATAAAATATAAATTTATCACTTTTAAGAAATATATTTTATTCTCTTACTAGTAAAACTGACAGTAAAAAATAATAAATTTATATGTGATATATGATGAACCTCAATATTATATCTAATGAATCTGATAGTTATATATGATGAACTTAAATTTTAAATCTAATAACATCATAATTATATGTAAAATATTAAAGAATGAAAATTATAAATATGAGAAATGAATAAAATTAAATTATAAAATAACTAAATTATGAATCTGACAGTAAAAGTAAATGAATATGTATATGATATATCTAATGAAAATGATAGTTATATGTGATGAACCTAAACATTATATCTAATTAACCTGATAGTTATATGTGATGAACCTAAACATTATATCTAATAAACTTGATAGTTATATGTAATGAACCTAAACTTTAAATATAATAAATCTCATAATTATATGTGAAATATTAAAAAATGAAAATTATAAATATGAGAAATTAATAAAATTAAATTATAGAATAATTAAATTATGAATCTGACAGTAAAAGTAAATGAATATGTATATGATATATCTAATGAACCTGATAGTTATATGTGATAAATCTAAACATTATATCTAATGAACTTGATAGTTATATGTGATGAACTTAAATTTTAATATAATAAATCTCATAATTATATGTAAAATATTAAAAAATAAAAATTATAAATATGAGGAATGAATAAAATTGAATTATAGAATAATTAAATCATGAATTTAACAGTAAAACATAATGAACTTGCATATGATATATGACGAATTTAAATATTATATCTAATAAATTTGATAGTTATATGTGATAAATCTAAACTTTAAATCTAATAATATGATAATTTAAAGTTTAATATAAATTTACAGTTTACAAATGATAAATCTACACTATATATTGGATGAATTTATAAGTAATACTTAATAAACATGTTGCTTGTAAGTGGTGAATATAATTATTATATAAATTATATTAGACAGTGAATTTTTAATGAATTTATTATTATTTAAAAAAAGATTTGATTTTTGAAAATTCACTGTCATAAAAAAGATAAATATGATATTTATCTTTTTGTTAAATTATTTTTAAAAACCATTTTAAAAAATTACCTATAAAAAATGATAAAATTTGCAAATAAAAATTACGTTGAAAAATTAATGATATTATAATTAATTATGATTGTAATAATCAAATAAAAAAAATCCAACCATTAATATAATCTTTGTCTTATAAAAATTAATATAAATTTAATTAAAATAATTATTATTATTTAAAAAATGATTTTTCAAAATTCATTGTTATAAAAAAAAATAAATATGATATTTTATAAAAATTTAAAATTTTCCTTAAAAATTATTTAAAAAAATACCTATAAAAGTATTAAAATTTATAAACAAAAATTATGTTGAAAAAATAATGATATTAAGTAATCATTAGAAGAACTAAATAAAAAATTCAACAATTAATGTAATTTTTCAATATTTTTTATATTAAAAAGCAAAAAGAAAAATAAATAAATAAAAAATAGAGAAAAAGAAAAGAATAAATGAAAAAAGAAAAAAAAAATTTAACGTATGGTGAGATTTGAACCTAGAACCTCTAAATATTTAAACAAACATATTAACCAATTATTGTTTTACTTGTATACCCATGTGCACACACGTTTAACCAAGTTAGTTAAGGAAATTAATTAGGTAATGTTTAATATTAGAAAATGTTAAATGTTTTCAAAAATTATAAATTTTTATTTTTATTTTTTAAAAAACTAGAGATGGCAATAGAGTGAGAAATCTTCGTTTCTTACAGAGATTTATTCCAAATAGGATAGAAATTCCTTGATTTTTATCCCCATAAGAGTAGAAATGGAAGATTTTTTTTTCCCGTTCGTAAAAATGAAGTGAGGATGAAGAATATATTCTCCATCCATGTCCTCACGGAGACCCAATAGTATATTTATATATAAAAAAAATTATTTCTCAATTACCCCTTATATATAGAGAGAGAGAGATAGAGAGAGATTTATAATTTTATAACTCATTCTATGTAATTCTCTACATCATGATAGCTCTAAAGAATTTTATATTAGATTAATTTATTTTTTCATATTTTATTTGTTTGAATCAATTAACATTTTCTAAATAAAATTATTTTTATTTTTCAACTATTATTTATGAATTTTATAAATATAAAAAAAAATATAAGTATTACTATATAGATTAATAAGTAATATATAAAAAAATTAATAAAATATGTAAATAATACTAATAGTGAAAATATATATGCAAAAGTTTTAATTTAATAATATTTTAATCATTATTATTGTGAATTTAAATCTAACTAAAGTCTAAATTTTAAATTTTTATACACTATATTTTATTATCTAAAAGCATATAAATTTGAAGTGAGATAAGGCCAAACAAAAAAAAAAAAAAAATCAAGTGGGACTAAATTATCTCCGTTTGTGAGACGAGGACAAGGATAAAGATTTCCTGCTAAGATGATGATAGCGTTCATCTTACCCCATCGCTATCCCTATTAAAAACAGGTGTAGCAATAATTTGAACTTAAATTTTATTAAATAAAACATATGCTAACTTAATTTAAATGAATATTAAAATCCAAAATTAATCAATCCACACATTTTTAAAAGTATTATTAAATCTCGAAATTAAATTTTTGAAAATCTTTAATATTCTTCTTACCGTATGGTTAGGGATATCCTCCACATAATTTATGTGTGAATCGAAACTAATTTTTTTTTTTGATGGCAAGTAATTTTTCTTTTTACACAAATTTAAGGATATACTTCTTATACTCAACCTATAAATTAATGCATGAATTATTTTAATTTTTAACTTTAAAAATTAAGTTTTAATTAATAAAAAATATATAAATTATCTTACCAATGAAATTAATTCTTGAGGTGGTATCAAACATTATCTTATGGTGCTAAACAATATTAAAGGTGTCAAGATTGATTAATTATGATGTGGGAAGCGGCACTTCCGCAAGTTTAACCTAGTAATTAATTGTCTCATTCATATATCAATTTGAATATACACTCATCAAATTTGTTTTAATCCAACCATATTGGCTGCATATGGACTATGTGTAATTAAATGGTGGAAATAAGAGTCAATTTAATTTAGTGATGGCAAGCAATTGTTATACGTAAACTAACAATCATTTAGAGTGTTAAAATCAATTAACCATTGAAGAGTTAAATACTAACAATTAAAAATATCAAAATTCAACATTAAATCATTAGGCTAATTGAGTGCCAGTTTAATGTTAATACAGTTAAATCTCTATAAATTAATAGATCTAGGATCACAAAAATTTATTAATTAATCAACTTATTATTTAATCAATAAATTAATAATTTAATATATACATTAATTAATAAAAAATTAGTTTATCGAGGTATTTTTTTTCTAAAACATTAAACTTAGTATTTATCTGTATTGTGATTATATGAATATTACCTAATTACCAAATTATATTCACATTATTTTATGTATTTGTTTACCTAAAATAAGTTCACGAATGTAATTAGTCTTATTAAATAAAAGTCATGAATCTATCCATTTTTACAACAAATTAAAATTAAATTTGATATATAATTATTTAATATACTTCACAAATATATTGAATAATTTAATCTAAACACACGGCGTCCCATACCATGTATTATATAATTTTTTTTGAATAAATGTATATATATAATTTTGATATAAAGAAGATTATTAATTCATTTATCAAATGTGACCTATGTCGTATTTTTTTAAAATATATTATTTTATAAATTTAACTAATTATTAATTTATCACATTAATCTCAATTTGAGACCGTTCAAAAATATTATTTAATCGACTATTAATTTATCGATGATATATGTTATATTGCAAAAACTTGACTTAGTAAAAATAAAAAAGAGTTCTCTTGAACATAATGCACAATAGTCACTTATCATTTGATTTTAATGGACTCTACATATATATATATATATATATATATATTTGGGATAAATTTGATATTTAAAATTTGTCCAATATCAAATTTAAACCAGTAAAAATAAAGTGATAAATAGCTACCATCCAATAAATTATTATTTTTTTTATTCAAAATCAATTTTCTTTCAATGATAATATCGAGCTAATTCTAAGACTTCATTACGTTTGGATTACACGTATGATAAGACTTGAAATTCCATTTGTGAGATAGAACAGAAGCCCATACTTTTCTTCAAAATGAGTACAGACGATACATAAGAATCTTATCATAAGATTTATGTTATCATTGACAAGAGTCTAAAGTGATGTGTAAAGTATACACTAAAATGCAGGTACCTTGTGCAGTCTACATCAAAAGACTACAAAACAGTGTTAGTCATCACCTCTCAATTGCCAGTGAAATTTTCTTTTTGAAGTCTTTGCAAAAAGCTAACTTTAGAATGTTCTTGTGGTGTAAAATAAATTGCTACATAAAAAGAGAAAGACACTGCTTTCTGTAATCAGCCCTTGTACCGATCTACAAAGTTTCAAATTTGAACGGCTGTTGGAATCCAAATTTAAAAAAAAAATAAAAAAACGATTGATAACCCATAATAATAATAATAATAATAACAATAAGTGTGACTATACATATTAAATCTATTTCTGTCTATTAGACTTTCATTATAAAAAAAAAATAATTAATAAAATAATAAAATAACTGTTATAAAATAAAGAATAATTATAGAAAATAGAAAAAAGAAAGAATATAATAGAGAATAAGTTTTTTTGTGTACCATTTCATTGATTATATACACCTATTCATAATTGTGGAATAAAAACATAGTTGTGGAATAAAAACTTGACTAATGAAATAGAATATAATCACATAATAATTTGATTCCTCTGATGAGAACAAATTTTAACACTGCATATATTAATCGATAAAATAATACCGTTTAAATATCATATTAGGTAAAAACTTAGTATATAAGTCTGTTAGGTTATCACTCAAACGAATTTGATGGATATCTCTTCTGGAACTCATATATATACAAGAATTTGGGTGAAATTTATATGTTTACTTCGGTCATCCTCGATACACCCACTTTTAATTTGTAAAATACATATTACATTATTCTCAAAATATAATAGAAATATCTTTAGTGAGATACTTCAAAACTATAAAAACTTTTATAAAATTACAGTACTACTATAAGTGAATATATAATTAGTCTAAGATCAACCATTATAGAGATCAAGCAAATAATCAACATTTGCATATACAATTAATCATAATATTAATAGTATATTGAAGATAATATTTTACACCATTATAATGTCTCTTAGTAGGTGCAAACCTATACTTAGTTAGGAATTTTTCTAACAAATATAATATTAAGCCTAATGTAATTTGCAAGATATATGAATACCTTTATAGCACTTATATATGGTACTTCAAGACCAAATAACTCTTTGTTATCTTATTTAGGTCTAAAAGGGTTTATCCTCACTTTCACTTAGCAGATCACCTATTGGTGTGCTTAAGGAAATCTATACAAAATTGTTTAAGTATCTTTTCCACATAAATAGATTGGTGTATTAAGATTCTTTAGGATAAATAATTGATCTGTAGGCTGAAACAAAATTTCATTTCTTTTAAATTTTTCATCTCGAACTCACTCTTCAAATAGGTACATGCTTCTTTGGGTTCGCTAAGAGTCACAATGATATTTAAATCATCAATATATATTGCAACAATAACGTTTACCATTCTATGGTCTTTTATGAATATAAATGGACATAGTATATTATTCATATATTTTTTTTTCAATAAGAATTTACTCAAACAATTATATTACATGTCCATATTACCTTAATCCATATAGGAGTTTTTACAATTTGATGAAATATATATCACATGTTTAATGTGCATTCATTTATGATATCTTTAGTCCTTTTGGAACCCTTATATAAATATCGTTTCATAAGACGTATATCAAGCCTTTCTTTAACTACCATACTAATTAAATATCAGAACATGATTATATTCATAATAGGAGATGGCAACAAGCCTCACTTTATATCTTACCACCTCATTATTTTTATTACACTTTTAGAGAAATACCCATTCACATTTTTAGGGAGTCGGCATAACATGTCCAAATTTATTGCATTTAAAAAGCGAGTCTAGATCGGCCTAGATTTGGCTATTTCCATGATGGCCGATCATGTCTATGCTAACATTTAGTTATATTCATAAATTCTGGATCCATATTATCTCTTGAAACAGTAGGAGCTACTATTGAGGCAAATTTATTATAGACAATAAATGAATTTCTATCAAATCTTTCTCTCATATTACAAAATTAATCGAGATCTCCTAATTTTCATTCATATGATCATAACTCCACGAGCCATATATGGAGAATCTAATTGCTTCATTGTCTCAGTCTATGTCTCATCATTGGTTATAGCGCTTTTACTGAGATCTTCCTCTTTAAGAGACTTCTCTTTAGGAGATTTTCTTAATTAGTGACGCTGCTTTTCTTTTTTGCGGATTTTTATTTTAGTTTCAATTTACTATCCACGCTTCTGGAGTTTATTGAACATGATTGATTTTCTATTCGTAATTAGAACTATAACCCTTGCAGGGGTTTTAGCAGCTGTAATATGAGATTTTATCACTCTTTTAACATATATAAATGCATTTGGCAGTTAAGTTGCAATTTATTACAACTGTGTTATTTTCTAAACTTCTGGTTCACTCTAATTTGTACGTGAATCAAAATTATTTAAAGAGTATTCTTTTTAATAAATTTCTCGATATTTTTTATCATTGCATATACTTTTTCTCCCCCAAATATAGAGAAATGTGCCTCATTAAAATAAATTTGAAGTCTATTTTTTGGACTTTTTTTTTGCACATTGAGATGATGTTATTGGTACGCACAACCAAAAACTCAAAGATAAAAAAAAAAAAAAATTATTAGGCTCATGTCCACGTTGTAGGGGAGAATATCTATTAATGCAGATGTTTGAATCCAAAGTAAATCAGGATGTACAATGGCATGTCATACCTTCAAGGTCTGATTATTAAACTACAAGTTCAACATTTGAACTACATGTTCAACGCAACTTTTTTTTTTAATGTATACCAAAGATAAAACACTAATGAATTTAGCCATAGATTATAATATAAAATAACACGGATAAATAGATAAATAATTTATCAATGTAATCCCACAAGGTAGCAAGAATAATATAAATAAATGCAAAATCTTAGCCAATTACTCCTTCAAGAAGATGAATTATGTCTTCCATGTGTAATTTACAAAATTTACCTCACTTTTAACCTTTGGTAATCTACAGTATTCACTTCAGGGACTGCTGTTGTATTGGTGGGCCAAACTTAATAATTAGAAATTCAGTATTTTTTTCACCCATTGGATGACAAGCAATAAGTTTAAAATATTTTATAAATTTTCGCTCTCTATACTACTACTACAGGAGCATGTTAGAGATATAAGAACACTATATGTCATCTATAGCATATTATATTCTATAACTTTATTACCACACAATTTCAGTCGTGAAGTGATTTTAAACATGATTGAATTGTATTATGAAACAAATTTAGAATCTTATAAGCACATATTTAGCAAATCATATTGAGCTTGTTGTAGGACTACAACTTTCAAGTAATCATATCTATCTTTAAAGCTCTTCTAGATAATACAAAAATCTTAAATAGAGAGATATTTAGCATTTTTATTCTCACTTAAATGAGATTTAAGTATGACCATATATAACTTTTATCTTGTTTTAATTTTAATCACAAATTAAAATCAAGCACCATAAAAATTTATCACAAAAATTTATTTTGACGTTATATTTTTTCAACTTGAACCACAGTATTGACGAATCAAATAAATCAGCTCTTTAAAGTCGATCAAGTTATATAAAATATGTACCTTTCAACTTTGATAAAGTCTATAATGACTTCTATCTCATAAATTTATTTTAATAAATGTAATAAATTCATGTCAATACAAAATCCATCATTAATAATTATGCAAAATAGGCACAAACAATGAGCAATATCAAAGTTAAAAACTCAATTTAAATTTCTTAATAAAATTAGAGACATATAACTCTAATAAATATATTTTATCCAATGATAAAGTATTAACGTTTTTCCAACATAAAGCAACTAGATCATAAAATGATTAAATTTTGAACATTTTCAACAAAATCATTAGTGAAAAGTAACAAATCCAAGCCACAGTAGCAAAAAAAAAAAAATAATAATAATAATAATTTAATAATCAAATAGAACCTTTGAATTTATTCATCAATTCACAATGTAGTATATGATTAAAAAAAAAAACTTTTCAATCAAAATGCTAATGAGAAAACTAGAAGGTGAACCACTTAACAAATTAATTAAGACCCAATCAAGAATTTCGGCATCTGGTATCTATAATGAATAATTCTTACCCGTGATGTCGAATGCCATAAATTCTGATTTCATCAAATTTGAGATTGTCTAAGTAATATATTAAATAGAATCATAATAATATCAGTCATTCAAAAATTTATAGACAATTTATTTAGTTTTTCAAGAACATAGGATATTAATTTTTTAATAAATTAGGATATTTAGTTCTTCAGGAACTTCAAATGCCAATTCTTCAAGAATTTATGTCTTATTTATTTATTTATTCTGCTTTTTAAGAACTGTAAATAATAATAGTTTTTCAGGAACTATACTAATTTATCTAATTCTATAGGAATTTAGAACACAAGTTTTTCAGGAACTGTATTTAATTTATTAAAATAAATAGTATCAAATAATAATATCTCCATAAATGAGCATATATATTTAATAAAGCCCAAAATCACCGCATCTAATTAGTTAGGATGAATTGTATTTTAAAATTGAATGTAGTAACTTAAATAATTAATAACAAATAACAAATTAAAACTCCATGCAATCAACTGTCACATGCTTCAAATCAAGTAAATCAATAGTTATACGAAAATATGCAATCAACTACAAATCCCATATTAGCAAACAATAGTGATAATAACTCAAACAATTATTATTATAACTATTATTATAAAATGGTAATTATTTTAAAAAAAAAAACTTTAGAATATTGTGCTATTGTTAGAAAGTGGCAATAATGTTGTGGTGTCAAGCAAATAACAATAGCAAATTTATTTATTTTATTTTGTTTATTGATGAATATTCGTGTTTTTCTTGGTTTTATTTTATGAAACATAAATTTGAATTATTACCTAATCTTTACATCAATCTTGTAACAAGTTGCACCTAGGCAAGTACTTGCTTGAGAAGCTTAGTGAATGGAAATAAAATCCCATATCGATAGCATAAGAGAATTTCAAATGGTTTGTATAAGTAACTTAGGTTAACCATTTGTGACTAGGGTTGAGCCTTAAAAATAATAGGTTATTTAGAGTCAATTTTGAGCCATTACAAATAGTATTAGAGCTATCTCAGGGTCAGATTATGTTATGAAAGTATGCAACTTTCTTTATGAATCAGATTAGTAGGAATAACAATAATAATTAAAATAACGCACACAAATAAATTAATTATTGGACAAGTGTAAGTATCTCTAAATATGCTGCAAAATTTTTATTGAAAAATAAAATATACAAGTGTTTACACCACTTTAATAACTCACAACCCAAGAATTTTTCTCTAAAAATTCTCTCAAAGTTTCTCTCTTTTTAATTTTTTCTTCTCTGTTTTGGGATATATAAAATGAAAACAAAATTCTAAATTTATAGTTTTTCTTCATACGACATTAATAGCAAATGAAATAAAAATCATTATTTTAATTAGTAAAAAACTAAATTAACCTTAATTCAAAAACCATTTATTATATTTAGGATTCTAAATATATCCTATTATTTTCTCAACAATCTCCCACTTGAAGACTGATTTCAATCTGTCTTCACACCTCACTTTATGTAGCATAACTTTCTGGTCTTATTACTCTTGCAGACCAACTAAAGTTGAACACAACTTTAGTTTGTCGATAGTCACCGTTTTTGTCAACATATCCGTAGGATTTTTACTTCCTTGAATCTTCTCTAGTATTAACACTTCATTTTCCAATAAAGATCGGATGAAATGATACCGAAGTCCAATATGCTTTGTTCTAGAATGAAATGCTGAATTCTTTGCTAAGTGTATCGCACTCTGACTATCACTGTACAAAACATTATTCTCTTGCTTGAATCCTAACTCTGTTAACAAACCTTGAAGCCATATCATCTCTTTACTAGCTTCAGTTACTGCTACATATTCTGCCTCTATTGTGGATAGAGCAACAATCTTCTGTAATTACGACATCCAACTAACTGTTGTATTTCCAACCATGAAAATATAGCCGGTGGTGCTTTTTCTATGATCGACTTCTCCTCCAAAGTCTGCATCGACATAACCTTGTACTTTTATTTCACCTTTACCAAAGTACAAACACTTATTTATGGTACCTCGTAGATACCTCAAAATCCATTTCACTGCTTCCCAATGAGCTTTACCTGGATTTGACATATACCTGCTAACGACTCCCACTGCATGTCCAATATCTGGTCTTGTACAAACCATTTCGTACATCAAACTTCCAATAGCTGAGGCATAAGGAACCTTAGCCATGTAATCTCTATCTTCCTTTGTCTGAGGGGATTGATCCTTGGATAATCGAAAGTGACTTGCCAAGGGTGTGCTAACTGGCTTAGCATCTCCCATATTAAATCTCTGCAAAACGCGTTTGATGTACTCTGATTGAGATAATTGCAATATCCCTCTATGCTTATCTCTTATAATTTGCATTCCAAGAATCTTCTTTACTGGACCTAAGTCTTTCATGTCAAACTCTTTTGACAATTGCTGCTTCAACCTTATAATATCATCCATATTTGAACCTGTTAGTAACATATCATCAACATAAAGTAGTAAAATGATATAACTAGATTGGTATCTTTTGAAGTAGCAACAGTGGTCAGCGTTGCACTTTTGAAAATCTTCCTTATGCATAAAGTTATCAAACTTTTTGTACCACTGTCTTAGGGCTTGTTTTAGACCATACAAACTCTTCTTAAGTTTGCACACCATATTTTCTTTCCCAGTTTCTAAGAAACCTTCTAGTTGATGCATGTATATTTCTTCATCTAAATCTCCATGAAGAAATGCAGTCTTCACATCTAACTGCTCAAGATAAAGATCTTCAATGGCAACAATACTCAACACAGTCCTTATGGTATTAAGTTTCACAACAGGAGCAAAAATCTCATTGTAGTCAACTCCTTCTTTTTGTTGAAATCTTTTGACTACTAATCGAGCTTTGTATCTCTTAGAACCATCATGTTCTTTTTTCACCCGATACACCCATTTGTTGTGAAGGGCCTTCTTACCTATGGGTAATTTAGTTAATTCCCATATCTAGTTTGAAATCAAAGATTTCATCTCGTCTTTCATTGCAAGCTCCCACTTGCTAGCATCACTAGTCTGACATGCTTCGGTATAGCATTCAGGCTCCCCTTCATCAGTCAATAACAAATAATTCATGTACTTCCTATTTGGCACATGAGGCCGAGAACTCCTCCTCAGTACAGGGGCTGGACTAGGAGGTTGTGGTATGTTAGATTGTGGCATACTACTTTCCACAATAATTTCTTCTTGTTGATAAGGACTTCTTATAATAGACTCTATTGTCGTACTATCTGGGGTATAATATTCATCTACAAATATTGGCCCACTCTTTACTGAGTCACTGGCATCAATTTTATGTCTATCTTGATACATGACTCTTTCATTGAAAATAACATCTTTGGTACGTATGACCTTTTTATTTTCATCATCCCAAATATGGTATCCAAACTCATCCCCACCATAGCCAATGAAAGTACATTTCTTAGATTTAGGATCAAGCTTATTTCTGCCTTGATCATTAATATGCACATATGCTACACAACCGAAAACTTTTAAGTGTGACAATTTTATCTCCTTTCCACTCCATACCTCCTCTGGTATTTTATACTCTAATGGAGTTGATGGTCCTCGATTGATCAAGTAAGCTGCTGTATTGACTGCCTCTGCCCAGAACTGCTTTGGTAAACCTGACTGAATACGAATGCTTCTGGCTCTTTCTGTCAACATTCGGTTCATACGCTCAGCTACGCCATTGTGTTGAGGCGTACCCAGCACAGTTCTCTCCATCTTGATTCCGTGCTCATAGCAGAACTTCTTGAATTTGGTGCTTCATATTCACCACCATTATCAGTTTTGAACTTTTTAATCTTCAAACCTGTCTCATTTTCAACCATAGCTGTCCATCGCTTGAAAGCTTCAAACACTTCAGACTTATGTTTTAGAAAGTAAACCCACACCTTTCGAGAGTGATCATCAATAAAAGTCACAAAGTAGTGTTTTCCACCAATGGATGAGGTAGTTGTTGGTCCCCAAACATCAGAGTGAACAAGCTCCAACTTTTCTTTCTTGGGTGTTCTACCACTAGTTTGAAAGCTTACCCTCTTCTACTTTCCAAGTATGCATTCCTCACACATGTCTATTTCAACAGACTATAAACTAGGGAGTTTTCCCTTCGAATGCATAAGCTTCATTCCTTTCTCACTCATATGACCAAGTCTTTGGTGCCACAATTTGGAATCTTCATTTCCTGCTACAATTGCAATTGAACAACACGCCCCTGTTGTCATGTAAAGTGTACCACTCTTTTTACCATGAGCAACTAACATTGCTCCTTTTGAAATCTTCCAATTATCACCTTGGAAGTTTATAGTGTAGCCTTCATTAGCCAACTGTCCAATTGAGATCAAGTTCGTTCTTAGGTCGGGAATATCTCTGACATCCTTCAGCTCCCAAACTGACCCATTTAACTTAATCTTAACTACACCTTTACCAACAATATCACAAGGTTGATCATCACCAAGATATACCTTTCCAAGGTTTCTAGGAACATACCTCTCGAAGAATTCTTTCTTCAAAGTAGCATGGAATGATGCTCCAGAGTCTAACACCCAAGACTTTTCCTTGCTCTCCAAAGAGCATATCAACGCATCATCTCTTTCTAAGGTAGAAGTAACATTTGCCTCTGCCTTCACTTCTTGGCTTTTTGGTGCACTCTTGCACTGATTTTTGTAGTGCCCAATCTTTCCACAATTCTAACACTCGATGGTCTTTAAGTTCTGGAAATTATTAGGATTCCTTGATTTTGATCTCCTATCTTTAGATTTACCACGATAATTGGATCTTCCACGTTCATTCCTTCTCATTGAATTTCTTCCTCTTGACTCTGTATGTAAAACTAAAGAGGTTGATGATTCACCCGACTCTCTTCGTCGAATCTCTTTGCTAAGAACCAGATCACAAACATCATCAAATCTTAACTTATTACTTCCCGACGAGCTACTCACAGCCATGACAGTAGCATTCCAACTATCTGGTAGAGAAGACAAAGGTATTAATGCTCGTACTTCATCTTCAAATTCAATTTCAACTGAACTCAATTGGGTTGTGACTGAATTAAGTTCATTGAGATGTTGAGCTACCGATCTGCCTCCCATCATCCGCAAATTGAACAATCGCCTCATCAAATGGACTTTATTAGAGGCTGACGGCTTCTCATACATACTAGAAAGTGCTGCCATAAGACCTGCTGTGGTCTTTTCCTTTGCTATATTAAAAGCAACATTGCGTGATAACATTAATCTAATAACTCCAAGGGCTTTTCTGTCAAGGAGAGCCCATTCTTCATCTTCCATGTCTTCTGGCTTAATTCCTGAGAGAGGTTGATAAAGGCTTTTCTAGTACAAATAATCTTCTATCTTTATCTTCCAAAAGCCAAAGTCTGTACCATCGAACTTATCAAGTTTTACTTTTCCTTCGTTTGCAGCCATTGCTCCCACTCAAATCTGACTTCTTTGGATCTTTTTTGACTATTCCTCTTTAAATAGATTTCACCAAAAAAAGGCTCTGATACCAATTGTTATGAAAGTATGCAACTTTCTTTATGAATTAGATTAGTAGGAATAACAATAATAATTAAAATAACGCACACAAATAAATTAATTATTGGACAAGTGTAAGTATCTCTAAATATGCTGCAAAATTTTTATTGAAAAATAAAATATACAAGTGTTTACACCACTTTAATAACTCACAACCCAAGAATTTTTCTCTAAAAATTCTCTCAAAGTTTCTCTCTTTTTAATTTTTTCTTCTCTGGTTTGGGATATATAAAATGAAAACAAAATCCTAAATTTATAGTTTTTCTTCATATGACATTAATAGCAAATGAAATAAAAACCATTATTTTAATTAGTAAAAAACTAAATTAACCTTAATTCAAAAACCATTTATTATATTTAGGATTCTAAATATATCTTATTATTTTCTCAACAGATTATGCAAAGCTAATAGGCCAAATAGGAAAAGAGCTATCTGTGGAATAGATCATAAAATGGAATCACCTAAGGCACTAGCGAACCATAATATCCAAGGTCAATCATGGGCTAGATCTTGACCTAAGCTGAGTTGTAAAAACATGAGCTAGTAAACTTTCTACGTAGACATCACACCCCAAAGAAAGGGAGAGTGTGACAAGTCACACCTTGGCAAGTGCTTATTTGAGGAGCTTAGCAAATGGGAGTATAATCATACATTGATAACATAGGAGAATTTCAAAAAATTTATATAGGCTGCTTTTATTTTATCTAAATAACTTGGGTTAACCATTTTGAGTTAGGTTGAGCCCTAAAAATAGTAGGTGATTTAGTGATAGTTTCGGGCCAGGTTGTTACATTTGATATTATTAAAATTCTTCAAACTGACAATACCATGGAATACAAAGATTTGATCTCATTTCATTTGCCTCATCAATAATGTACATTTGCCCAAAATGGTTGGGCTGACCAAAACATCTTGATATCTTAGATTTTGTTTTTGCTTAACTTCTCTTATTGCTTGTTTGAAAAATTTTGGGGAGAAGCATCTCTTACTGCTATTTATATTATAAATTGTATTTGTACTCTAATTTTAAATGATCTTTCTTCTTTTGAGTGTTTGTTGATAAGCTTTCCAATATTTCCTTTCTTAATGTCTTTAGTTGTGTATGTTTTATTATTTTACAATCTCATAAGCATAGGAAATTAAAACCTCAGGCTCATTTGTGTTGCCTTTTGGATTATGGGATAAGTATAAATGTTATCCATATTGGAAACCTATCTTTAATCAATAAAGAATCTCCCGACATGTTACCTTTTGTGAACACACCTTATATTCCTCTTCATCCAAATTTAATACATCTCTCTTTACCTCTTACTTGTTCATTACTGATTCTTCTATTGAGTTGTTTTCTAACTCTAACTCAGATTCTCCTAGGGAGCTTAAACTTGTTTTAGCTTTCATTAGTGAGCTTAACATTGCTGCTCCTACTCTTTTATCAATCTCAGTAGAAGTTGCTGTGCCTATTGATTTTGTGCCTCCTTATAGTCTTCCTTTCTATCAATCTGACGAGTAAAACTTCTATTGGGAATAAGTGGATTTACAAGGTTAAAACTTGCACATATGGTTCTGTTGAATGTTATAGGGCCTATTTTGTTGCTAAAACCTTTGCTTTTATTTCTTGTTTAACTTCTATTCATAGTTTGTTAACTATTACTACCGTGAAGCAATGAAATATATTTTAGATGTATGTTAAAAATGTCTTTCTTGTATGTCAAAAATGTCTTTCTTAATGGTGATACTAAAAGAATTTCAACCTCCTTCAGTCTACTCTCATCATCCACACAAGGTTTGTCAACTTCAATGAGTTTTGTATGGCCTCAAACAAACTCCTCGTGCCTAATTTTCAAAATTTAGTTCCACTATTCTCATTTTAATTTCACTTCTAGTCTACATGATTATATTTTATTGATTTATCATAATGGCCATGGTATTATTCTTTTACTAATTTGTGTGGATGATATGATCTTTCATGGTGATGATACAATTGTTATTTTAGAGTTATAGCATTATCTCATCCTGCATTTTGGGATGAATTAAAGATTTGGGCCTTTTTAATTACTTTTTGGGTCTCAAAGTCTCCTCTAGTTCTTATGGGTATTATTTGTCTCAAGCTAAATATGCATCTAACTTTCTCTTCTGAGCCAGTATTACTAACAATAAAGTTGCCTCTATTCTTTTGGAAATCAATGTTAAGATTAATCCAATGGATCCATATATATGATCCTAAAATTTACAGACAACTCATTAACATTTTAATTTATCTCATTGTAACTTGTCTAGATATCACTTATGTAATTCACATAGTCAATTTTTGGCAACTCCTAGGAATACTTATTTTGTTGTCATTTTACACATTCTTTCATTATGTCAAAGGCACACTATTTAATGGTTTTTTTCCTCACTTCTCTTTTGTATTATTAAGATACTTTGATGTTGATTAGGCAGGCAACCATGTCGTTCTACCACTAGTTATTATTTATTTTTTGAGTGGCTCTCTTGTTTCTTGTCACAATAAGAAAAAAACTGTTACTACTCACTCCAATACTGAATATGAATACCAAGCTCTTACTGAAACGATCTCATTATCACTTTGGTTTCATTTGTTACATGAGGTTGAGGATACGAGCATTACACATTCTTTAGCTATTATTTTATATTGTGATAATAAAAATGGTATTTAGATTGCTCATAATGATGTTTTTCATGAATACACTAAACATATCAAGAATGATTATCATTTTGTTTGACAATATCTTATTTGAGGCACTCTTCAACTTATTTATATCTCTTTGCTAAATCTCATCTTCCAAGCCATTTTTATTATCTACTTAACAAACTCAAGTTGGTATCTATTCTACCATATTGACTTGAGAGGGTGTTAATGTGATATTAGGTAACTAGCATGATTATAGGAATTGAACCTATAATTTAGAGATTGTATACGTAAAAGTATATTTCAAAAAAAGATATTTTAAGAATTATAGCTTTTATTATGAAAATTATAGATTGATTATACAATCAATATATAGATTATTTTTCTTATATAAATAGGACGCCTTTTTATACTCAAAACACACAATAATAATGCAAGTTTTTTTTTCTTTTCTTTATCTTTATCTTTTATTTATAGGTTATTTATCTTTATTTATCTTATGCTTTATATATAGTTTCTTTTTCTTTTCTTTTTTTTTTTCAATTTCTTTCTCTATTCTACCTTATTATTTTAACATGAATCTCCTATCCCATCCCTCTTTGGTGTTTGAAACATACACAATCGCATCTCAGAGACTCACATTTACCAACTACACAATCTATCATTCTTTGTTAATTTTTTTTATTTGATTATTATTTCTTGGTTAATTGTTACTTAGTTTTTAGGGTGAAACCAAAATTGAAAAACGAACCAAATCGACTAGTTCGATTCAATTCAATTTTTTAGTACATCAGTTCAATTTAATTTTAAATATTGTAAACCAAATTAAATTTCAGCTTGGTTCAATTTTTGGCCAAAAAATTTCGGTTCAAATTAAACCAACCGAAGTTTTAAAATATACCTATATATATATATATATATATATATATATATATATATATATATATATATATATATATATATATATATATATATATATATATATATATATATGTTGCAAAATGGCATAACCAAACTAATAATATCTTTACTAATTTTATTTAAATGCATGCATGTTTTGTGTTAATTTTCTATGCTAATGTGTGTTTGATCTTTTGTTTGAGTGTTATAGGATAATATAAGTGTAAGAATATGATTTTAATTGAAAATGGAAGCTAAGGACCAAAATGGAACCAAGTGCCAAGCTTAGAAGCAAAAACAAGCCAAGGAAATGATTTCAAGGCTGTCACTAGTCGGCACCAACTGTGCTGACTCGTGACAGTGAGGGAATGTCACCAGTTGACACAGTTGGTGCTAACTCGTGACAGGGTGGTTACTACAACCTTTTAAGGCACCTTTCATTTTTGACACCTTTTTCAAAGGGGCACTTCTTGGGACACCTTGGGGCTTATAAATATTTAGATTTGGCTTCATTTTAGGGGAGATACTATTGTATTAGATAGGAAAAACTTACTTAAAATCCTTGTAAAGACCTTATTAGAATTAAGTACTTGGTTTGTATAAAGTGTCCTTCCAAAAGGCAGTTCAAGTTCAAGAACTGTGCAAGTCATTTCCTGAAGAATAAAGGAGTCTTCATTCATTAATCTTTCTTCCTTTCTTCTATTTTTGGTTTACTATTCAATAATGAATGCTTGCATTATTTCTATGACATATTTTACCATGTACTTAGTCTAATAGGTTGTTAGAATTGCAATAATGAATTAATTTTATGAACTACATTTTTAATATGCATGAATGATTTAGTTTCAATTGAGTGCTGCATTGTGTTATGTATGCTTGATCACCATATATAATGTTTTAATCATTTTGTTCACAACGAGAGTTGGGGCATTTTGGTGGAAATGCAATTGAAATTACTTAAAGGATAGGAAAGTACCTGGAGACAAGAAATCCACTTTGAGGGGTTAAAGAATTGGCATGGAATTTAATGGTTTTTGTTTATCTCTATAATTTCATGAGAGTGCTTGTAGACTCTAAATAAAAATACCCTTAATTGACAATGAGAGTTGCCTTTAAGGACTAATGGTCATATTCTCCAATCATTGCATGTGTTTATATGTTGTTAAACTTTTATAGTTCAAAATTAATTCTGAATTGTAATTCTATTTTTGTTATTAATTAAAGTAACAATAAAACTTTAGTATTTTATATTAGATAGAATAAATCAACATCTTTTGTTTGTTGTTTGCCTATCCATCTTAGTAATTACCTAGTTAATATAAAATTGCTTCAAATTCCCTAGAGTTCGATACCCTACTCACTCTATACTTAGTCTTAGAAACTAGGGTATTAAATTTGACCCACATCAATATATATATATATATATATATATATATATATATATATATATATATATATATATATATATATATATATATATATATATATATATATATATATATATATATATATAACCCAAAAAAATTCAAAAAAGAAAGAGAAAAATCTAAAATAAGCTCAAACAGACCAACTGAACCGAACTGAACTTTTCGGTTCGACTCAATTCAGTTTTTACTCTAATTTTGACTTGGTTCGGTTTATTAAAAATGAAATTTTTGGTTTTTAAGTTTTTCATTTTGGTTTAGTTTTAAATCGAATCGACAATTTGCACACCCATATTAGTTATTATATGTTTTTCTTAGTGTAAATATGCTGTCTTGGTCTACCAACAAACGACATGTATATTATTTCTCTATAAACTACACAAGCAAAGTAAATTCAAATTTATAATTATTTCAAATCATCTGTTAAAATAATTCTAATAGAAATACATAAAAATATATATATAAAATAACTATTTTATGGAATGTAATAATTATTACTTACTCTTTACAAATTTTTATATTTTACATGTTTGAAAAATATTTAATACATATTTTATAATATATTTAGAATTTCAATGAAAATTTAGAGTATAATTTTTTATGAAATAATTATTTCACATTTATTTTTGAATTAAAATAAAAAATAATTATTACACAAGAACTAATATTTTATTATATTTATATATATTTTTTAGAGCATTGAGGGAGTAAAGATTTTCAACTTGAATCTATTATCAAGTCAAGAGATGTATTAACACTAAATTATGCCTATAAAGTACATGATAAGTTTAGAATTTAACCATCCCTTTTGGGTTTGATTGGGCTTGGTTGGCCTTATAACCAATTTCTCAAGGAATTTATTTGTACTTGGATAAGCCCAACAAATATAGGGTCTACAAAGGTCTAGCTTGATGTTATCACCCTTACATTAGTCAAAAAGAACCCCTTAGTCGAAGAGAACCTCTTAGAGTGAACCTTTTAAAGCACTCCATCATTCATACCCCCTTCGGATGTGAACCCTCTATGAGCCGAGTACCTTCAGGTAGTCACACCTTTGGCTCTAGTCAAATTACCCACTTTATGTCCGATATAATGTGGCTCATATGCCCACACGTGAGACAAAGTCATAATAGCCTAGACATAAGTAAAATAAGTCAACTTGCCATAATAGGGCATGTCTCCTTATCACATCATCAACCACCAAGAGAGAACTCACTAAGTATAAAAAGGCCAACGATACCATCAATTGACTCTCCATCTTCTCACCTCCTTCTTTTTTCTCAAATACTTTTTAGGTCTATAGGAAACCATCTCCTTCCTCAAGACCAAAATCTCCATTGCTATCACTAACTTAAGCGTTAGAGTAGCCTTACCAATCCAAGGCCTGGCCTTTTGACATTCTCTTCCTTTTACAAGCTAAACTTGAGGATTCTTTTCAATGATAAGTCCAATATCAAAAGTCCAGCCAAAACTCCTCTTTAAAGATCTTACACTGATCAAATTAGCATCGCTTGTGGAACATAATTGGTTGAACTTTCTGGCTAAATCTTATTACATTCTCTTCTTTCTTTGAGGCTTGCTATACTAGCTTGCCTTTCTTCTCTTTGAGTTTGCACTGTTCACCCTTATAACTCCAAAAGCCAACTTTTAGCTTGTAAAAAAGTCCCTTGCAAATTCCTTATAAGTAACAATGACTAATCCTAATGAGAAAGACCCACCTCCTCCTCCTCATGTAGACCCTACATTCCCACAAATGATCCGTCCAAGAAACACATGCCCTCATAAAATATATCTCACCCTACCTGGAATTACTCAACTCCCTCAAATCGTGATCTAACTACATCTTTGCAAGATTTGAGTAGTTTGTTTGCTCAACTCGCATCTGTTGGTCCTAGCAATGCTCCTTCCAGCTAACTAACTTTACAACTGTAGCTATAGCTACCATCATACAAGCCATGCTCCAACCTCTCATTCATATTGCACCAACCTCCAATTATTATTACACCCAATATGAGTATAATACTCGAGACTAATCCGAGAATAGTGGTGAATAGGAAGTTGACCTTTCTACCAATGTTCATACCACCTCCAAATGGAGAAGAGGAGTAAATACCAGAAAGGTTAAGAAGTGCAATTATCAAGTCCATAATAGGCCAAATCGATAGAGATCGAACTCCTCTACTAAGGAGAGCATTCACATGGGCCTCTATGAAGCAAGCATGATGAAAACAGAGAATGTTCTAGGGAAGGAAGGCATTCTTATCACCATCAAGGAGATTTTGAAAAGTGAGCTAGTAGAAGAGGGGACAAGAGACACAAAAGTGGAAGAGATGCATAGGCCTTAAAAGGCACTCTAAAAGGGGGAGAGAGGAGTAGAGTCATCACAATCTACCTTTTCTTATTAAAGAAGTCAAAAGGACAGGAGAGGTTAAAAGGTGATTAGTAGACAAAGACGAGACTAGTAGACAAAGATGATATGTGAAGAAAGTAGTAAAAAAAGCACTAAAAGATTTTGGCAGAGACAAAGGAAAGAAAACGATGGACAAAGATCTGGTATTGACCTTCAAATCACCATTTGTGAAGAGAATTTATTACTTCAAAATGCCAAAAAAATTTAAACAACCAACAATTCATAGGTATAATGAGGATTCTGATCCTAGAGTACATATTATAGGAAGAAGGGACCTATTGCTATATGTTATACCCCCTTTTCCTTCACAAGCTAGCCTAAATATCCTTGTTTGATTAGTCTTTCTATCTCCTCCACCAGATAAGGTTGCATCCTGAAGACAAAGAGAAAACATCCTTTATCATAGAGAAAGGGACCTATTGCTATATGTCTATACCCTTCATGGCACCTCTTTATAATGTGAAGGAAGTTCAAAGTTTGACAAGGAGAATAGTAGCCCTCAACAAGTTCATGTTGCAATCTGTTGAAAAATTATATGCCATTTTTTGAGAAGTTAAGGAAGGTTGACTCTTTTGAGTGGACATATGAGTGCCAATGAGCTTTTAAACAGTTCACAAATTTCTTGAGTTTAGAGCAAATCTTGAGTAGATTAGTTCTTTTGAGGCCTTGCCCAAGCACTGGTCCGATCCACTGAGAGGAATTAAAATGCTCTTTAGGAGAAACTTCACAATTGAAACTCGCTATGAGTTCAGAAAATTAGATTTTGTGATTTGTTATTTGTAAAAGAGAGTAGCTATTTTAATTTACTTATTTTAATTAGGAAAATTAAAGAAAAACCCAAAATGATTGACTCCAAAAATATTTTGATTTATCCCAATGGAAAAAGCGCTAATCCACGAGTAATCAAAGATGGCTTGGAGATTAAGTTTTAGTATTTAAACAAATATTTGGCTAAAAATTACGAAATAACTTTTTTAAAAAAAGGTAATTTTAGTGTATGTATAAACAAGCGTAAAATAATGAATGAAATAGTTATAGATGACAAAATGAAATGACAATTATAGATAAATAAGCAGAAATAAAACCTATTTAATTATTACAAAACCAAAATAAATGAAATAGAGAGGATCTTTCCTCTAGCCCTTATGAGTATTAGAAAAAGCACACATTCCTTAACTAAAGTAAAGAAATGAACATACAAAATCATAAATAAAGTGCAAATATAAATAAATAACAAAGTAAAGGGGAAATGTTATTAAAAAGATTTTGGAGTTGAAGCCTCAGAGAATGGCAGCCTGCGTATCCTATTGAATAGGAATTAAACTCCATATAGTTCTTCCTTCTTGTGAAGGAGAGGCTCTGGAAAAAGTATTGGTTTAGTTTATTAATTTAATTCTAATTTTTAAATTAATAAATTTTAAATCTTTTCTATTTTAGACCTAAAGAAAGATAGAATGGAGAGAATTCTAAATCTAAATTTTAGAATTTCTGAAATGGAAAGAAGAAAAGGAATTATATCTTTGTTTTCCTTGATATTCGAATGAATGGGGTGAGCTTAATGCTGGATCTAAGCTCCACCTTGGATTTGGAAACCTTGAAGTTGAACCTTAAACTAAGGTTAGCAAAATAGAGTAATAATTGCAATTAAATAAACTTAGAGTGACAGACTTTAGGATCAATTTGTAAGCAGAATTTTAGCATAAAAAGAATAGAAATATAGATGAATTTCTACCTCAAAAATCATCAAATCCTTCTCAAAATCCATCCTAAAGAACTAAAATGGAAGCTCTATTTATAGAGCAGGTGAAAGGGCATCCAGCAGCGGCACCAGCGGCATGTCTGCCGATCGGGCGGCATCTGTTGCACGCGGACCGGCCAAGCAGCATATTGGGCATGCACTCTTGCTGCTAGTATGCTAAGCATGCTGCCTATGTAGCTGATCGCTAAGCGTACCACCCAACATGGTGGCATGCCTAGTGTGCCGCTAGAGTTGGTTTGACCCAGTTTCGCACTATTTTAGCCATTTTTGATCCATTTCTTATTCGATTTGAGCTCAATTTGATTTTATAGATTTGTAATCCAGTGTTGGTCATAAAAACAAAAGATTCAGGAAGTTTATTTTTCAACGAGGCTCTACCTCCTTGATCTCTGCCCATTGACTGGCTAACTGGATCGCTATACTAGCTCTGTATAGCGCACTAATCTTAGCAGGTGTCAAGCTGTGATCAGATCCCAAGGGTATAATTTTGAGGGTTCACAGTTGCCCCCCATCAGAATTAGCTTTGGACAAAAAGGTGATTCTAATGATAGTGAACCTGAGGATGAGGGAAGGTAAAATGAACCAAGTGGATGCCTAAGTTAGAGTCTAGACATGTTTTGGGGAAAATGGTGGATTTTGAATAAAAGTTGTAGAAAAAATGAGCCATAAGGATGCCTAGGTGATTGTTACTAAACATTTATAGGTGAAATAATTCTAAGGCTATCCTAGGATGGTCTGATTAAAAGAGATACCTAATTTAAATTTAAGGTATGGATCCTAAGGTTATTCTTTCTGGTAGGAGCTAAAAAATGATGTTCTTGTCTAGTAGGAATCGATGAAAAGGTGGTAGGAATGATAATAACCCTATATGGTAGGAATTGGCGAAGAGGTGATCCTATCTGGTAGGAATGATGGTGATCCTGTCTGGTAAGAATCGGCGAAGAGTTGATCCTTTATGGCAGGAATGATGACGACCCTGTCTGGTTGAAATTGGCAAAGAGGTGATCCTGTCTGGCAGGAATGATGGTGACCTATCTAGTAGGAACCGGTAAAGAGATAATCCTATTTGGCAGAAATGATAGTAACTCTATCTGGTATGAATCAGGGAAGAGATGATCTTGTCTCGCTTTGTAAAGTTTGACTTGATAAACCGCCTTGATTCAAGAGTCTATTGAATGTAAAATGCATATGATTATGCAATGATTAGATACTTTGAACCTGTGAAAAGTCATTTTGTTATGCTGAGAGTTTTTTTTAGGAGAAAGATGCCCCATTTCAGAAAGGTGAATATTTGGGAGGGAAATGCCCCCACTTTAGAATGATAAAGTGGTTTGGCTATTTTGTTCGGATAGACTAGCATAGGGATGGTTGAACCGAGTATGAAGCTGGTTGAAGGGTCAGTTAAAGGCTATCGATTTGGCCTTAGAGTATAAAGGGATCAAGCCAATTAGCTTGAAAGGCTTAGTCAAGCATGGCCTTTTGATTTGGGATCGGATTGAACAACCAGCTTAGGTCATATCAAGTATGAGGCTACTTCATCAATTGTTATCAGTTTGGCCTAGGCTTTAAGATTTAGAGATTTAGTCTAGCTAGGAGGGGGAGATTTGGGAATTTAGACTAGTTTAGTAACGCTACCTATTCGATTTTAGTGTTAGGGAGATTGTAATCAAAGTTATCTATTTGGCTTTGATGCTTGGAAAAGTTAGGATCAAAGCTATCTGTTAGGCTTTAGTGTTAGGAGGATTGGGATCAAAGCTATCTGTTAGGCTTTGGTGATTAGGATCAAAGCTATCTGTTTGGCTTAGGAAGAAGTCACTTTGGAAAGTTAAGCTAGGTATGATGGGAAAAGGTAGGGCTAGGCTTAGGTGGATTTGGCTTAGGAGATGGTTTGGTTTAAGGTTGAATTAGAAAGCTTAATCAGGAGGGTCAAGTGCTTGGAGATGATTAGGTCGAAAGGCTAGGTCAAGTTTTTAGGGAAGCCCGATTTGTCAAGCTTGTCTCTAAAGAAGTTCATACATAAGCCTTTGGTCAAGTCTGGCAATTGGCTTGGTTAGTTATGGCCTTCTGGTTTGGCCTTAGGGGAGATCATCTTGGAAGGCTAGGTCAGGTTTGGCCTTGGTTAGGGTCATTTGGAAGCTCAGTCTGGTTTGGCTATGTAAGAGATCATATTAGATGCTTGGTCAAGTTATAACCTTTTGGTAAGTGTCAGATTTTGCCTTAAGACTATGTCAAATATATCAAGTCAGATGTTAGACTTGGGAGGCTAATCTTGGCTTAGAGGAAAGGTTAGGCTAGGAAATCAATTTGGAAGGCTCAGTCAGATTTTACCTTATATGAGATCATGGGCTTCACAAATGAAGGCCTTTTGGGAGTGGGCTTCATAGTTAAGGCTTTTGGTCATATGCCTTTTGATGATGGCTTCTTGGTTTACGCTTTATGATGAAGGCTTCCGGATTTAGGCTTCTTGATGAAGGCTTTTAGATTTGCGCTTCATGGTGAAGACTTTTGGTTTTGGAAATGGGCTTCATGGTGAAGGCTTTTTTAGGAGTGGGCTTCATGGAAAAGGCTTCTAGTTTTGGGCTTCATAGTGAAGGATTTTAGGTGTTGATGATAATTTTCTATGAGGGTGCTTTGGATGGTTAGCTTTAGCACAGGTATGATGCTATAGGTTTTGGTCACAAAGATATCATAGACTCATAGATAAGGGTTTGCCTTTTGATAAGGTTGCATCAGAATGGTTTACAGGCCTTAAAAGGCTTTGATTCTCAATGATCATATGTTTGCCAATGAGGCTTAATCTTTCAAGGATAATGAGATGTTTGCCAAAGAGGCATAAGATGGGTCTTGACTAGTTCAAGTCCTTCTTAATCAACTTAAGAATGATTAAGCTTTGGGAGATATGCCTCGACTTATGGTTTTACCAAGGAAACTAGATTCAAAGATGATGAGTCTTGATAGACTTAGGATTTTTGGTTCTGCCAATGATGAGATTTTACTAAGGAAAGGGTGGTACGTGGCTTGAGTTTGAAATGATGGTATGATTTTGCCAATGAGGCTTGGGATGGAAATGTTCAAGAATGGTTTCAAGGTAGGCTAAAACTTCTGAAAAGAATCATGGATGTTGTATGGTTTTGCTTTTTGTAGCATGAAGAGTAAGTCAAGCTTTTCTTATTATTTGAGATTAAAGCGACTTTTGGAGTGACACTTAATTAGTTTGACTTGATGACACACTGACTGCACTGGCTAAAACAAAGAGCCCTTAGGAATGGCTAAAGGGCTAGTGAAAGAAGACAACTTGGGGATCATGCTTCCAAATGAGAGATAGGGATGTGATAGACTAGAGATATGTATTAACTCTTGGAGTTAAGTGACAGGATGGATTAACAACAGATGGTGACGTTCTGGGAAGACATGCCCTCATTGTAGTATAAGCACATAGAAGACAGTATAACTTTAAAGAATGAGCCTCTAATAAGGAAGGATGACTTTGGAGACATAAGACAAGATGGATTGTTTGAAGATGATTTGACAACTTTAGACATGAGGGAAGATGACTTAGATGAACTTTCTCTCTCTCTCTCTCTCTCTCTCAGCTCTAATTTTTGCTAAGACGCCTTTTTGGATTTTTAGCTTAGCAAGCTTAGATTAATAAAATTTGGGAGAAAATATTCCACTATGATTTGGGTTACTACTTTGAAGGGATCTGACCTTTGAATTTTGGATTTGACAAAGCTCTTCTATAAACTTATTACCCCTTGTTAAGGTGTATTGTTTGATTAGTCGATGTGCAATAGGTAATTCCATTTGATTTGTGCTTCAACTATTTGATGAGAGCTCCATTACTTGACCTTCTTTGATTAGGAGCTGGTGTAGCGATTATTGATTTAAGGACACCTCAAATTCCAATCTACGTTGATTATGGTGGATTTAATCTTTACCCCTTTTTTCTTCATTTTTTTCTTTCTCTTTTTTTTTTCTTTTTAAGCTCATCCATGTCAGATTAAACAAGAAAGATAAGAAAATTAATGCATAAATAATGAAAAGAAAATGTAGATATATCACTGTAAAAGGAACTTTATTGCAAGATGACAAAAAGGAACCATTATGGTCGACAAGAATACAGAAAAATAAGATGATAAACTCTGACTTAGATTTGGACTCAAACTTTGAGATTTAGACTTGGACTCAAATTTAGACTTAGAATTCAATTTCAGACAGGTCAGATTAGCTGAAATTGAACTATTCCATGATATGCCTTTTGAGGCTGAGGTAAGGTGGGGTCGAGTCGGATCTAGATTCCTCATCACTGTTCAGGTTGATGGTGGGGAATTCAACTTGAAATGATGCACTTTGGATGCAATCTTCAACTTTTGATTCAGTTGCAACCAAAGCTCTGAAGGTGGGTAGGTATTATGTTAACAAGTGAGCTTGATAGGTCGAGAGTAGATTTTTGACAATGATATATATTTGTTCTTGCTCAGTTGGCTTGTTTACCATTTGAGCAGCTTTAGCCCTCCACCTAGAAAGGAACATGGAGGACTCATCTGGAAGTTGCTTTGTGGTTTCCAAATCCCTTCTTGTAATGTCCACTTCAATATTGTAGTGGTACTATTTGACAAATGCCTCACAAATGTCCTTCCAGGTTTGTTTTTACATGTCATCCAAGTTAATAAACCATTTTAGGGTGCCATCAATAAGGGTTTGCTGAAAAAGTTAAGCAAGGAGATTGTTGTTGATACCAAGGGGATGCATTGCCCCCACTTACATCTTTAAATGGATTTTAAGGCAAGTAGTACTATCAAATCTGTCCAAATTTGGCATATTAAACTTTGGTGGTAACCGGGCATTGGGGAAGAGGTTTAATGAACTTGTATCAACCATGCCTTCCCTTTTCCTTAGACTTTTTACCAATTTTTCCATGGCTTCCAGTTTGAGTAGGAAGACCTCAAGCCTACGATCACATATAGTTTCCTTCCCTTTAGAAGGATCTAGAGGAAATAAGGTGATTTGTGGTTGTTTAGGGGTGCTAAATAGGAGAAAGTGTTTGTTTAGAGGATATTGGGTGAGGAAAGTGATGGAGAGGTTGGCTTGGTGGAGGAAGAAGAAGTATGGGCTTAAACTGATGCCAAATTTTAGTCTAGGTTAAGTGGATTCTGGAGAGCAACATTTGGGGTTTGGTTTATGCCAACTCGATTTAGCATGTCTTGGACATCATTAAGTATGGCCTCCCTTTAGGCCTGCAATTAGGCCTGAATTTGGATCATTTGTCTCTTGAACATCCCTTCTTATTACTCTAATGGTTTGGCCAAAATCTTATCCATGACATCTTTGTCGAATCCAGTGGACATCTTGGCAACTTTTGAAAGGGAAAAGGAACTACGTTAGTATCAAGCTTTGGAAAAGATGGTTATGGTGATGTATGAAAAACCAAGGACCTTTAAGTTTAATGGCAATGGATGATGATGTCTTGTAGTTAGGTTGATAGTTTATGGGTAAAGATGAGGATGGAGGTCTATGATGTTAGCTAGATTGGTGTTTAGCTAGGGGAACCAGGTCAAATTTTAGCTTTGGAGACTAGGTCAGAATTTAGCTTTGAGTAGCTAGGTTAGGATTTAACTTTAAGTAGCTAGGTCAGATTTTAACTTTGAGTAGTTAGGTCAGATTTTAACTTTGAGTAGCTAGGTTAGAATTTAGCTTGGAGTGGCTAGGTCAGAATTTAGCTTGGAGTAGCTAGGTCAAAATTTAGCTTTGAGTGGGTAGGTCAGATTTTAGCCTTGAAGAACTAAAGAGTAGTTTGGAAGGCTAGGTCAGAGTTTTAGCCTCAAATAACTAGGTCAAAATTTGGCTTTGAGTAATTGGGATTGCGATTCATGAATGGTTTACCATGGGCTTAATGATAGAGTGACCATGGGTTTTGAGATTGGATGTATCATGGATTTGGATGTTAAGTAGACCATAGGTTTGGTGATAGTTGGATAATGGGTTTGATTGGGCTAGACCATGGGTTTGGATAGCACTATAAAAGATAAAACCAAGTCAGCGTTTAGTTTGGGTAAGGATAAGAATCAAGTTAGGTCAGTGTTTAGTTTTGGCAAAGATTGTTGAGGATAAAGCCAGATCAATGTTTAGCTTGGGTAAGAACTATGAAAGATGAAAACTAGGTTAATGTTTAGATTGAGTAAGAATTATGAAAGATTTAAGCTAGGTTAGTGTTTAGCTTGGGTAAGGACTATGAAAAATGAAAGCTAGGTCAGTGTTTAACTTGGATAAGAATTGTGAAGGATGAAGCTAAAATAGAGTTAGGTTAGTGTTAAGGATAATGGATTTGGATGGGGGTACCATATATGGGTTTATTTTTACCGTGAGTTTAACATGGGTTTAGGTAGGACTGGACTATTGGTTTAGGTGAATCATGAGTTTTGGGTTTTGACCATGAGTTTAGGTGGACCATAGGTTTTGGGTTTTGATCATAGATTTAGGTGAACCATAGGATTTGGGTTTTGACCATGGGTTTAAGTGGACTATGGGCTTTGGGTGTTGACCATGGTTTAGGTGGACCATAGGTTTAGGTGGACCATAAGTTTTGGGTGTGAAGATGTTCGGATAGGTTTTTGACTCCTCATAAGGTTCAAGCTATACATGCATGTATGCATGAATGAAAAGGTTTCATGATAATGACATACCAAGTTTAGTATTATGGTGCATATCATCCTAAAGGAAAGTTCTATGAGTCATTACATGAAAGGGTAAGGGTAGTTTGAAGGGAACCCATCACACTAGAGATGCGATATACCTAACCACATGTGAGACAAAGAGCCTCGCGTGGGCTCAATGGTACGTGCATACTAGTTACACCTCTAAAAGGATCATAGGATACATCGTGGGCTATATGATTTCATTATCGATAAGTAGACCTAAGGAAGGTTACCCACTTGATGTACTTTCTATCCTTTGTTTTCCTAGGAAGCTAGGGTTTTTTTGGACAAGGAGTTCAATGTAGTGATGCATGAAAAGAGTTATTTCGCATTAAAGCCAAACTTGGTATTTTACCAAAAGTAATCCACTTTATTTTTTATTTGAAAAAGATTTTGAAGTCCCCAGTGGAGTCACCAACTGTGAGGCATCGCCCGAGCACTGGTCCGATCTACTGAGGGGAATTGAAATGCTCTTCGGGAGAAACTCCATGACTGGAACTCACTATGAGTTCAGAAAATTAGATTTTGCGATTTGTTATTTATAAAAGAGAGTTGCTACTTTAATTTACTTATTTTAATTGGGAAAATTAAAGGAAAACCCAAAATGACTGACTCCTAAAATATTTTGATTTATCCTAATGGAAAAGAGCACTAATTCGCAAGTGACCAAAGAGGGCTCGAGGATCAAGTTTTGGTATTTAAATAAATGTTTGGCTAAAAATTGAGAAATAACTCTTTAAAAAAAGGTAATTTTAGTGTATGCATGAACAAGAGTAAAATGATGAATGAAACAGTTATAGATGACAAAATGAAATAACAATTATAAATACATAAGCAAAAATAAAACCTACTTAATTATTACAAAACCGAAATAAATGAAATAGAGAGGATCTTTCCTCTAGCCCTTATGGGTACTAGGAAAAGCACACATTTCTCAACTAAAGTAAAGAAATGAACATACAGAATCTAAAATAAAGTGCAAACACAATTCAATAACAAAGTAAAGGGGAAAATGTTATTAAAAAGATTTTGGAGTTGATGCCTTAGAAAATGGTAGCTTGCGTATCCTATTGAATAGGAATCAAACCCCATGCAGTTCTTCCTTCTTACGAAGGAGGAGTTATGGAAACAGTGTTGGTTTGGTTTATTAATTTAATTCAATTTTTAAATTAATAAATTTTATATCTTTTCTATTTTAGACCTAAAGAAAGATAGAATGGAAAGAATTCTAGATCTGAATTTTAGAATTTCTAAATGGAAAGAAGAAAAGAAATTATACTTTTGTTTTTCTTGACCTTTGGATGAACGGGGTGAGCTTAATGCTGGATCTAAACTCTACCTTGGATTTGGAAACCCTAAAGTTGAACCTTAAATAGAAAAGGTTAGCAAAACAAATCCCTTTCAAAATATGTCCTAGAGAACTTAAATGGAAGCTCTATTTATAGAGCAGGTGAAAGGGCATCCAGCAGCAGCACCAATAGCATGCCTACTGGTCAGGCAGCACCAGTTGCACGTTGGCTGGCCAGGCGGCATGCTGGGCATGCCACCGGCATGCTAAGGATGCCGCCCATACTGCTCTAGGCATGCCACCCGACCTGGTGGCATGCCTGGTGTGCTGCTGGAGCTAGTCTGACTCGGTTTTGCACTGTTTTGGTCGATTTTGCGTCCATTTCTGATCCAATTTGAGCTTAATTTGATTCTATGGATTTGTATCTAGTGCTAGTCATCTGAAATTGCAAGATTCAAAAAATTTATTTTTCGACGGGGCGCTGCCCCCTTGACTCCTACCCACTGACCGGTTAGCAGGACCTCCATACCGGCTCTACATAGCGCACTAATCTTAGTAGGTATCAAGTTGCAGCTAGATCCCAAGGGTGCAATTTTAAGGGTTCACAGTTCCAAGGAAAGAGGTGTTGATATACTTGTCCACTTTAAACCAAGCTACCAGTTCAGTGTTAATAAGAAAAGAGGAATCCATCCAAAAACCTATATATTAGTTGAATTATATCTCTCTAAAGAAGCTTACTTATGCTCTACTTCTATCTGCTCAAAAGTATAAGGTATATTTTATAAGCTCATCAAGGAGTAGTTGCCACTGATTAACCATTATGGAAGGTTCCCAATAAGCCAAAGTTATTAGGGAGGATGTTGTGATGGTCAATTGAGCGAGGTCATTACAGGCTTCATTATAGGCCTTGAGTAGTAATCAAATCTCAGGCCCTAGCTGACTTTATTTCAAAATTCTCATTCTGCCTTTAATAACAAAAGTCTAAAGCAGTTATTACTGAAGACAGAAGGGAAGTGAAGAAAAAGACCCCAGTTATTAGGCTAGCTCTACCTGGGAGCTTTATATGGATGGAGCTAGTGGTAATAATGGAAACAGAGTGGGCATAGTTCTAAAGAAAGAAGATGGTTTCGTGCTAGAATATATCCTTGAAATTAGACAACACTACTAAATACAAGGCTATTATTCAAGACTTATTATTGGCATATTGCCTTCGATTAGAAATGCTCAAAGTTCGCAGTGATTCTCAACTGGTAATAAGACAAATTAATAGGGAATTTAAAGCCAAAGAATAGAATATGGCTAAGTACTTAGGAAAAGTGAAGGCCAAAATACAGAAGATGAATGATTGAGGAGTTGAGGTGTAGTTTTGTAAAGTTCCTCATATTGACAATTTCCAAATGGACACCTTGAGTAAGTTAGCTGTAACTCATCCTGGTGATTTGCCTATAAGGGTCCTTATGAGTTCCTTAGCCTTTCCAAGTGTGCAAGAAGCTTAAGAGGCTATGAAAATTGGCAAAGAGCCCTATTAGATAAGCCTCATCAAAGCATATCTAGAAAAAAGGGAATTGCTCGAATATCAGAAAGAGGCAAAGAAGGTGAAGTACCAAAGTGCTAATTTTTCCTTGCATAATGGGATTTTCTACAAAAGAGGATACTCCTTGCCATGGGTAAAGTGTCTGAGGCCTAGAGAAGCTGAATAAGAAAAGTCATAAAGGCTCTGAGGTATATATATCTATGGAAAGGCATTAGCAACCAAAGCTATTTGACAAGGGTATTTTTAGCGCAGAATGAAGGAAGAGGCTATGAAGATGGTGCACAAGTGTCCTACTTGTCAAAAGTATAGTAGGGGAAAACATATCCCTGCAGTAGATCAAATGCCTATTTTAAGCCTATGGTCATTTGCAAAGTAGGGGATAAACAAAGTGGGCCCTTTCCTCATGGCTTCAAGACAGAGAAAATTTCTCCTTGTAGATGTGGAATACTTCACCAAATGGATTGAAGTTGAACCACTAGCTACCATCAATAAAAAAAAATTATTATTAACTTTTTATGGACAAATTTTTTATGTAGATTCGAAGTCCCATAGCAACTCCTTAGCAACAATGGCAAGTAGTTCGATAACACCAAGGTTAGAGCCTTTTGTACTAGTCTTAATATTAAATAACACTTCTTATTAGTAGATCATCCTCAATCGAATGGCCAAGCTAAAGTAGCAACAAAATCATTTTGCAAGGCCTAAAAAGAAGATTGGATGGCCATGGCAGAAACTAGGCAAATGAATTGTATCATATCTTATAGGCCCACCGAACAATTCCTAAAGAGCCAATAGGTGAAACTCCTTTTAGCCTGACCTATAGAACAGAAGCAGTCATCCCAATGGATGTAAGCATGCCAAGCAGAAAGGTGAATTTCTATAGGGACAAGTAGCTCTCTAAACTCAAAGACAAAGCAAGCATTCAGTTAGCAACTTACAAAATTAAAGCAACTAATTACTTCAACAAAAAGTCAAACACAAAATATTTACTGAAGGGAATCTAGTCATGAGATACTTAGAAGCTATTGGGTGAAGAGAGGGACTTGAAAAGTTCACTCCAAAGTCGGAAGGTCTCTTCAGAGTGTAGAAAGTGATTAAACCTACTATGTATAAGCTTGTAGTTAAGAGGTGAAGAAGTTGCCCACATTTTGTAACATCCAACACCTCAAGATGTACTATCAGTAAAAAAGATGAATAAAATCACAAATTCCCTAAATTTCCTATCCTTGTGAATGGAATGTGAATGCATAGAATTTTTATCAAGGAAAAGCGCATAACCTCAAATTCTTCATCAAATTGAAGACCTCAAAGCTTACATAGTGACAAGTAACAGTCCTTCCACAAAGAAGGCACCTAAGTCCTATGCTGATTAGGCACCTCGAAGCCCTGCTTCAATAGGCCAAAGCCCTGCACAATGACTATAAGGCCTTGCCTAAGCACTAAATCCAATACGCTAAGAGGAGATCAAAATGCTTATTTGGGGTTTGGACTCACGTTGGAGCCTTCAACTCAAAAAGGTTGATTTTGAAAATAACTTGGGAGTTGCCATCTTAATTTTATTTACTTAGAAAAATATTAAGGAAAAATCCAAAATTGACTCTAATTCATTAATCTACCTAATAAAAAAATAATAGTCTTTGAAATTAAAGAGGATTTGGAGATTGTTTTTAGTTTTAAATAATCTAAATTTGACTCTTAAATTTAATTTGGTTTAAAAAGATAATTTCATAAATGACAATTCTAAGACAATAATTAAAATACACGATCATGACATAATTATGAATACATGGAGAAAAATTAAAGAACAAATAAAGTAAATATCTATAAGCCAAGAAGAGTGTTCCCTCTAATCCTTATAGATTCTAGAGGAACCACACAATCACTTCTTAGCTCTAAGATAATTAAATTAATTAAATAATTACATAAATTAAATAATAGAATGCCTTCTCTAGCCCTTATGGGTTCTAGAAAGGCCACACATTTCTTTATAAAAATATGAATACAAATAATTAAATTAAAAGTGAAAGGGGAGAGGGACTAATTTGGATTTGGATTTGAGGTTTGGATTTAAATTCCAAACATCTACGTACCCCATTGAATGGGGGGATTAAAATCCATGTAGTTCATTGCACGATTAAGTAGGGAATTTAAGAATTGATCAGATTAATTTAGTTTAGGGGTTTTTGCAAGTGAGAGGAAAAGGTTGTACCTTCTTTTATAGTAGGCAAAGGGTTTTGCTAGATCAAAATTTCATTTCATCAGTGCTGAGAAGCGGAGATCCTACTCAAAGAGAGTGAATGAGAACGAGAAATCGGATTGATTAATTAATTAAAATAATTAATTAACTAATTAAATGGACTAAGTGGATGAGTTAATTAATTGAAAGGGTTAATCTATTAATTGGAAAAATGATTAATTAATTAATTTGATTGGCGATGGATTAATTAACTAACAAATGATTAATTAATTAAGCATTTGATTGATTGGAGTGAGAGAGAGAGAGAGAGATAAGAATCAGTGGAGAGCTATCAACACAAGCTCTTGAGGTAAGCAAAAAATGAAGGAAATGGAGATTTATTTATAGACAAATAAAGGTGAGGGCATTTTGAGCAATAGAAAAGTGAAAATATCAAAAGGATATGGCTAAAAAAAGGCTGAAAAATGGGCTAGAGAGTAAAAATGTCATTTTGAAGGGGCAGAAGAGGGACCAGCCACTGAAGAGGCCAGACACACCATTATGCCAGGCAACACCGCCTAGAGGGGTGGTGACGCCACCCATTTCTTCAACAGTAGATTCATACTGTTTAGCCAATCTAGATTTTTTAAGCATCCCAAGTTAGTTTTTTGGGCTTTCTGGATTATAAAAAATCTACGATCAGTGTAGATGGATCTGAAAATAATTATCGAATAGTTTGGTAGTCAATTTCAAAAGAAATCTGATTAGTTTTGAAAAAATATTGTTTGATACAGAAAGTCCAATCAGGATCAGAAAAGTGTCAATTTGTAATAAAAAGATTTCGGTCAACTTTGGCAAGTTATGAATTAATTTTGGGGGTGCTAAGATAAGGGTTCACAATGATAGGCAAAAGTCCTTCCATAGAGAAGGCATTAACATCTACCTTACACAAAGATAGGCAAGGCAAAAGCCCTTCCTCAGCGAAGGCACTAAAGACCTATGATGACTAGGTACATAAAATCTTCATATGAAGGTGATATTAAAATGAAGAATAGCCTATACATAGACTAGCAATAGCTCTTTGAAACTGTATTAAAGCAAGGGAACCTAAAGACTTAGTTCAAACTCATTCAAGTCTCAGAGAAAGAAGCTTCCTCTTCGAAGGGGGAAAGGACCCTATAATTCTATAGTAATGCTAATGGAACAAGTACTTATTGTTTGATTAGGCAGATAAAGTGAATAAGTGACTATTGTTTGTTAAATGCTAACGTTAGTTGTTCGCGTGAGTTTGTTGTTCGCATAATGAGAATACAAAAATAAAACACAAGTGATTAACATGCAACAAGAGTTGAAGAAGAAAGAGGAAAATAATCATTTCATTCAAATATTTATTTTACATTTACAAATATATGTACATTTATAGTAAAAAAAAAAAAAGAAATAGAAAGAGCTTTGATACTATACTTGGGGAGCTTCTTTAAAAGCTTTGTGATTTGCAAAGGAGCTTCTTTAGAGGATTTATGATTGGCAGGTCTTCCCAAGTCAATGGAGGGATTGCAAAAGGATCTTAAATGCTAGGAACGGATGGAGGAGCAGAAAAATGGGGTGCATTAGTTGAAGTCCTTGAAGCGAAGTAAGGAGGCAACTTTATGGCAAACTCAGACTCAAATGCAAATGACTACAATGCAACTCTTCTCTTCTTGATACCCACCAAAACTCCATGGAATATGTTTGCTGCATCATTAATGGCCTTATTGTAATATTCCAAAGCAAGCTTCATGCTTGAATTGGCCACCATTTGTCTAAACTCCTCAAACTAGACAAAATTATGGATGGCCATACAGAGAGCAAGGTCAGCTTTTTCATATTGGCATTTCATATTGTTGAGAGACTGAAAAGCTACTTTATGCTCCAATCATTGGGACTCAACTTATTCTTTTGTTTCATTAAGTTATGTCTGGATAACCTTTAAGTACTTATTGTCTTCCACCAACTAGGCTACTCGAGCCTTCAATTGATCTACTTCCTTCTTTGAAGATTTAAGAGAAGACTGAAGCTCCTCGATTTTCTTATCCTTTGCAGCTAAGGATTAAATTGAAGAAGTAATTTGAGCTTTAAGTCTTCAATCTTCATCTTCAGACTTTCCTCAACACTCTTGGCTTCCTTTGCCAGTAAAGGTTGCTCTCCTTACGAGTATCATTTTCTATTAATAGCCCCTCATTCTCAATGTGAAGCCCTTGGAGATATGAAGAAACACTCTTGCTTTGGTGGAGCCACTTTTGTCTTATCTAGGAGATAATCAATATCTCCCTTCTATCTTATCACGACATCCCTATATACTAAAGTAGCATTTTAGGCCTCCATATAATACTCATCAGAAACAGTTGTGTGCTTTTGCAATATCTTGTTAGTCCTTAGGCACTGAAAAAGAAGGAGCCTTAGTTGAGAATCTCATCAACGTATAATAAAGTTCATAGTTAATGAAGGGTGAAATACTTACATCATAATACTTGAAAGCCTCTCGTCGAAGCAACTCTCAAGTGGAAAGGTTGTATTACTTGCTGGAAAAAGGAAAGGGGTGAAAAGCAGTAGCCAAAGTTATTGGCAAAATCCACTAACTTATTCACATTCTTTATCCATTAAAATTTTTGAAGATCATTTTTCATGCTCTTCGATTTGGAATTGAACAAGGATGTATAAAGAATAGGTGGTGCTAAAAGAAGCTTTGGTTTCACCTTAATCTCTTTGATATACTAGGCCCCACACTATGTAACCCCTTCATTTTTTAAAGGGACTTTCTTGTCTTTAACAAAGCCTCTTCGCTTAGCATGCTTGGATCCATCCAATCTCCATTTGCATTAAGCCTGATGTATGCAAAAGGAGGAAGTGACAAATGAGCCTAACTTTCCTCATCCTCATCGGAGATATCCTCGTTAGTAGGCTCAGGATGAAAAACTGAAGTAAGAACTACAGAGGAAGTGCCTTCTTCTTCTTCAGTTCGTTGTCTTTAGAATAAGGCTCTTCAGTGGCTAGTCCTTCTATAGCTATATCCAAAGGCTCCTCTTTAATTAACATTACAAGCAAAGGGGTGCAAAGTCTCTAAAGAAGTATAAAACTCATTGAAGTCCATTTAATTAAAGCCTAACGAAGGAGAAGATCTAGAATTTTTTCTTATTATAGGAACCTTGACACCTTAAGCTCCTAAAGTTATAGGGACTTCAACCATTTTAGCTCCTCAAAAAATGAAAAGCAACACATGAATCAAGAATTTGCCTCATTTGAAAGGAAAGCACTATACAAAATATAAGCAAAAGATTATACCTGTTGACTCAATACTAGTTGGTTCAACATCAGTAATAGGTATCCTTATAAGGGATAAAGATTAGTAATTACAGCAGAAGCCTTTAATGGACTTCCTTACCTTGAAAAAGACTTAGAACATCTTCGCTGTGGGTTTTATCTTCAGAGAAATGCAAATGAATTTGAAGCATTGCATTTCTTTGATAGCATTCGGGTGAAGAACCTTGGGGTTCACCCGAAAATGTTTAAAGCTATCAACCATGAATGGAGTAAAGGGTCATCTTAGACTTGATTCCATCTAATGAAGAAAGAAAGCGTAATAAGAATAGTCCTTTGGCAATTTCTTAAACTGCTCATATCCTTGGAGGGATCAAGGAATAGCCTCTCATCCTTTTGAGGAATATAGCCCAAATTCCTTATTGGGACACTTTAAGTTCTTCTTAACATCATCAAAATCACATTTTCGAGAGGAAGAAGGAATGTCATGCTAGGTTTGAAGCAAGATAGTCTTGGAGTCAATTTTGGATGGTGGCATTTCTTAAAATAGAAAAGGAGAAGAAAAGATTTGATAACAAAAGATAAAAAGAATCCTGGAAAGATTAAAGCAAAAAGGTTTGGAGCGGGGACCCATAAACATGTAAATAGTAGAAAGTTGCAAAGAAGAAAGTTTATAACAAAGGTTCAGAAGCAAAGAAATGGTAGAAAATTGCAGAGAAACTTGAAGAAGAAGGTTAAAGCCAACGTAAAGTCTCAAGAAGAAGAAAGAATACTGTATATATAAAGGGAAATTTTCCTTTGAAACTTTCCTCATAATTTAATTCGAAATTTAAAAAGGCATGAGAATAGTTACCAAAAAGGAAAATAATTGATGTTTGACATATGGCTTGATATGCACCTCATATTAAACCATGTTTTAGTAGCATCACCTTCTCTTGCTTGCATTTAATAAAGAATAATAGCTATCGATAAGTTGAGTAAACATAATTAAATGCTCATCCTTCTCTAGTAAGTCTCCTTAGCATTTAAATAAAGATGAAGACGCAGTTTAGAATGAATACTTCAAAGTGATATGTTTCAACAAGGATTTCAAACAAGTTAGTCCTTGTTGAAACAAGGGGATCTCTAATAAGGGTAAAATTTAGCCATGCTGTTTGGGCCTGATTTGGCATGGTTGGCCTTATGACTAATCTCTTAAGAAATCTAATAGCACTTGGATAAGTCCAATACACTCTTTGTCTATGTAGGGTCCACAAAGGTCCATCTTAATGTTATTACCCTTACACTAGTTGAAGAGAACCCCTTAGTCAAAGAGAACCTCTTAGAGCATTTTCAGTCATACCTATTCGGTTGTAAACCCTATATGAGTCGAGTACCTTCAAAAAAAGAACTTCCTTATTATGAAAAGCCCCTCCTTAGAAAAGTAGCATGTCACATCTTTAGCTCTAGTCTAAATATCCACTTTATATCAAATATAGGGTAGAGGGTTGAGTACGGTTTGGGGGAATCCGGAGATATGGAAATCTTTAAAACTGAATTGAAATTTAGAGATTCCCAAAATGAAATCTCCAGAACCAAAGCATCAAAATGAAATCTCCAGAACTAAAGCATGGGACTAAAAACTCTATACTAAACCGTCCCCATTTTTTGGGACGATTCAGAACAAAGATTCGGGTCTAATGGGAAGGTTTGGTACGGAACGGAGAAATGAAGATTTTTCAATTTTTAAATAATTTTTTTGCTAGAATTTTTAAAAATAATTAAAAATAGACATTTTTAACTTAAAGATGAAATTAAATTAGTACATATAACAAAAATATAGTGCATAATTAAATTTCTTTAATTATAATCCACCAAACTAAAATAAAAATTAAATTACATGGTGCATAATTAAAGAAATTACAAAATAAAATTATATGAAGCATAAATAAAGAAATCTAATTATAGCCCACCAAGCTAAAATAAAAATGAAATAGGCATGAAAAAAATAAGACAGAGCGAAAATCAACAATCAACAGCGGTCCTTGGCAAGACATTTTCCTTAATTTTAGGATCTTGAGTAATTTTTGTAATAAATAAAAAACATAAAATTAAAGCCCATTATATATAATTAAGATGAAAAAATAAAGAATATAAGAAAGTGAATACCTAATTCAAAATTTTCAAGATCTTGTATTGTTTTTTCAATTTGGAGAGGTTTTCTTATGCTTCTCAACCAATCTTGACAGCAAATAAGAACCTCAGCTGTAATAGGAGTCAAAGAGCTCCTAAAGCAGTCTAAAGTCCTACCTCCAGTGCTAAATGCAGATTTAGAAGCCACGATTGAGGATTGAATAGCCAAAACATCCTTAGCAAATAGCTCAAAACCGAATACCTCACTAAATTGACTTTCCACCATCCTAAAATATCAAAATCATGGACATATTTCTCAGAAAACTCCTCTAAATACCTATCCAATTCACTTTTCATAGCCAATTTCTGTTGACTTTCCTCTTGTAAAAAAAAATCATCAATATCATCATCTTCCATCCTAGTATCAATCTCATAATTTTGAGATTGACTAGAAAAATCAATGACTCTACCCATTCTCCTTTCTTCATTCATGATCTCATACTCCTCCATCAACACTTTCAAAAAATTGGTCACCCTATCCACAAGTTCCTTAATGAATTAAGTATTTAACCCTCAAATATTTAGCTTATATTTAGGGTCTAAAACCACCGCAATGAAAAGCATCACATTCATTTTGTGAATGGCACCCTAATACTTATCAAATTTTGCTCTTATTAATTTTCCCATTTCAACCAAAGAAAGATCATTGCTACTTTTAAAAGTTTGCAAGTACTTTAAAATTCATATTATCTTAGGAAATACAAATTAGAAGTAAAATACAAACAACCAGACAACTTGCAAGTGACATCATAAAACCTTTTAAGAAATTTAGTAAAGTGGCAGCATAAATCTAATCATTCTCACAAGACAAATCATCCCCAAACTTAGCTAAGAATCTATCATCCACATCTTCTAACTTATTAAAAGCTTTTTGAAAACCTGAAGTAGTTTCTAACAACAAATAAGTTGAATTCCGTCTAGTTGGACAATCTAATTGCAAAGATGCTTTTGACTTAATATTTGCAAGTTCACAACATTTTTTGAACAAATCTAACCTTTGTGGGCTACTGTTAACATACTTAACAATATTTTGAATTTTTTTAATAGAACTATTAGCAATTTCAAGACCATCCTTAACAATTAATTGTAAAATATGAGCAAAATACCTCATATGAAAGGCTTCCCCACCCAAAACAAAAGCATTCTTCTTTAATAACTTTTTTCTTAATTGCTGAATTGCAATGACATTAGAGGATGCATTGTCAATAGTAATGCACATAACTTTCTTCAAACCCCATTCATCTATGCAAAAATCAACAGCATTCCCAATATTAATCCCCTTATGACTCTTAATCACACAAAAATTTAGAATTCTTTTATGCATATTCCAATGTGAATCAATAAAGTGAGCGATCAAACACAAATAAAATACATTTTGAATATTAGTCCAAGTATCTGTGGTTAAAGAAACCCTTTGACATTGAGATTGAAGTAAAGCATGCAATTTTTTCTTTTCTTGCACAAACAAAGAAAAACAATCTTTAGCAATAGTGAACCTAGAAGGAATTTGAAATTGAGGAACCGCAACTTGAATAAATTCCCTAAACCTTTCACCCTCAACAAACCTAAAGCAAGATCATCCTTTATGATCATCCTAACCAAAGCATCTCTAATAGCTTGTTGATCAAACACCCAATAACCTAATTTAGAATTTTCATATTCACTTCCACTTTGAAAATTCAAAATTTTTTGAGTTTTATCTTTATTCTTATGTGCATCAACTAAATCCTTCTTAAAAGGACACTTTTTACAAGTTTCCCTTAAATGTTTCCATAACGCTAAAGTGCCTTGCTCACTTTTACATTGGTAAGTCTTACTACACCAAATACATTTAGCTCTCCCTATTTCATTCCCATCACCATCTTTTAATTTCTCAAAATGATCCCAAACTCCAAACCTATTTTTTTTAGTGATAAGTAAAGTAAAAGTGTGATTACCTTCTACTGGAAGTGAACTGAAATCCATTTGGGTTTATGGCCTTTGGGCAGTAGCAGTAACAGTGGTGGGATTGCAGGTTCTAGCTCTTGATGGTGGTGGCATATCATCATCAGTATTACTACTGGCAATTGCTTTGCGCTTACTTATCATTATAAAACAATTAAAATCAAATATATCAGTTAGAGGCTATGTTCTGAAAATTAAAATTAATTGTCATATTGTCTTGCTCAAAAGAAGAACACAAAACTAAAACAAAAGCTTTCTTACCACTCAGGGATGCTGATGAAAATTTAAAGGCCATGCTTTGAGGATTTTGCCAAAGCTAAATAGTATAAACTACAGACTTTGTAGAAATAAAATGAGCCAAATTATGATTTAATTTTTGTAAAAACACCAAAAAAGCATAAATCATAAACTGACAGCCCTACTATGTATCAAAACAACAAATTACCAAAGTGATTGTAGGCTCAAAGTTACACCATTATTCTCAATCTCACCATCATAACCTTTCATTGTTAGCAAGCAAACCTAATGATTCTATCTTCTCAAGACAAATCATGCCATATCAATGAAAATTAAATAAAAATAAAAAAATATGATGTAAAAGATCAATTTACCAAAGAAAGAAAAAGATCGAGCCACTCCAAAAATATGCATATTCAAAGTTACACTTTCATCTTCTCTAGTGACTGGTGAGGTGAGCTATGAATTTATGAGGCTAGATCAAGCCATCTAAGGTTTGATGGTCTAATAAGGTGCGACGAATGATGGTGGGTACGGCGACTTCAATAATTTTGGCAAAAGAGGGGAAGAGGGAGAGACATGATGTTGTGGTGTCTGCCTGGTGACTGGTGAGGTAAGCTATAGTGATAAGTGAGCTATGATAGTCTAGTGAGGTGTGACGGACGACGGTGGCTGTTTTGGCAAATGAGGTGCAGTGACAGATGAGAATTTTGGCAGAAGAGGGAAAGATGGAGAGACAGTGAGGTGCGACAAAGACAGACGATGGTGGCTCAATAATTTGATAGGTGAGGTGTGTCGGCAAATGAGAAGGAAGAGGGCATAAGGGAGTGGGCAGGATGGTCTGTGGGGTGAGACTAAGAGATGAGCTATGAGAGATGCTGAGTTATTAAGTCAATGATGAATTTATACATAGGTTAAAAAACACTAAAACGGTTTAGTTTTTAGGAATATAATTTTTTTTTTTTTTGCCAAATAATGGTTTTAAGGAGAAATTATAATTTAGATTTTTTTAAGAAAGAATTAGAATTTAAATATTGTGAAGTAACTCATGTTTAATTTTATAAATGGAAAATAAATTATTGAATACTAAAAAATAATATTAGTTAAACTACATTAAGCTTAAGAATTAAATATTATATTTTTTAACATTGATTCAATCGATTTAAATATAATTTCAATCAATTGATTTCCATAATTCAACTTAAACTAACTTAATCAAATAATTTCATTAAATCAATTGAACAATAAGATTATTAAGTTCTACATATTTTCTTATATGTTAATGAATAGTGCTAGTTCTAACAATGATTGAATAATAAATTATTTTTTTTTGACCACTTCTCTAGTGTAGGTATGAGTGAAAGATAAAATTGACCTTAAATTAAAAGCACTATTAATTTCTACCCAAAAAATAGTACTATTAATTATTACTTTGTTATGCATTCTTTATCCTAAGAAAAAAAATTTTAAAAAAAAAAGTCCAAGTAGCATAAGCTTTCTTAAACTTTTCTTTGCCCTTCAACTATATACCTTTTTATTTATTTTATTAGTTTTATTTTTATGTACACAAGCCAGCTAAAAACAACCATTTGAAAGAGTTAAAAAATAATAATAATATCCTTAAAAGATAATAATTACACAAGCCCAAAACATAAGAAGAAACAGATAAAAACAAAAGGAGTTGAATTAATGGTTTGAACCTTTTTTTTTTCTTTGCCAAATATTAATGGTTTGAATTTGGTGTACAAAATACTATTAGTTTAATTAATCATGCTCTTGTGCATAGATTATAATTATAAATATATAGAACCGACCTAATTATTAACAAGCTCATAAAGATTATGAATTTTATAATGTCTTCATGAGGTTGACCTATTAAAGATAAGGTTTAATGAGTAAACAAAAATCAACTTCAATTAAATTTGTAATCATTGTCGATACTTAAAATAACGCAGTATTGTCATAAAATAATGCAGTATTATCGTAACTAATCCATTATACAGTTTGAATTTCAGTGAGAGTCAAATTTATAAAAAAATAAAAATATTATATTATTATTCAAAAAAAAAAAAAAGAAAAGAAAATTTATATAGTATTATTGTTTAAATTTTATATGTAAATCTTATATTTTTAAATTTATCAATTGAGTCATTAATTATTGAATTAATTTTAATTGTATATCTAATAAGTTTAGAGGATGTTCTCTTATTAGTATAACACTGAAATTAAAGACAAATAATAACATATGTAAGTTGTAACTTACTAATTTAGAAGAAATTGACTTCTTCTAAAACTTTAAACAATCAAATTATCAATTAGTTTTGAGTTTTATAAATTACATCTATAAATGTTTACTTTCAACTGTTTTTCATACATTGAAAGAAATATTTTTGTTACAATAATAAGAATTCAATTTCATTGGATAAAATGAAATGAAATTAATAATTTATATATTAAAATATTTTTTAAACAAGCTTATACATTAAAATATTAAAATTAAAGGTACATAGAATAAACGTAAAACTTAATGTAAATTTTTTATTAGCTCTTATTATTATTATAGTATTGATCCACGTTATCCAATCTAGTGTATATTTTTATACCAAAAATGCCCTTTTGACTAAACTTAAGATGGAACTAGGTAGTTAATGAAAAGTAAAAGGGAAGCAAATTTGCAAGTATCACAAGAGTTAGGTGATGATTGGTAAAATTAAAAATTAAGTGTTAAATTATTAATATCAAGTTATATAAATGTTAAGATTTTAAATTGTAAAATTATTTAAAAATTCAATAATTTTATCATATTTAGTGTAAATTTTAAATTACAAATTTTAAATTATAATTTTAAATAAATTTTAACTTAATTTTTATTTTTTTAAAGATATATAGATAATGGATATCAAATACTTTAAAATTAAAAAAATTAAAATTTTAATTTAAGTGTTCAATCATATTATCAAAAACCGAATCAAATTCCTGAGTCATGTTGTATTTTTTTTTTTATTGAGAGCTTAATCTTTAATTGCTCCACATTAAATCTTTAAATTTTAATTTTTCACTAAGAATTTTTATAATAAAAATGGAATCCATAAAAAATTTATCAGCTAACTACTATCAACTATCAACCACCAACTATTAGTTATTCCAAATAATTGAATCAAATAGTGACCTTAGAGAAATTACATGACTTTTTTAGATCGATTTTTAAGAATCAACGATTAGCAGCTGAATGTTTAACCATTGAAAAAAAAATATTTGGGTATTATTTAGTATGGGGTAAGTAAATTAAGAAAATATAACTTTTGGGAAATGAAAAATTTTGGTATGTTTGTTTGCCATTATTGAAAAATATTTTCAGAAAGTAGGATGTATATTTTCTAAATTTGGAAGAAGTACACTTCTTTAGGAAATTAAGAAAGTTAGACTTCTATAATTGAAATAGATATAAATTGATATATTTATTCTCTATCAAATAAAATTGAATAAATAAGATAATATATTATTATTATTTTTTATTATTAAGTCAAACATACATCCATTATGCTGTCATTATACACTTACAGTTAGATTATGTCTAAATGTACATGAAAACTTCTTTCTTGCACAAGGTTTTGAAGATAATTCATCATCATTATAACCATTAAAAAAAATTGTAATAGGTAAATATTATTTTTTTTGAAAAATTAATTAGGTATAATTTGTAATTTTATATTATAAAAATATATAAAAAAAAGTTAAACATAATATAAAAAGTAAAAGAAATTTTACTTAAGTCTTTCTCTATTTTATTATTATAGTTTTTAAAAATAAAAACATAAACAATATTTTATGAAATAAAAATAATAATAAAAATAAATGGAAATTAAATTTTCTTTTATTATGAGAATTATTAGTATTTTTTTTTTTTTTAGGCAATGAGGATTATTAGTTAGACAATGCAATAAAGGTATATTATAGTCAACTTTAATGATAAGAAAAAAAAAAGGATAAGAGTTTCATAAATTAAAAGAAAAGTATCGATGTGGCCGTCTCAAATAAAATGTCATAAATTGAACACCCCACAAGATTTATTAATTTATTTATTTTTGTTTTTTGCCAAAATGAAAAATATTGATGAGGAAGCGTCCACATTATTGGCAGCCAAATTTAACTCAATTTACATGAAAAGGGCATTTTGGGGAAGAAAAGTAAAAGTTGAGATGGATTTCGAATTTTATATATATATATATATATATATATATATATATATATATATATATATAATGTTTGAATTTTCATGTCCAACAACTTGAACATTTTGTGCTGAATAAACAATTGTTATTTCTTACCGATCCATATCGGATCATGAAAGAGAGACTAGATTGGACTGTGATTTTGGGCTTGTACCCGAGGACTTGGCAAGGATATTTTGATGCTTAAATTAGTAACAATAATGAAGTTGAGGGCTCCCTGTAAGCCTGAGAGTTTTAGAAAAGATAAAAAAAAAAAAAATGAGAGAATGTAGAATTAATTACTTTAAGTTGGTAGTATCTCCAATCTTTTATATTTAGTAGATTCTCTCTTAATTAGTAGGCAAGTGATATGATTAGGAGATATACTCTTCTAGGTCAGAAAAAGTTAGACCTAGATCATCATGTATTTATATCTCATGTGTTGGAGGATAGAAACATGGTTTTAAATAACGACCGATATTTTTTGTCTGAATTTTTAAGAGTTCTGATACGTTATTTATCTGTAATATTTATATTAATAGGAATTAGTCCTGAATTGGTAATAAATTATCTGATACACATTGATACAACCGTTATTTAGCGATACGGGCGTGAAGTATCAATAAAAAAAATATTATTATTATATTATTATTTTTTATTTTATTAATATAAATTATAAATATATTGCTTAAAAAACTATTACTTTATATTATTTTATATTTGTTCTATTTTATTAATGTAAATTATTGGTATATAATTTTTTTTTACATTATTTATATTTCAATGAAAATCTAAATGAGTTTAATAGCAAATAAAATAATCTAGATTCTCTACAATATTTTTTTTGGTAGTGATTAATTAATATTATGATATTTTTTTTTCTTAATTTACTTTATTTACTTGAAATAGGGAGTATTTTTTTTTAATCAATATGAATAAAGTGGTTTCAATAAAAAAAATATTATTATTATATTATTATTTTTTATTTTATTAATATAAATTATAAATATATTGCTTAAAAAACTATTACTTTATATTATTTTATATTTGTTCTATTTTATTAATGTAAATTATTGGTATATAATTTTTTTTTACATTATTTATATTTCAATGAAAATCTAAATGAGTTTAATAGCAAATAAAATAATCTAGATTCTCTACAATATTTTTTTTGGTAGTGATTAATTAATATTATGATATTTTTTTTTCTTAATTTACTTTATTTACTTGAAATAGGGAGTATTTTTTTTTAATCAATATGAATAAAGTGGTTTTTTTCTCATGAATTAATAAAATAAAATTGATTTATTATTATTAGTCATGTAATTTGTAATTTGATTTATTATTTGGCAAAAAAAATTGATTTATTATTATTATTTATACAATCTAAATTTTTCTAGGTACAATTATATTTATTTAAGTATTAATTAATTTAATATATTACATTTTAAATGTTACATTTTATTTTTTATTAAATTATATCAGTTTGCTAATTATTTTTTAAAAATTTATGATAACGATGGCCGATTTAATCCGATTAAGTTCAATTTCATTTTATCGGTTATGATACTGATACGATATATAAAATTGTTATTTAAAACCCAAGGTTGGAGTTGCTTGCATATTTGTTAAAAATTCATTTGCTTATTTTGAAGTCACTAATTAGTAGTTTAATTAGATGCTAAAAGTTGTTGCTTTAAAGCACTAAGTGAAGATTAGATAATGATAGTCAAAAACATTTGTTAAATTAATTAGAGGGCAGCTATGGTCACATGATTCACATTTGTTAAATTAATTAGTGGCCACGGTGCAAGTCTCACCTCCCCGATCATTCAATGTCAGCTTTCTCACTATTGGTATGTTATGCATGCACACTTGCTTGGTGGATTTTTTTTTTTTTAGTATGGAAAATTATTGTCTGCCTCCCTTTTTATTTCGTGAATTCAAATTAATAAGTGAAAAAATATATAATAATACCTTTTAGATGACAATAAAAAATTTTAATTTTTTATAGTTTTTAATTTATAAAATTATAAGAATAAATTAGACTTGTTATTAATGTTTCATATTTTTCTATCATTTTTTTTGAAATGATATTTTTTATTTAGTCGCTAGTCATTAGTGACTATTGGTGATTGTCCTTCAATAAAAATTATTAATGATGGTGTATATGTGTTTATTTTTTTAATTAATTTTTAATTAAGTGGTATACATAAAATTTATTTTTAAAACAGCAAAATCTTTGAATTCTTAGAATTAAATTTATAAAAAAAAATTATACATATGTATTTTTCTTGCTCTTTCAATGGAGGAAGCCATCACACTATTAAATAATGAGATTTTTATTTAGTGAAGAAATATTTTTTTGACGAATATTAAAAAAAATTAGTGGATCTATATTTTACTGAATTATTATTTTTTTTAATATATTAGAGAAGCCCAATAGATCGAAATAGTATTATAAGTTACACAATAGAAAATAATCTTTACTTTTAATATTTTTCACTAAATTGATAATATTTTTTTGTAATTTAGAAGACTCGAACAAGAGATCTCCTATTTTTCACAGATCTCCTATTTTTCACAGATCTCCTATTTTTCACACTACACTTAATTGACATAGGTACTAAATAACTATTATTACTTATCTCCCTCTTCTCTTATTATTATTGATGCTATATTTCTTTAATGTTCCAAACTATTTCTTGACTTCACATTTCACAATTATAAGGGAGTTTATGGTCTCTTTGTTCCATAAGTTAAAAATAAAATAAAATAAAATAAAAATAGTTTTCCATATGAAGCAAAATTCATAATTGTGTGTTCTTGTATTGTCACCGTTATTTCGGGTGATTGATAAATAAAGAGCGGAACTCAAACTTCTCAAAAATTGATTATTATTATTTTTTTTTAAGAATGAAATTTTGAAAATTTTTTTTGGTGAATAATTTTGAAAATTTTCACTTGTACAGTTTACATATATTTGCGAAATATTCTTCCATTAGCCCCCAATTTTTTTTTTTCAGAATTTTATTTTTATCTGTCTAATAGGTATTTTATGTATATACTCTTCCGAATTTTTTTAAAATTTTATTTATATTATGATATTTCATAAATTTTTTCTTCTTTTAATTTTTCCCTTTTTTTAACATATATATATATATATATATATATATATATATTACGAGTCGAACTAACTAATTGTTTTCTTTAATATTTGAATCATGGAATAGAATAGATATGAAATAAAATAACAATTCCTATAAAATAAAATAAGTAGGAATAGAATATCTATTCCTAAATAATTTTTATTTCACTTTTTGGTTTATAAAATTGGATTAACTATTTTTAAATAAAATTACAATTAAATATCATATATATGTTAATATATATGTGGGTGAGTGGTGGTAGTGGTGGTGGTGAGTGATAGTGGCAGGTGGTGGTGGTGGTAGCGGCGGCGGTGGCAGTGGTGGTGGCAGGGGCAAGTGGTAGTGGGTGGAGTGGAGGTAGTGGATAATAGAAGAATGCTCTCAAGATGATCAAGTAAGAAAATATGTTATATTTAAATTGTGGAATAGTTATTTTTCAATTTACTATGGAATATGTATTCCACAAAATTGAAAAATAGTAATTTCATAGAATAATTAATTTTTTTTTAAACTTGAATCAAAATTTGAAATAATTATTTTATATGAAATAACTATTCTATTTTTCAACTATGTTATGAAGTAAATATAGCCCTAATTCCATTTTTAATCCCCAATAAAGTCATGTTCCACCCTTTGCTATATGGGGACAATATAGTGGGCAAGTTTCTAATGACCTTCGAAGTTATTTTATCAAGCATTATATCTATATCTACACTATAGATAAATGTATGAAAAGGGGGGAGAAGCATATTTATGCAAGAACTTTTCACTAAGTTCCTTTTAATTATGGATTTATGATGGGTAATATGGTCATTTATTAATTAAATAATATAATTATCTAATTATATTTAATTTAAATAATAAATGATGAATTCAATTAAAATAAGAAAATAAAAAATAATTATTATTTAATATATAATTAATTATACTTAATATCTAATTATAATTAATTTAAATAAGAAAAGATAAATTCAATTAGAATAAGGAAAAAATGAAATAATTATTATTTAATATATAATTAATTATATTTGATATCTAATTATATTTAATTTAAATAAGAAAAATAATAAAACCAATAAGAAAAGAATAATATAATTATTATTTAATATATAATTAATTATATTACAAATTTATAATTATATAGTTATTATAATTTAATAATTTAATTTAAATAAAATGAATTTAATTAGAATAAGAAAAGAATAAAATAATTATTATTTAAGATATAATTATCTATATCTATATCTATCTATACAACATATAAATGTATGGAAAGGGGGAGGGAGAGAGCACATTCATGCAAGAGCCCCTCACTAAGTTACTTTTAATTATTGATTTATGATGAGCCATATGGCCATTTACTAATTAAATAATATAATTATTTAATTATAATTAATTTAAATAATAAAGGATTAATTCGATTAGAATAATGAAATGATAAAATAATTATTATTTAATAAATAATTAATTATGTATAATATCTAATTATAATTAATTTAAATAAGGGAAAATGAATTCAATTAGGATAAGGAAAAAATAATTATATTTAATATCTAATTATATTTAATTTAAATAAGAAAAATAATATATTCAATTAGAATAGGAAAAAAATAAAAATAATTATGATTTAACATATAGTTAATTATATTACAAATTTATAATTATATACTTATTATAATTTAATAATTTAATTATCTAATTTAATTTAAATAAAGAAAAAATAAATTTAATTAGAATAAGGAAAGAATAAAATAATTATAATTTACTATATAGCTAATTATATTCAATTTAAATAAAAAAGAATTCAATTAGAATAATTTATATTTTTTAATGTTTTTTCAAATATTTAGAAGTTAGAGAAATTCTTTTGATTTTGGTTATTCGAAAATTAGCAAGTTAGAGAAATTCTAATTTGATTTCATTTTATAAATTATTATTTTGTTCTATTATAAATTTTAAAATTAGTTATTTTAACTATTAGTAATAATTTGTAAATTAGAAAAATTATTTTTGATTCTATAAGAAGACACAGTAGAAAAATAAGATGTACTAATTGAAAATTCATTTAACAATAATGAGCAAAATCTTATTATTTTATTATCAAATGTTAAAATTTCTATTTATAATAGCATATTCTTATGAAAAAATTATTTTTTTTATTCTATAAACATTTAAGTGTATTTAAAATTTTTATTATGGAAGAGATTAATTAATTATTCTTAAAAATTAATTAAATAGGAAATCAAAATTACAAAATTTTTAATTTAATAATTATATGTCATTGTTATTATTTGTAGTATCAAATTTAAAATATTCACAAGTACTCTTGTGATATAATAATTAAATAAATATTTTTTAAGCTTATAATATAATATGATATAATATGATAAATCAATTGCATACAATTAATATAAAATTAACATTGATATTAAATTTATAAAATCACGTTAGAAATATTATTATTAATTTTTTGAAGGAATTGAAATTAACCTATAATATGTCAAAAAGATCAAAATTTATTAAAATTAATAAAAATATATAATTTATATTGACATTATAATAAAACAATAGATATACCAAATATTAATATGAAAATGAACCTATAATTAATAATTAACAAAATAAATTAAAAAATTATAATAAAACGTATCTATCAATTCATTCATTTTCTTTTCTTTAACATACTATACAATATAAAAATATCATTTAAAATTATAAAAAATGATTTAGTTAGATATACTTAAGTTTTCTTTCAATATTATATGTGTATTACTTTTTAAAATACATTTATATATTTATATAGAATCTATAATTATTTTGTGTCAACATTCTAATTGTATTAAACATGCATAATTATATAACTTAGATAACATTTATTGTATATAATTATATTTTCATTAAATTTTTATATTTTTTATATGAAAATTTAACTTAACTTGGATTTAACAATTAAAATAAATTTAATAATCAAGTTATATAAATATTGCTTTATGATAATTTTAAAAGTAGGTCAATAAGATTTCGATTTCATAATATTTATTTGAGAAGTTTTATATCATTTTATATTTAAATAATAAAATACTAGTCATTAAAATTTTAATAAGAAAAAAATAAATATTTATATTTTTAATAAATTATAATAAAAATAAACGTGCGAAGTATGTTAAAAAAAATCTAGTTAATTATAAGTATGGCGAATCACTTACCCAATGTCATATCATTTATTTCAATGTTTCACAAACTAATTTAATATTATAAATTTAAATAATTTTAATTACATTATCTATTTGATTATTAAATTTTTCTAACCATACTTTAAAAAATTAAAATTTATAATATTTATGAGTTGACAAAATTTATATTTACTTTATTTATTATATGTTCAACTGTCACAATTATATGTCAACTCTATCAATGACAGCAAAATAAATAAACTAATAAATTAATAGATTGGTTTAGTGATATAAAAATTATTTTCTGAATTGATAGATTAGGAGTTTAAATATCTAATAAAAAATTGTACTATAATATTAAATAGTTATGCAATCATCTTCTTTTTGTATAAAAAGTCCAATTCGATCCTTGTGTTTATCAGTAAGTCTCAAATTGACTACTGTAATACTTTTTAATTTATTTAAACACCTCAATTTTAACTTAAGACTAAATGAGCCTCCTTTTTTTTTTTTTTTTTTTTTCTAATTTGCCGCGCGTGTAACATAAATCAAGTGAAAATAGAATGACTCAATTAAAAATCAATATTATAACTATTATATATTTATGATGTAATAAATATATTATTAAAAACTCAATTGCTCAATAGTTCCCCCTTCACCCACCACTTCATTCTAATCATTACAAAATTAAAATTATCTGCGTTATTATCTTCATCTTCTTCCTCTGATTTTGAACTCACTGTTTCTTTATTTTCTCCAAACTATTCAACTGCTTTATGCCCAAAAGTAGTACTCTCTCTTTTTCAATCAAATCAGAAAGATATGATGTCAAGACCAATAATAATGCAACAAAAGAAAGCAACTACAATGGAGGATTTTCTTATTCTTTCCCAGAAAACTTAGAGGTACCCAAGAAGGAGAAGTTGCATTTTTGACTTGCCCATCTTCCATGCGTTCATCCTCTGGCGTGCTATGTTTAAAAGTTGGTTCATGTGGATTCAACTATAAGTAGAATCCGTAATAGGAGTGCACTACCTAAATACTTCATCAATGGAGAAATTGCAGAGTGCTATTCAAGGTGCAATTGCTTATTACAAGAACTCTATGGTCCAAGAAACAAGACATGATCAATGATGAAATCTAATTAATCAATTAATTGTTAATCAATCTTTTGAGATTTAATTGATGATGAAGAAAGCTATTTTTTCTTTTTTTTCTTTTTTTTTTTTTTTTTATTTTAATCTTTTAATGGCCTGCGTGTATTGTATGTGATAATAAAAAAAAATTGTTCTCAAAATTTCCATAAATAATTAATTGGTTTTTTAGGTACAAAAGAACGAAATAAAACCTAAAGAGGACACTCGGCCAGAGTTTTAAAGAACATGTTTTACGTATCATATCGGTATGAGAATCGGACTGAATTGACTATTACTACGAATTTTAAAAAATAATTAGCAAATTGATATACCAAAAATGGAATGTAACGTGCAAAATATAATATATTAAATTAATTAACACTTAAATAAGTATAATTATGCCTAAAAAAATTCAAATTACATAAATAATAACAATAATTTAAATTTAAATTACATAACTAATAATAATAAATCAGTTTTATTTTATTAATTCAGGAGAGAAAAAAAACCTCATTCATCTTGATAAAAAAAAAATCTCTAATCCAAGTAAATAAAGCAAATTAAAAAATAAACAAATACACCATAACATTAATTAATCACCACCAAAAAGAGTGTCAGAAAGGATCTAGATTGTTTTATCTACTATTAAACTCATTTAGATTTTTATTGAAATATAAATAATGTAAAAAAATAATATACCAATAATTTATATTAATAAAATAGGGCAAATATAAAATAATAGTCTTTTAAAAATATATTTATAATTTATATTAAGAAAATAAAAATTAAAAATATAATAATAATATTTTTTTTTTATTGATACATCATGCTTATATTACTAAATAAAAGTTATATCAATATGTATTAGATGATTTATTACCGATTCATAATCAATTCCTATTAGCATAAGTGTAACAGGTAAATAACATATCGGACCTCTTAAAATTCAGACGGAACGGCTAATACGTTACTATTTAAAACCATACACTCAGCTATCAGAACCCATAAGACACAGCAACTCTTCTAAGCTAACTAACACCAGGCCTATCAATGTGCAAGATCTGCACAACTCTATCCAAAAGGACATTCTAAAAATTAACTCCTCTCCCATGTGATAAGGCTAATTTGGAAGGAAATCCGCTGCCATTTTACCCTCTCTATAAACATGTTGAATAACTATTTCCCAATCCTAGTTTAGGAGTTGGTAACAAATGAAAATCAAATTCAATAAAGGACTATCATTGTCACCACATCTCTTAGGCAACCACTAAAATTCCAATTTCCACAAACAATTAATTAGTTTTTTAATTGTGTTTTATTATTATTTTAATCTTTTTTTTTTTTTTTTTTTTTTTGTGGTAAACGCGGTCAAAATTGAAAAAAAAAAAAAGCTCAGTTAATCTTAAATTAAAACTAAAGTGTTTAAATGAGCCAAAAGTATCACATGGATCAGTATGAGATTTATCGATAAATACAAGGGGTGAATTGGACCTTTTCCCTTTTCTTTTTATTAATTCAAGTGGAAATGTCTTTTGCAACACTAGATTAATAAGAACAAAGGTTTTCTTCATTTTGCTTTAGTATAGTATTGTCCTAATCCTAATGAAGTCATTCAATTTGCAATCAAATTATTATAGTGGGTCAGTCACCACTCATGGTGAACTAAAGCAAATATAGGATAGGAGAAGGGGTAGCATTTGCCCATGATTCTGATACCTTCCTAAAATTTCTCATTATGAAAATGCATGTTGAGTTCTAAGAATACAAACAAAAAAAAAAGGGTAGAACATTAGAAGAAAAATACAAGAAAAACAAATATCAAAGGATGAAGAGGGGCACAAGCATACACGCCCATCACCTTTTAGGCAATAGAGGAAAAATCACGAGTTTGGCTTCCTCACACCGTAATGTGTATGCATATTTTCATAACCAAATATGCTAAAATGATATTTAATCTTGCAATATATGATGCAAAACATAAGGAAAAATAGAATCAAATGAAAATAAATGAAGAGGTACATTCTTTAAGGTTTAACCATAGATGAAGAAGAACTGGTCTTGATCAGTCAAGGTTTGGTTATCATATGACACAATCATATTTAAATACAAAAAAGATTATGTATCTGACAAATTAAATCAAACAAAGCATAAAGTAAGTATATGCTTGTTACTAAATTAAGAGATAATGAAAATTGATTAAGAATATAATAAATATAAAAAAAAGCATTAAAAATCCCTCACAATCACACTAACCCTTGACTCAATAAGGCCAATTAAGGTGTGAAATCAATGGGATCATTGGGCAAGAGGGATGCAACCTTCAAGTTACCCTATCGCATTGAATTCATACCTTGTTTTGTAGCTTTCTTAGCTTTGATTCACTAACTAGGTTGGTGTTTTGGGTGTTTAGGTTAAGGAATCCTTTTAATGATTTCCGGACAAGTTCTAGCAGCCTTGTACACACAAAAAATTCAGAAGCTTTTTTTTTTTTTTGGAAAAATCAGCCTCCCCTTTACAAAAATAATTTTTCTTTTATATTTTCCCTTGATTTTTTAAAGAATTTTGAATTTTTTAGTTAAAATTTTTCAAAATCATTTTGAAAAGTTTGTTGGGGATTGAGATCAAATTTCTTTCCCTAATCCCCTTGGATTGGGAATCAAAAATTTGTTCCAACTCAAAATTCAAACAAATTTGAAGTTTAGAATTGGCAGAGGACAGAGTGCACCTAAAGGTGCACTCCCCTTGTCCCATCTTGCAAGGGGCACAGGCCTCTACCTCATACTTACCTTTGCTATAAGGACTAAAAAGTAATTTTTTCCATCTCTAGGGACCAAAATATACCTTTTAGAATCCTAAAATTTTAGTTTTTGCAATTAAACTCAAAATATCTCAAATTGTATGAATTTGAATTTTTGAAATGGATTTCCAAAACCCATCAAATGGACCAAAAACTCCTAATTATGGATCAAATATGTAAAGAACCATATGGTTCTTCATCATCGGGCTCCAGTGTCAAAAATTAAATGTTCACAATTTTGAAACACTCTGAATTTTTATTTATTTTATAAAATTATATTTTTGTACGGAAACATATTATTTTATTATTTTCCTTATTAAAGTAAGAATTGGAATTATATTTTATTAAATTATAAATATTCATATTATTTGAATATGTATTATTAATGGTAATTTTAGTATAATATTATATATGTATATTATTATGATAATGTTAATGTGGATTTTTTGGAGAATTGTATTTTGGATTGTATTTTGATATTTGAGTATTAATAAAGGTATTAATTAATATTATAAGTTTGATTATAGTATTTTTATCGGATATTTGGATTTTCGTTATAATTACTATTATTATGAATTATTATTATTATTATTATTATTATTGTGTTATTAGTGATATTATTATTATTATTATTATTATTATTATTATCACTATTATTACTATTATTATTGTTATGATTATTATTAGTATTATTATTTGTATATATATATATATACGTGTAGCATTATGTTTATATTATATGGTTTAGTGTATATATATATATATAGCATAACTGTGTTTAAGTTAAGTAAAAGAAGAAGAAAAGGAAAGCATTGTGATTGGTCCAAGATGTGAAACAGGGAGTTTTGAGAGAACAGGAACGGGAAGGCAGCAAAGGAAGGAGGAGAGAGAAAGGGAGAGGCCGAGAGAGAGAGAGAGATGTTTGGTGGCGTTCCAACGGGCGGTGGCAAGCACCGCCACCACCGCTGGGTAGAGGAAGGTCCGGCGACCTCAAGGGAGGTGGCAGCACGATGATCGGCGGCGGCACGGCGGCGTACGCGAGGAGAGAAGGACCACCGGCGCCGCAACTTCAACTCAATTTTTTGGCCGATTCCGGCGGCGGAATTCAATGATCTTGGTGTCGTTTAACTACTGAGGATGAGAGCTTCATTTTGGTACCTACCTTGCCCCCTGAGGACCACCGGAGTAGAAAATCGAAAAACGTAACCCGAAACTTTGGAGGCGTTTTCCAGCGGCTGGAGGGCGAGTGATGGTGAGTGGTGACCCTTTTTGTGATCCTAGCGTCGAGGTGAACCTGCTGGTGTGAAGTTTTTTTGGATCCGCCACCAGCAACGGCGGAGCGTGGCGGCGGCGCGTGGGGAGGTCCAGTGGTTCTATTTCGACATTCTGGCACGATCCCTCAACGTCTGTATGATTGAATTTGTGAAGGTTAACTCGAAACCCTTGTACTTCAGTTGTTATATAAGTTATTTTATGTTTAGTAGTCCTTAGAGTATTTGTTAGGTTTTGAGTCTGTCCTAGGGTTGAGTGTGATTCTTATCCTGGTAATGTTCACTGTTGCGAGGTGTCGATGTCTGGCGTCTTCCTAGTTCCAAGGCTGCTCTTCCAAGGGAAGCCAGTCGAAAATGTCGTCAGTTAGGTGAGTGACACTCACTAGTATATTATCCTGTTTCCATTTCATATGCATTGTTGTGTGTATATATATGTATATTATGCACTACTATTGCATATATAAGCATGCAACATTTGACTGTGAGTGATGAACTGATATTCTGTATTCTGTGCCATACTGTGGTTGTGATTGATGGATGGAGGTCGGGAGGATACAGTACCACCTAGGATTATGGATTTGTTATGGTTATGATTTGGATTATGATGAGATTCAGAAGATGAGCTATAACTGATGGATGCTGGCCAAGCCTGCTCATCGCCAGGGCCGCTGTTAGTCGGGTCAGGGTTGCGTGGTACAGACCAGTGACGGCTGGGCCCCTTGGATATAAGAGACAAATTATTGGATTAAGAGAGCCAAAGTAGGGGGATCGGCTCCCCATATTGAGTATTGAGTATCAGTGTGGTACTGTGGTCCATACCCCATCCTTGCTTGATTGGATGATTTGTCTGTTTCTGTGGCATAGTGCATAGCATGTGCATTAGAAATCTATCTGTAGGATACCAGTTTAATATATTAGCTGATATCATTCACTGAGTCAAACGCTCATTCCTGTTCATCTTGTTGCTTTTAGGTCAGGGAATGAGCCGGTGAAGAAATTTTAATTGAGTAGACTGCTAATCTCTTTTCGACAGTAGTTTGTATTGTTGAGTATTCAGAGATGTATATTATGTATGTATATTTGTAATTATGATTCTAGAACTCCGCAATGTTACATTTTGTATTTGTGCTTTGTGTATTATTTCAGTTATGTATTTTAAAAAGCTGTAATCTTTGGGTTAAGCAGAACCTTTATGTAATTTACTATTTTCTGAGATATATGGAATAAATGAATTGTTGGCCCAAGAATATTTATATTATGTTAATTTTATTTGGATTTGCTTAACCTATTTGGGCCCATAGCCTTTTCAGTTGGGCTTTTCAGTTATGTGTTTTGGGTTAGGCTTACCACGGGCACTGGTAGCCACGTGCATCTCCCGTGTCCTAGTGTCGGTCACGTTCCCTCGGGTTCGAGGCGTGACAAAGATGGTATCAGAGCAGAGATCTTGTGACCTTTTATGTTTTCAGTGTTGTGGGTCCTTGTTTCTGTAACATGCGGAGTATAGAATTCCTAATTGTCGTTTTGAGTTTCCTTTGCTTCCAATTCAGCGTTAATGTGGTGTTATGATGAATTTTATGATTTTCTTAACCTTGTGATGTTAGTAGAATTTTGTTGGGGTAAAGGTTCTTGGGTGAGTAGAATATGATTAGAGTGTAATGATTTGAACTTGTATAAGGGATAGGATATTAAGGCTGTATGAATTGAGAATTGGAAGATCTCCGAGAACTTAATCTAGAAGGGTATAAAATGACTGTATTCAAAATTTTAAATGATTTGGAAATGGAATGTTTTAAATGAATTTAAAGATGATAATTGATTTTTAAGTATGATTTTAACACCAATTTTGAGAGTTTATTATTTTAGGACTCTGTACTTGTGTCCAGTGTGTCTGTTTGTCTACATTCATTGAGTCAGACATCATAAAGTTATTAGTCATTATTCATACATCATATCCTTCATGGATCATTGCATTAAGATTGCATATTGTGTAGCATCCCTGGACACAGTACTTTAAGTTCTAAAATAAAAGTGAAAATGTTTTAATTATTACGAATGATTTTAAATAGTTTTGTAAATTTAAATAATTTTGGATATACCTGCAGTGGATTTAAGTTCTCGGAATGAGATAATGTTTTGAGGTACTAGATTCTTTATCACATTGTGGAAAGGATTAAAGATTGAGTATTGATTTTTTATTAAGGAAAAGAATTTTATTATATCATATAGTAGAGTTATTATTTGAGCATATTCATGAGGTATATAGGTTTAAGCTGAGATCATAATGGAATAACATAGATTGAGAAAGGCATCAACCCTGCATGGGGATTTTATTGAGTGTTAGTAATAATAATGAATTTATTGATTTTATGTGGATAAATAAAAAGATTAGGAATATGAAAGATCATAAGATATTGATGGAAATTTTAGAAATATGATAATGATATGGGTTAAATGTGCATGGTTGTGAGACAATAGCTGTTTACGTTATGATATTAAAATAATTAATAGATAGAGAATAAGTCTTCAATAAATTGTGAATTACTGGTTAGTATACTACTTATGGTGTAAAATATGTTTAGAGTTAACAGAATTTCTTGATGACTCTATTAATATAAGGAATGTTGAAATAAAGGGTAAAATTTCTGGTTTTGTATATCAATTGGTGTGTAGGCATATATGCTGATTTCAAATTGATGAAATAAATTTTATATATATATTGAGGAAATTAGTTAAAGCAAGTAGAGTGGACAACAAATTATTAAGTATTGATATGTTTTATTTGATAAAATGATTAAAGAAGTTACTATGGGAGTTATTCTCACGATTGAATATAATGGAAATTAAAATTTTGGTGAGATATTAGACATAAGTAATAAATGAAAATGATAAGTTAGGCATTAATATTAGCTTTAGTATTGATAAGGACTTAAAGATAAGATATGTTTAAGGTTATGATTGATTGAATGTGAAATCAAGGATTGTGTTAGTGTTAGCTGTGAGTAAACCAAGGTATAGAAATAACGGAATGATTAGCTTTTTGCTGTAAGGCTTAATAGATTGGATATTGGTATTAGAATAATTTTGTTGGAGGACTAGTTATATGGTTGATGTCTTGTTGAAGTTGTTTTGTTTTGTTACCTTACCTTTGGGTTCAGTTGTGTTTCAGAGTGTGCAGTGGAAATGTGATGGAGGAGTGATTGTAAGGTGTTGTGTTTGAAAATTCGTTTGAAAATTCGAGGACGAATTTTCTTAAGGGGGGAAGATTGAAACACCATGAATTTTCATTTATTTTATAAAATTATATTTTTATACGGAAACATATTATTTTATTATTTTTCTTATTAAAGTAAGAATTGGAATTATATTTTATTAAATTATAAATATTCATATTATTTGAATATGTATTATTAATGGTAATTTTAGGATAATATTATATATGTATATTATTATGATAATGTTAATGTGGATTTTTTGGAGAATTGTATTTTGGATTGTATTTTGATATTTGAGTATTAATAAAGGTATTAATTAATATTATAAGTTTGATTATAGTATTTTTATCGGATGTTTGGATTTTCGTTATAATTACTATTATTATGAATTATTGTTATTATTATTATTATTATTATTATTATTATTATTATTATTATTATTATTATTAGTATTATTATTTGTATATATATATACGTGTAGCATTATGTTTATATTATATGGTTTAGTATATTTATATAGCATAACTGTGTTTAAGTTAAGTAAAAGAAGAAGAAAAGGAAAGCATTGTGATTGGTCCAAGAGGTGAAATGGGGAGTTTTGAGAGAGCAGGAACGGGAAGGCAGTAGAGGAAGGAGGAGAGAGAAAGGGAGAGGCCGAGAGAGAGAGAGAGGTGTTTGGTGGCGTTCCGACGAGCGGTGGTGAGCACCGCCACCACCGCTGGGTAGAGGAAGGTTCGGCGACCTCGACGGAGGTGGCAGCACGATGATCGGCGGCGACACGGTGGCGTACGTGAGAAGAGAAGGACTGCCGGTGCCGCAACTTCAACTCGATTTTTTGGCCAATTCCGGCGGCGGAATCCAATGATCTTGGTGCCGTTCAACTCCTGAGAATGAGAGCTTCATTTTGGTACCTACCTTGCCCCCTGAGGACCACTGAAGGAGGAAATCAAAAAATGTAACCTGAAACTTTGGAGGCATTTTTCGGCGGCTGGAGGGCGAGTGACGGCGAGTAGTGACCCTTTTTGTGATCCTGGCATCGAGGTGAACCTGCTGGCGTGAAGTTTTCCCAGATCTGCCACCAGCAGTGGCGGCGCGTGGCGAGGCCCAGTGGTTCTGTTTCGACGTTCTAGCATGATTATCGACGTCCGTATGATCGGATTTGTAAAGGTTAACCCAAAACCCTTGTACTTCAGTCGTTATATAAGTTATTTTATATTTAGTAGTCTTTAGAGTATTTGTTAGGTTTTGAGTCTGTCTTGGAGTTGAGTTGGATTCTTATCCTGGTAATGTTCACTGTTGTGAGGTGTCGATGTCTGGCGTCTTCCTGGTTCCAAGGCTGCTCTTCCGAGGAAAGCCAGTCGAAAACGTCGTCAGTTAGGTGAGTGATACTCACCAGTGTATTATCCTGTTTCCATTTCATATGCATTGCTATGTGTATATATATGTATATTATGCACTATTACTGCATATATAAGCATGCAACATTTGACTGTGAGTGATGAATTGATATTCTGTATTTTGTGCTATACTGTGGTTGTGATTGATGGATGGAGGTTGGGAGGATACAGTACCACCTAGGATTATGGATTTGTTATGGTTATGATTTGGATTATGATGAGATTCAGAAGATGAGCTATGACTGATGGATGCTGGCCGGGCCTGCTCATCACTAGGACCGCTGTCAGTCGGGTCAGGGCTGCGTGGTACAGACCAGTGACGGCCGGGCCCAGATTGTTGGATTAAGAGAGCCATAGTAGGGGGATCGACTCCCCATATTGAGTATTGAGTATCAGTGTGGTACTGTGGACCATACCCCATCCTTACTTGATTGAATGATTTGTCTGTTTCTGTGGCATTGTGCATAGCATGTGCATTAGAAATCTATATGTAGGATACCAGTTTAATATATTAACTGGTATCATTCACTGAGTCGAACGCTCATTTCTGTTCATCTTGTTACTTTCAGGTCAGGGAATGAGCCGGTGAAAGAATTTTAATTGAGTAGACTGCCAATATCTTTTCGGCAGTAATTTGTATTGTTGAGTATTCAGAGATATATATTATATATGTATATTTGTAATTATGATTCTAGAACTCTGCAATGTTACATTTTGTATTTGTGCTTTGTGTATTATTTCAGTTATGTATTTTAAAGAGCTGTAATCTTTGGGTTAAGTAGAACCTTTCTGTAATTTACTATTTTCTGAGATATATGGAATAAATGAGTTGTTGGCCCAAGAATATTTATATTATGTTGATTTTATTTGGATCTGCTTAACCTATTTGGACCCATAGCCCTTTTCAGTTGGGCTTTTCAGTTGTATGTTTTGGGTTAGGCTTACTATGGGCACTGGTAGCCACGTGCATCTCCCGTATCCTAGTGCCGGTCACGTGCCTTCGGGTTCACGGCGTGACAAATTTGCTCTCACTTTGGCTTATTTTATTTTATGAAGGCAAAGTACGAACCAAGTCCAATTTAATTTTTTTCTCGCCTACTTACACATATTGAATGAATCACTTGAAGTTAGTCAAACATAACACACATATACTAACCTAACTAAATAGTTTGATTTTAGTCAATCTCTTTTTAATTGAACTCTTTTTGCCTGACTTTATTGGATCCCGTTTAACCTAATGGCTTCACTCTTTTGTCGGATTTTTACCTTTGTTAGATTCTTTTAATATAATAACTTTGTCTCTTTTGCAAGATTTTACGTTTGTTGGATCCCTTTAATCCAGCAACTTCGCCTCTTTTTATGGGATTTTTCCTTTGTTCGATCCTTTTAATCTAACAGTTTCACTCTTTCATATGATTTTTACCTTTATTATGTTCCTTTAATCCAATGATTAATCTAAAAACTTCTCCTTTGGGCGGGATTCTATCTTTGTTACTCTAATTGGATTAAATTCTCTTCACACCTTTTGGTACAGCTCTTATTGGATTGATTCATCTTTGCATCTCTTGGTGACATTAAATGCTTTATGACTTCTATTAAGAAGCCCTGACATTCTTCATTTTGATCATGTCCTTGCGTCCTTATTCTTGTCTTCTTGTCCTTCATCATATTGATGTACTTTTCATTGTGTTCTTGTCATCATGACATTATCATCTTCGTTTTTTTTTCTATGCCATTCTGTTCTTCATAAGCCTCTCTTCATTCTTCCTGCGTCTTCGTCATCTTTTTTTTTTTTTTTTTTTTTTTTTTTTTTTTTTTTTTATGGGTAAAATACTATTTAGTTTCTAAAATTTATCTAAAATAATGATTTCATCCTCACAGTCTGAAAAGTCACTATTTATTCTATGTGATTTTATTCTATTAAACAAAATGATCATTCTGTCTATTTTTACTGTTAAATACATATAAAAGACTAAAACACCCTTTATTTTCTTTTAAATTTTTATCTTAATGCCATGATTGTTTAATTCTCTCTTTTGCTATTTTTGTTAAGCTTATTTTCTAAAATATAAATTAGCATTATTTCACTCTTGAAAAATTCAATTTCTTAAATATAATTAATTTCTTAGACATAATTATTTGTAATTATAGATTATATTTACTCTAAAATTTATTTGGAGCAATATGCTAATAAACCTGATACTGGGGCTATAATTAATAGAAAAATTATGAAATGTTTGAGCCCTTTATTGAGGATGATGTCTCTTTTGATGAATATAACCAATCCATGGAAATGGGTGGTGCATGGACTAGAAATATAGAATTGGATGCAACTTCTCTTGTTACGCATAATAATATATGCATTCATAAGGTGATCCTTTCTTTAGTAATTTTTGTTCAACTCTCATTTGTATGTTTCCTTTCATCTTTATAGTGCTCTCTTTCCTCTTTTTCTAGGCATTTCCTCTTGTAATAAATCCCAATTTTGGATGTAAAAAGAGAGAGAAAGTAAAAGAATTTTAGAGAGAGAAAGGAAAATTAGAGATGAGTGATATTTTTATATTAAAATATTATTTTTGTGGTTGATTAATATAAAATAATTGAAAATTGTGATGGAAAGACCATTTTATTTAATGGAATAAAACTACATAGATTAAATAGTGACTTTTTTAAATTGCAGGGATGAAATTATTATTTTAGTCAAATATCATAAACTAAATAGTATTTTACCCTTTTTTTATTCCTTATTGGAATTTGGAGCAATGCCCTCATGGCTCATCTTTCATTCTTTTCTTTCTTTATCTTTTTCCTTTCTTCTTTCATTTTGTTATTATCTGCAAAACAAGTTTTCAAGAATTTGATTCTCATTATGATGCAAATACTTCTCCTCTTTTTCTTTTCTTTGTAATTCTTTTCACTTTCTTCATATGATGCATATGGCACACAATTTCTACTTCATGCATCATTGCATATAATACTCTAAAATTACTCTAAATATGCTCAAGTCTAGAATGTTCTTTACCATACTGTATCAAGAAACTTTCATCTTTGAAATTGAAAAAACATCATCAAGTTAACCTGTTCGAGCTTGATCCTTTGGTTGAAGGGTTGTAATCAAATCTTTTCTTCTTTCCTTTTCTTCTTTTTTAATTCTTTTATGGCTCTAATTTTTGTCCGAGCCATCCTTTCAAATTTTTAACTCAACCAGCGTGCTGTAACTTTTGCCTAAGCCACTTTTTCTGGTTTTTAATTTAGCAAGCTACTTTCTTTTTTATTTTTTTTCCTTTTTTGTTTATAGCTCTAACTTTTACTTGAGTTGCCCTTTTTGGTTTTTCAACTCAACAAATATACTCTAACTTTTACCTAAGCTGTCCCTTCGGATTTTTAACTTAGCCAGCTATTTTTCATTTTTCTTTATTTTTCTCTTTTTTTATTTAATTGCAAACCAACCCAAGCATTCAGTAGATAACGTTCCATCCAAGGTAAATACCATACTAGATATTTACCTTCTTTCAAGAACTTGTAAGCTACATTTTGACCTTTATGAAATTTAGAAAGCTATTGCTCAATTCATATCGCTTGTTTCCTAAAGAACAACTACTTCAACCAATTCAAGTTCTTGAAATTTCTAAAATAAAGGTCAAAATGTAGCTTACAAGTTCTTGAAAGAAGGTAAATATCTAGTATGGTATTTACCTTGGACAGAACGTTACTCCATAAGTTGATTCATTCATCTACCTTTCATTTGCTACATACTCGATCAAGCCTCTTGAGACTTGTCCACAGCCATTCAAAGGGGAACTCATCAAAATAAGAGTCAATGAGCCAATATTTCATAGTTCAAATCATTTGAATTTTCTTTTCAAGGATAAAATCTTTTCATATACATAAATGTGCTTCTTTCTCATTTTTAGCATACATCTCATTATTTAATAAGAGACAATTGCATTGGCATTTGGATATTACACTATCATTGATTAGCCATTTTAGGTTTTTCAATCAATTATTTTCCCGTATATCCCTAACTTTTGCTTAGATAATAATTAAAGAATACCTAGCAAGATGATTCTTTCTTTTTCCTCTTTTCTTTTCAAGGAGATGTTGCTTGGCTAATACTTTACCTCCAAAAATTTCAACTATTTAGGGCAATGGATTTTTTTTTGTTTCATTTTGGTTTTTCTTAAGCTAAGAAGGTATTAGGCAAACTTTTCCTTTTATTTCTCATTGACTAAGTTTTAAGGGGCAAGAAATAAATTCCTTTTTGATTTTCAAGTTTTCAACAAAAGAACGTAACTTATTTTCATATATGTGGTTTTTGGTTTTTCGAGGATTTCACCCTATTTGGATGCTACCACATTAGTTGAAATGATTTCATTATTTCAACTAAGGGCAGTTGGCCTTTTTTTTTCTAAGGGTGTTTTGAGTGTGGTCCATTTGAAATGGAGCTGAACTCCAAAAAAAAGGTGAGTGTATCTCAACATATCTTTTCTTTCTTTTTTCTCTTTTGCCTTTTCTTTATTTTTCTTTTAACTCTCTCATTTTCTCATTAGATGTAATATTATGTCCCCAATTACAATCCTAATTAGATTAAACTCAAAGATGCAAGCAAAACAATCGAGAAAACACAATCATGTGATGAATAAATTTTATTGAAAATCATAATCAAACAATTATTCAAAAGGTTCAAAAAGTAAAAAAAAATAATAATTGAATCACTTAACTCATATCACTCTTTGAGGACTCTTGTTGCCTCTTTTGAAGGCAATCATCTAAATCAACAAAAGTTTCAACAGCATTTTAATTATTATCTATGGAAACATATCAATCAATCTCATTTTGCTCGATATTATGGATCCAAGATCGTTTGATCATTGATGAGGTTCTATATTTTATAATGCGACCTTCTGCATTTATCTATTTCATGCTCTACCATCTGATGGAAATGGTAAAATGAATTGACATTGAACTTCTTTGGTAAAGGATTTAGCAGTAGGGTAGAGTCCAAAGACTATAAAATGTTATGCTTTTCTAGTATAATAGACATAGGTTAGTTGAGTTGGAAACATCCAAGGAGCCTTAACCATATTCACTTTAGCAGTTTCAATGGAGATCTTAGCCACCTAATGTCTAGACTAATTTTTATAATTAGAGCTTTATAGTTTGGCCTTATCAACTTCTTCTAGTTGCAATCCCATGTCATATAAATCCTCAAAGGTCTTTAGTGGTACAACAGAGAAATAGAGATTCTATTGTATAAGGCAAGCAAAGACACTTTCACTGGCAAGCAAAAACCCTTTCACTGTAAGGTGCACCTATTTCTTCTCGGTAGGTCTATTTGTCATCTTTGCAGCCTTTTTCCTACAACAAATGATGCAATTAGAAAAGGATCCCCTAATCTTCTATCTCGTAGTCTCTAAGTCTCATATTTCTACTTTTAGCATAGTGAACTTTATCATATATGGCATCCTAAACTAGTTAGGCAATTGATCAACTCCGTTTAGAGTTAAAGCACTTAAAGCCTCAATCCTATCAAAACCTTTCTCTTCCAATAGCTTCTCACCTCTATTCATTTGGTTCTTCAACTCCTCATTCTCAATTGAGGTTCCCTTCCACTTCTTCTAGAAATATTCATTTATGTAAATGAATACATCATTAGCACTGTAGCAACATTAGCAATGTTTCTAGCATCATTAGCTTGGTTTGTAGGATTAGTAGGCAAGGGAACTCGATCATTGAGAGCTTGATTAATCTAGTCATGGATCATAGCTACCAACCTAGTCTCTAAGACACACCTAGTGGTAGCTTCCAAGTTATAGAGGTTGTTATTGTTAGCCATTTGGATTAAAAAATAATGCTTCAACTTTAGGGCGAACTTGCAAGTTTTCTTTTAACTAATTCTTTGGAACTACTGACTTAACAATTTTAACTTAAGAGGGCTATGGCTACCAAAACATAAGGAACTAGACTCATGATACATGTATTGTGTGAGATGAAATGGATGCATGCAAATGATGTTATGAAATGCATATCTAATGCACAACTTTTTTATTGACTCAAACATAGCTTATGTATGCTTCTTTGCTGCAATCCAAGGTATGTTAACTACTCATTCAAGTTTGAGATTCATTAATTTTTTTTTAAATTCTTCTTTCTTATATATTTATGTTTCCTCTAACTTTTACCTAAGAAGCTTGATTATGGATCCTTAGCAAGGATATAACTCAATCTTTATTTATTTTTTTTATCTTCTTTCATTTCTTTTATTTCCTCTAACTTTTGCCTAAAGAGCCAATGATGGGTCTTTAAAGAGGATATTACTCATTCTTCTTTTTGTTTCTTCTTTTATTTCTTTCTTTTATTCCTTTAAGTAAAATAAAATGAAAAACCACATTGAAACTTTTATTCATGAAAATAGCTTAATTACATAAGTGAGCTTTAAAAGAAAATACCATATTCAAGATAAGTTGTCCCTTTCAAAGCCACTTCAAACTTATGATGGGGACAAATAGGCGATAATTACTTTAAAGCTTCTTAACTCAGGCTTTCAGTTGTATGGCTTCCTCAAGGATCTTAGCAATGATAATTTTGGTCTTCTTCTAGTATTCCAAAGCTTTCTTCAACTTAACATTAGCTTTAGGAATTATTGTAGCTGCCTTTTGACTCAATTCATCAATTGTCTATAACTATATGGCTTCTTGTGAGCTTGGAATTTAGAATTAAACCTAGGTATCTCAAGATTAAGACTAATCCTTTTTCTAGTTATCTTGGATTCAATGCCGAGAGCTTTGGGTTTAGCTTCAGCATCCTCAGGCTTGTCAAGCAAAGCCAAGTTTTCTTCATTCAAATCTTAGCTATTATTCTTAGATGGTTGCAAGAGTTAGAGTGATGCAATATTTATGAATTCAAGACTATTGCAATGTCTCTGTACATCTTTCTTTGGGAAATTTATAGCACAAAACATCCTTGAACTAGATGAAGCCATATTCATTTAGCTTTGTCCCCTAATTTGTCTTTCATTATGAACACTTGTTATTAGCTAATCTTTTAAGGTTTTCTAGCTAATTATTTTCTCTCTTACCTTTTACTTTTGCCTAGGTACTTAATGTGAGACTTTTAGCAGGGTTATTATCTTTTTATTTTTTTCTTTTCATCATTTCAATCATCATTGACCTATTTTTTTTTTTATCTCATAACTCAATCTAAGTGTTCAAAACTAAGCTCATCATTTTATTTCATCATAAAAGTTTCACAAATGCAAAGTATTATATGAGCAAAACTATCTTAATTCTATTATTTGGGCCTAAGCTTTATCTTTATTAGAAGGAGTCTTTATGCATCAAGTTTCATAATTGAGATGGAAAGTTCTCCATTGTCAATTAGATCTTGGATATCATGTCTTAGGCAACTACGTTTATCAATGTCATGCCCTAAAGGTTGGTTTTGAACTTTAAAGGTAGTCGATTTAGTAATAGGGATGGGCCTATAGGTAGCAACATGCCTTCCTTCTCTAGCTCCTCAAAGATCTTAGACAATAGCTTATTTAATTTAGTGAATTCTCTTAGTTTTTTTTATGTTTATTTAGGTTGGATTGCTTTTGACTTTGGGCTATCCACATGCTTGGGTGTTCCTCTCAAACTATTCAAGATATTTTATTTGCTCTCAGATTTGATTTCATCCATCATACAGTCCATCTCATATCTAACTGCCTCTTTAATAGTAGCTTGGACTTCCTCTTTCATATGACTTAACCTATTTTTATTATCCTCTTAAAGGCTTCATCCCTTTTAGAGGGATACATGGGCTTAGTTTCAAAACTAGACATGTTAGAGATATTCCTATATGGTTGCAAGTGAAAAGTGGATTAGCATGAGTAGTTTATATATACAAGCATAGGCACAAGTCATTATAACCTTCCAAACTTATTTCTCCCACACTTATATTGATCTTAGTCTTTTCTTTTCTAGGATTTTGGGCTATAGCTTAATGATCGAACAAAGGGACAATAATCTTAGTTCATACATAGCTCTCTTAAGGAACAAGCAAAGCTCAATCAATTAATAATCCAAGCCCATTTGATAAACCACTTGAAATTTAGTAAGGATGTTAGGCTTGGAAACATGCATGCATAAAACAAGTTTGGTAAGTCCTAGGAGAAATTTCTAAGTTATTACATGGGCTTTAGTCGGCTTATAGCTTCATACTCCCACAAACAAGAAATAGGCTTGCATCCAAATCTTTTTATATCCTAAAGTACTAACTTGTGAGTGGTAAGACTAATTAAGGAAACCTAGAGGTCGAGTGAAGCTAAAGGATTCTTTCCTTAACAAGACACAAGGTTTAGAGATAGGATACACATGGTGAGTATTGTAATGTAGGCTCATCAAGCCTAAACAAATCAAATATTAATAAAGATCAACATCACAATCAACATCTCATATCCCTAGCAGAGTTGCCATTATTGTGGTCAAATTTCTAATCCTTGATGGATGTGACTCTATACTACTTTCTAATTACAAATTAGGGGAAAACTAACCAAGCCAAAGCCTAATTAGAATATGAAGTCACCACCTAGTTTTTTAAAACTAGGAAAAAGGTGGATAGGATTCCTAACATCATATCTAAGGATTCCTGACATCATATCTAACCACCAAATTCAAAGATTTGGGTAAGAAAAATTGGCAGGGCTTGGAAAGGTGTTAGACACCTAAACCCTGCCCATTTGTGAGACTAGCTTCCACTGGTTAGTAAATTTTAATACAAGATTTATTTGGACCTTTTAGGCTTCTATTATGCAAGCATGTTATCACCTTGTACAATTCATGCCATCATATATCTTAGCAAAATTTAAATAAATCATAAATCATCAATGGTTCAATATGTTATCAAAGCGTAGTTGATTATAAAATATTCAATTTTACCAAGTTATTTACTAGCATGCTATTTTAGCCAAGTAGTGGGTTTCTAAACATGCTTTTAATTTCCTAATTTAGTTAACCTAATGATGCATTTTTCTACATTGATTATGTTTAAAGTTTTCACAAATCATCATGCATTATCAAAACAAATATTTTATCGACAAACTTTAATCTTTCTCTTAAAAATGCTTAACATATCAAAAAGCCTAAAACATATACTAAGCTTCTAATAGTTATTTAATGATTAATAACCTTAATCATGCAATTCTAAGTCAATTGGTGCGTTTAAGTTCATTTACATACTTTATACAGAAAAATAAATTTACCTTTTTACATGCATATGATCAAATAGATCATAATTCTAATTAAATTAACTAAAATTAAAGGGAAAGGAGGGAGTAATTAATTACATATCCAAAATTAAAAAATTGACAAAAAAAAAAAGAAATAAACCTATTCTACTAAAAAACATAATAAGCTAAAATTATCTAAAAAACCCCAAACGCTTTAAGAATTATAAAATTGAATTAATCAGAAACTAAAAAAAGAAAAAAATTCCAAACAATACCCTAAGGACGTGTGACATGGCCTATGCCCATAGCTAGGGGTGCAAGCCTATCCAAACACCTGTCTTCATGACCTCCAGCCTTCTATCAGGTTTGATCCTAACTTTGATACTACTTCAGATGATTCAGATATCTTTTCTGGGTTTCTCAATATACAAATGCATGTTAAATGCTAACAGTATATTAAAAACTCAATGAAAAAAGATTGGAACATTAAAACAGAAGAAAAAATACAAGAAAAATGAAAAGGATGCATGTGCCCTCAGTGATGGGCTTTCTTGGCTTTGATTTACTCACTAGGTTGGTGTTCTTAGGTGTTTAGGTTAAAGAATCCTTAAATGATCTTTATAGAAGTTCCAACAGCTCGTATACAAAAAAAATTCAGAAACCTTTTTTAGAACAAAATTAGCCCTCCCCTTTTCAACAAAATAATGTTCCTTTTATATTTCCTTTGATTTTTTTAAAGAATTTTTAATTTTTTTAGTTAAAATCAATTTGAAAATCTACTAGGGGATTAGGACTAGATTTCTATTTCTAATCCCTTTGAATTGGGGATATAAAATCTATTCCAATTCAAAATTCACAGGAATTTGAATTTTGGAGCTGCTAGAGTACAAAGGGGCGCCTAGGGATGCGTTCCCCTTATCCCATTCTGCAAGGGGTGTAGACATGGGCACAAGCCTATGCCTCAAACCAACCTCAGTTTTAGATATCAAAACATAATTTTTTCTATTTCTAGAGATCAAAATATAATTTTTCCTACCTCGAGGGATAAAAATATAATTTTTTGAAAATCCTAAAATTTTGTGCAATTAAACTCAAAACTTCTCAAATTTTAGGACCTTTTGAACATTTTTGAAATAGTTTTACAAAACCCATCAAACGGACTAAAACTCCTAATTGTGAATTAAAGTCAGAAAAATTCATGTAGTTCTTCATCATCACGCTGTAGGGTCGAAAATTAAACTTTTATAACTACATAATTTTAAGTTACAAATATATGTGTATGTTAGTGATAAGTTTAAGAATTTCCAAAATTTAAGAACAAGTATTTTGTATGAGATAATCAATGTTATTATCATTCAATTTAATATTTATCTTATGATCAAACTGTGGTTAAGTATAGCCCTTTGTTCACCATAGTAGCCATAATGATGGGACTTCAAAGACAATAAATAGTCTCTCCCTCTTATTCATCTAGGAAATAAGAACCACCGATTTATATATGTCCTTATTGAATCTCGAATCTTCAATTTTAGTATCCACTTGTTTTAACTAGTAAATTTCAACTCTGCGCTATAGGTTATTTTAATAAATTTTAAATGCGTGATTTTATATAATTTTTAATAATTAATATGAAATGTAAGCTATTAAAAATTAAAATTACTAAAATATAATTTTTTTTAGAGAAAAATATAACATATTAGATATGTAATATTGTATATTTTAATTTTAAAGTAAAATAAAACATATATATTGTATTATATTATATTATATTTAGTGTCTTTTATGGTTACTTTAGTGGAAATTAAAGTAAATTTATTTTATTTTATTTTATGAAAAAAAGCCCTCTTATGAAAAAAAATATAATCTTCTTATTTTTTTTGTAAATTAAATTATTTTTTCATAATTCTTTTTAATTGCTAAAAAGTTTTAATTTTACAAAAATATAACTTATTTTATACAAAATAATAACTTTACGAAAATAATTTTAAATTAACTTTAAAAATAATTTTGCAATTACAAAAAAATAGATATTTTACGAAAAATTACAATTTTTTTATATTTTTTTTTTGTAAATTAAACTATTTTTCTATTAGTTATAAGAAACAAAGTATTGTACTTTATTTTAAAATAAATGTTTTAAAAGAAAGTAACATAAAAATTTACCTATTATATTATAAAAGTAACATAAAAATTTGCTTATTATATTATACATTAACAGTGCTTGAACCTAATTATCTAATGAGTTAAAAACAATATAGATTCAAAAACAAACAACAAGTTTTTTCATTTAATTAAATTTATTATAAATTAAGAGTCTTGATATAATTAGAAAATTGCCAATATACGATAAACTTATAAACAAAAGGTAACGGTACCTACCATGTTTGAAATTGAAAATTTTATTAAAAGAAAATCCTCAAAATTTGAGTATCGAAATCTTGAAATCTGAGTCTTGGAATAAAATTGATTTTGTTTAATGCAAATATATCTATAATACTATAAAAAATATATAAATTTAATACATTATATATAAATTTAAAATAAGTAAAAGCAAAGAAAATTGAACTAAAAATTAACAAAAAATAAATTGAAAGAATTAATTTAGACAAACAAATATATAAATATAAAATTAACCCATTAACGTGTAAAAATTAAATTATACTAGTAAAAAAATCCATAACAAATATATCATATTGAACATGAGAGATTGATCTTTTAAAAGAATATGAAATATTGATATTATGAAAAGAATATTAGACATAATTATTTTAAAAACAATACAAACATCATAAAGTTTGCAATTATTTCATGATTCTTAACAAAATAAATATTGGATAATGATACTGTCAGAGCAAAAAATATAGCAAAACATTCTTTTAATATCGAAATGGACACTCTCATTCAATTGAGTCAAATAATATTCTTTTACTTTCTTTTTTTCCCTTTATTTCTATTAATAAGTTATTGCCATTTTATTTTATAAATAAAATATTTTTCATTTTCCATCATTGATAAAGAAAAGTTTTTGTTTTCTATTCTGAATCTTCTTTGCTAATTGGATTTTGGTACTTCATATTAGATATCTATCCCTTTTTTTTTTTTTTTTAATTGCTACTTTCATCTTGGCATGTTATTATTATTTCATAGAGGTGCTTAACAACTTTCTTTTTCTTGTGATTTGATATATGTGTTCTAGATGTAATTAATGATTTATTTATGCTTGTAACTTATTCTCTTTAATATGAAAATAAATATACTTTTTATTTAAAGGGTAAATTTTAGCAAATTTAATGTTAAAAATTTCTGCTTTAGTATTAATATTTTTCGCTCGGACAATATCATCACCAAAAAAATATTAGATATTAAATTTATAATTCTTTTTTCACTTTACAATTAAAAAGTACATTCACATTTGTTCACAGTGATCAAGTGTGAAAGTACTTTTTGTTTGGAAAGTGAAAAAACAAATATGAATCTAATATCTATGGCATCTCTTCCAAAATCTTAAAATTCATATGTATAAATGACAATCTTTGACTAGAGACATCATCATAAGATAACTTTTGTATCTATTGTGAAGATTTTATTAGCTTTTCCGACAAATAAGGAGCCTTTTCTGACTAGGTATATATACGACTGCTTTTGAAAAAAGATATGCTGCAAATATTTATAGGGTTGGCAAAGAAATTAAAAGGATATTCCTCTTTTTTTTTTTTTTTTTTTATTTGTTCTGACATGAGATCATTAGGATCTTGGGGGTAGATTTTGCTGAAAAATTGATTGAAATTTAGCTCATTCAGGGATATTATTTATAATAAAAACATATTTGATTAAATTATATTATATTGTATTAAATCTAACAAATATTTATAGTTGATAAATGTAATTGTTAAAGTTAAAAGTTTATAATGGGATAGTCAAAAACAAAAATAACATTTAACTTTTATTTTTAATTTGTAATTAAGCTTATATTTATAATAATATATATATATATATATATATATATATATATATATATATATATATATATATATATATATATATATTTTTTTTTTTTTTTTTTTTTTTTTTTTTTTTTGCATTAGAGGAAAACTTTAATATTAATAAGATTAAAGTCTTGACAATTAATCCTAAAGTATCTCATGTCATCACTTGATTAAGATGTTAGATGATAACTCAAGAGGGCGTAAATTAACTGATGATGAGTTATTATAACTTAATTAGAGGTATTAAGTTCGAGTTTTGAGTACGTAACTACTTTAAATCTCTTGATGAAGACTTTTACCATTTTTATAGTCTCATTCAGCTCAAATCTAAATTAATCAAAACTACTAAATTTAAAAAAAAAATGCTAGATGATAAAATATTGGGTTCTTGAAGAAATAAAGAATATTCTTTTCTTAGAATCAAAGGTTAACAGATGGGTTGGTTGAGATTATTATTATGATGTTGATACTTAAAATTTAAAGACAGTCCAAAAGCCACCACTTGTTAATCTTCGGTGAAAGTATTAATTCCTTTATGCTATAGTCGGCATTATATTCAGTTTTCATATTATCATCATCATGCTTAAGTATCATTCTAAAGCATATCATTCTAAAGCATACTAATAATAATAAATTTTGAGGATAGACTTGGTTGGTAAGTAAATTTATTTTCACATATTATTAATTATTATTTAACTTTTAAGGTTAAAATTTGATGATTTCCAAATTAACAACTCTTCTTGATGAATCTCTGTGATGGTTCAATCCTACAAAAGGCAAAGAATGCACTATGGGTCCATTAAATTTATTGTTCAACACCACCTCCGATGCTTAAGTTAGATGAAGAGTTACAAGAACAATGAAAATATTTAGAAAGTAAAAAGAGAATTGACCTGTCCTCTATAATTGATGGGTTGCCCTTTATACAATCATTGGTGTAAATGTCCTCATAATTTATATGTGGTAACTTTCATATCTTTCCTTCAAATAGCTTTTTTCTTGCTCTTTTTTTAAATTTCAAATTTTAAATTTTTTACAATTGTACCTTTTGCCACCTTTCTCAATCATACATCTAATATTTCCCATTTTCCTAGATCTATAAGAATGTGCTGAAATTAATTTTTCATTTATGTGTTATAAATAAAATAGAGAAGAGTATGAACAAAAAATATAGAGAAGATAATAGTTTTTCTAGTTGTTTCATTCAATAGTATTAAACCCTTTATATAGAGTATAGAAAAGAAAGAAATAGGAAGCTTTTCCAATAAGGAAAATACAAGAAATAGGAAGTTTTTCCAATGAGAAAAATACAATCAATACTAATATGGAAACTAGAATATTCATGTATATGGAAAGACATCAATCAAATCTTATAATATATCATAACACTTTCCCTTGATATCTTTTACAAAAAATATGTCTCGTTAAAACCTTACTAAGGAAAAACTCTGTGGGAAAAAAATCTTGGTGAAGGAAAAAGAGTACATTATTCTTATAGGGATTTGCGCCATAACACTGCCTCGTTAAAAACCTTGCCAGGAAAACCCAATGGGACAAAACCTAGACTAAGGAAAAAAGAGTACAGTGCATTAAAATCTCCCTCTCATGAAAATATGATTTCTATCAAATATCTCTTAGCTAACGCATGCTAATTTTGTTGACTAACTTTTCAAATGTGATTGTAAGGAGTGCCTTTGTAAACAAATCTGCCAAGTTGTCAAATCGTATACTTAATGATGTTTAAGTAATATCCACATATAATAATTTATTTGTAGTACTCTCTTAGGATATTACTTGCGCTATGAATATAACTCGTTAAAAACCTTATTAGAAAACCCAGTGGGAAAAAATATATCTAAGGAAAAGAGTATATTTCATACACTATTTTTTCATTGCACAGATTGCCTCGTTAAAACCTTTGTCTAAGAAAATTCTGTGGGATAAAAACTTGACTAAGGAAAAAAAGCACAATCATATACTAATTCACTCCCCATGATGATGATAAATTTTAACACGGCGTATACTAATTGATGAAATGATGCCGTTTAAATACCACATTAGGTAAAAACTTAGTACATAAGTCTATTAAATTGTCACTCAAGCGAATTTGGTGGATATCTCTTCTGGAACTTATGTATATACAAAAATTTGGGTGAAGTTTATGCCTATTTCATTACCCTTAATATAACCACCTTTAATTTGTGCAATACAAATTGCATTATTCTCAAAATACAATGGGAGTATCTTTTAATGAGGTACTTCAGGACCATAAAAATCTTTATAAAATTGCAGTACCACTATAAGTGAATACATAGCCAGTCTAAAATCTACCATCATAGAAACTAAGCAAATAACCAATATTCGCATGTATACCAATTTCAAATATGAATTATAATATTAATAGTATATTGAAGATAACTTTTTACACCATTTTAATATCTCTTTGTAGGTGCAAAGCTATACCTAGCTAGGAATTTTTCTTGCAAATGCAATATCAGGCCTGATGCAATTTGCAAGACACAAGAGTGCCCTATAGCACTTATATATGATACTTCAAGACCAAACAGCTCTTTATTATATTTTTTAGGTCTAAAAGGGTCTCTATTCACTTCTAGTGAGCGGATCACCTATTGGTGTGCTTGAGGAAGAAGATTTATCCATGCAAAAATTGCTTAAATATCTTTTCCACATAAGTATACTTGTGTATTAGGACTCCTTAATAATCGGTCTGCAGGCCGATACAAAATTTCATTTCCTTTAAATTTTTCATCTCAAACTCACTTTTCAAACAGGTACATACTTATTTGAGTTGATTAGGAGTCACATTGATATTTAAATCAACTTATACTGCAATAATAATATATACCATTTTATGGTCTTTTATGAATACAAATGGACATAGTGTATTATTCACATATCTTTCTTTCAATAAGAATTTACTCAAACAATCATATCACATGTCCATATTGCTTTAATCCATACATAGATTTTTGCAATTTGATGAAATATATGTCACATGTTTAATGTATATTCATTTATGATATACTTAGTCCTTCTAGGACTCTTATTACTTTCATAAGGCATACAATAAGCCTTTTATTAACTGCCATATTAATTAAGTATCGGAACATGATCATTTGCATAATAAGAGAATTATTTTTTTTATAATCAATGATAGAACGAGTCTAGCTCTACTTTAATTGCCTCATTCCATGATAATCAATCATGTTTGTGCTAATATTCAGTTATACTTATAGATTATGGATCCATATTTTCTCTTGTAACAGCAAAAGTTACTGTTTAGACAAATTCATCGTCAACGATAATTAAATTTCTATCAACTCTTTCTTATATCACAAAATAATTGAGATCTCATAGTTTTTTATTTATATGATCATCAACTTCAGAAGCCATATCTAGAGGATCTAATTGTTCCATTGTCTCAGTCTGTGTCTCATAATTAGCTATAGCTCTTTGACTGAGATCTTCCTCTTCAGAAAGTTTCTCTTCAGGAGATTTTATGAGTAGCGCTGCTTTTCTTTTCCGCGGATTTTTGTCTTTAGTTCCAATTTACTATTCACGCTTCTGGCGTGTAGTGAGATTGATTGATTTTCTATTTGCAATTGGAATCACAACCCTTGCTAGGGTATTAGTAGCTGTAATATGAGACTTTGTCACTCTTTTAGCATCTATAAATGCATTTGGCAGTTAAGTTGCAATTTGTTGCAACTGTATTATTTTGTGAACTTCTGGTTCACTCTAACTTGTACATGGACCAAAATTATTTAAAGAGTTTTCCTTCTAATAAATTTCTCGACATTCTTTAGCATTGTAAGTGCTTTTCCTCCCTCTAATGTCAAAAAATATGCCTCATCAAAATAAATCCATAGTATGTTTTGTGGACCCATTATCGCACATTGAGATAGATTTAATATATTTATGGCACAGAAAAAATTTATGACTCATGTCCTTATACAAGTTTCAAGGGAGAGTATATATGATGTACACAATGGCATTCATGCCAAACTTTTAATTGTTGAACTATAAGTTCAATGCTTGAACTGCAGGTTTAACGCAATATATTGTGCATGTATACTAGGGATAAAACAGTAATTAAATAACTCATTATAATACACAACTTATAAAATCCTTGCAAATTACTCCTTCAAGGAGTTTATATAAAATCATCAATATTGAATTGAGTTGTGTCCTCTATATGGGCGGTTCCTCTTTCAGAATCTCATGATTTACCAAATGATTTATAGTATTCACTTCAAGGAATACAGTCGTACTAGTGGGCATTATTTGATGATTTCTTGTTAGCAATTATTCTTTCAGAATTCTCATTATCTACCAAATGATTTATAGTATTCACTTCAGGGAATACAATTGTACTAGTGGGCATTATTTGATGATTTTTTATTAACAATTATTCTTTGCAACTATTAGAAAAATAATATTTGTAAATTTTCACTTTTTATACTGCTATTACAGGAGCATGTAATTTTATTACCGCACAATTTCAGCTATGAAGTAATTTTAAACATGGTTAAATTATATTCTCAAATAGACTTCAAGTCTTGTTGGTGTAGATTTAATCAATCATATTGAGTTTATGGTAGGTATATATATTTCAAGTGATTATATCTATTTTTAAAACTCTTTTAGAAAATATAAAAATCATTAATAGTAAGATATTTAACATTTAAATCCTCACTTAAATGAGGTTTAAATAGATAATAACTTTTGCTTTTGCTAGCATCTAAATGCATTTCATTACCAATAACTCATGTCAAAAATTATTTCCATTGAATTCAAGAGCATATAAAAATTATCAACCAAACTTTAATTCACTATACTTCATTTTATTTAAATAACTTAATTTGCATATATTTAAAATATATCTAAATAGACCAATCAGAAAATAAATTAATATTAATTTTAACAAACATCAAATTCATAATTTATCATACTAAGAAAAGGTAAGCACTAATTATACTTTTCTATACCAACATAAATCCAACAATGTATGAAATCCGGAAATAAATTTATTAATTCACAAATTAACAAAACCATGTTACTTATATAATTTATATTAATCTCATCTCACATTTAAATCTCTAATTGTTTTCACATCTAATACACATTGACATAAGTAAATTCAAAACATATATAACACACATAACTTTCTTGTAGGCTATTCAACTAACAAATATATATATATATATATATATATATATATATATATATATATATATATATATATATATATATATATATATATATATATATATATATATATATATATATATATATATATATGTATGAGACATGTATTGTCCATGAAATAAATTTTGAGTTGAGATGCTAAGACCAAAGGATATGTAATAATATATACACTAGTAGAATCAATCTCAATTTAATGAATCAAGTAAACCTATTAATATGAACGCAAGATCACCATTTTCCCATAAAGTAAGTCAATCAATCAATAAATGAATAATTTAGGGTCGGATTTTATGCCAAAAAAATTATAAGTCATGACTTTAAAACTGTGCATAAAATGTGTTGTTATAATTGATAACCAATTAAAAGTTGCAATTTGGTTGGTAAATCAAATAGGCCATACCCATCATTCCAATACATATAAACAATAATGAAACACCCAAAACAGAAAAATCAAAGCAAAAGGGTTTACCTTAATATTATGGTCATATGCAGGTATTTTATTGATATCCAATTTATTCAATGCGTGTAGCTTAAATCAAATTTATTAGTTATTTAGGAACATAAAATATCAATTTTTCAAGGATGTCTATTTTATTTATTTAATTACTCAAAGGAGTGACACTAGTATAAATAATTCTTACTCATGATCGCGAGGCCCATCAATTAACATTGTCTAATATAAAATCATAATAAAATCAGTCTTTTAAAGACTTGTAGACAATGCATTTAGTTCTTCAGGAACATTTAATGATTCTTTAATGAATTTGTTTACTTTAATTAGTTTTTCAGGAACTATATAAAATATCAGTTCTTTAGGAACTGTAGAGAATATTAGTTTTTCAAAAACTGTAGAGAATACCAATTCTTCAAGAACTATAGGGAATGCCAGTTTTTCAGGAACTGTAATTATTATTAGTTCTTCAGGAACTCATAACTTAGTTATTTATTTAATTAGTTTTTCAGGAATTATAAATAATACTAGTTCTTTAGGAATTAGAATTTAAAATATAATACTAATTCTCTAGAAACTCATAGCTTAGTTATTTATTTAATTAGTTCTTTAGGAACTATAAATAATACTAGTTCTTTAGGAACTAGTATTTAAAATATAATGCTAGTTCTTCAGGAATTAGAATTTAATTGATTAATCATTAAATAGTATATCAAATCTTTATAAATCTAAAAAAAATGATTTGAAATAAATGATTGTAAGAGAGAAGAAAAAAAATGATTTCTTCAAATTAATTAGCCCAATATGTTCAAACGATTTCTTAAAAAAAAACGATTTAGTTTTTTTTTTCTTAAAAAAAATATTTGATACATAAATATTAATAATAATAGTAATTAACTAGATAAAAATTGTTTACCATAAATTTTGAATTTTATTTCTTCAAATTTTTCGCCTTAACTGGATTGTAGCAAACCACAAGCTATCCAAAATTATGAACAATATTGTAGAACGATTCATGCTAATAACGTGTTATAAATAAAATGGAGAAGAACATGAACAAAGAATATAGAGAAGAAAATAGTTTTTCTAGTTGTTCCATTCAATAGTATTAAGCCCTTTATATAGAGTACAGAAGAGAAAAAAATAGGAAGCTTTTTCAATAAGGAAAATACAAGAAATAGGAAGTTTTTCCAATGAGAAAAATACAATCAATACTAATATGGAAACTATAATATTCATGTATATGGAAAGACATCGATCAAATCTTATAATATATCATAACATTATGCTCTTTTTTCTTGAATATTTTCAACCATAAATATCTGCCCAGTTTTCGTCTTTTTCACTTTTGGATAAATATCTAGTATCTTATCCTAAAATTTTACCCTATTCTAATTCTACATATCTACCTTTGCTACTTCTTTTTTAGCTTTCTTGTGTTTTCATATGCTGCCTTATCATTCTAGGCAACTTTTCTTCCTTTCTTCTTCTATTTTTATGGCTAGTGGTAGGAAAATCATAAGAAGTGGTTATTTCTATCCTTCATCCTCAATGAAGAAGTCTTCTGATGATCTCCTCTAAGATATTAGAGGATGGCCTAAAAGAATTTAGGTCTTTATATAAAATTTCTAGCGATTATGCTATACTTGTTTTTCCTACATCGGGGGCTAGTGGATTCGCCTCCTGCTAACTCTATTGTCGTGTATAAAGAATAATTTTGATGCTAGTTTACACTTTCCACTTCATTCCCTCTTACTTGAATTTTGGAATTTTATAAAATTCCTTTAGGACAAATACATCATAATTCCATTCGTTTAATTTGTTGTTTGATAAAGTTATTCAGGATAAAAGGGTGAATCCTCACTCTTGATAACTTTCACAACTTGTTTTTATCTCTAAGGGGAATCTGGCCCTTACATCTATGTTAATAGCTTAGGAAACTACACTTTGGCTTTCAAGCTTCATCCTTCCATAAAACACTAGAGAGAAGGTTTTTTCCTTATTTACCATTCTTTCATTTTTGCTCATTGGCCCACAACTTGGACTCCTTTTATTCAGAAAGCTTGTCAAAGTTCTTTGAATAAGAAGTATAGCGATATTGTTTGAGAGTTTATTGGTTGAGTGTCAAAAGAAACACATTTGTAAAGAATTTAAACTTCCCTTGCCATTACACCTCAAGCAATCTCGATCTCTTATCATTTTGACTCTGATAAGGATACTTCCTTTATGCAAAGGATTAAGGTTATGTATTCAGCCTCTAGCCATCTAAGCAACCTCGAGGTATTATCCTACATGATTCATACTCTTTGGTACTTTTTCCTTTTACCTACCTTATGATTTTGTTATTTTTTTTATATTCAAATATAGATCTAGGATCATTTTTGAAAGGGATCATCTTAAAGAAGGAAGCATCTCCTTCTATGTCTTAGTCTTTGCCTATCCCTCTGCTTGCTAGTACATTAAAAGCCCTAGCAAGAAACCCTGTAATTATAAGAAAACTGTAATGAAAGGCAAATATAAGGATTCCTTCCTTCATCATACTAAAGCCTCCATCCTTGAAGGTACAGACACTCCTTTAACCACAAAGAAAAATTGAGATCTAGTTTTCCAAGTCCTATGGGATTGATCATTAACCATTATAATCCTGCCTCTATCACCAATCCTGATGTCTATGATTATATAGCAAGATGTGCCAGACTGCCTCATGATCTCAAAAACTAAGAAAAACTTAAAGCTAAAGGTGTTATGCCTCAAATTTTTCTACACTCTTTTGGCCATACAAGGAGTATTCAAGCAAACGAGATTCACCAAATTCTTAAGTAGTCATTCACAGAAGTTCATATTAATGCTGAAGGCCTCAAGATTTCCTTTAAAGAGGCTTAGAAGGAGACTAAAAGAGTTAAGTAGGCTGCCATCAAAGATAATATGAAACTTTCTTCAGAGATCAAAAAACTCACTGTTGAATATGTAAATCAAAATAAAAGGTATGAGGTTGTATCCTCAAAAAGTAAGATTGAGGAAAAATTCTAGGCTAAAGCCAAAGAACTGCAATAGATGTGTTCTGCTATGCTTTCTCATTATCGTGATGCAATGATAGAGGCTGTCACTTTCTAGAATTTTGGTGCTAACTTATCTGTTATTGATAATATGAACATTCAGGATTTATCAATTTAGGTTCTCGCAGAGCATAATACTGGAGAAAATTAAGAGCTTCCCCCTGATGCTGAGATCCACTAGCTGATGATCCTACAAATGCTTATGACATTGCTGCTTAAGAATAACATCTTCAGGGATAGCTCTTTGATTGATAAAATGTCGCCCATTTGTAATATTTTTATATTTTTCTAGGATTAATCCAAAAGGATAAATATGCTCTAAATTTGTAGAGTGTGATTTCCTCACCATGGTGAGGTCTTTGAATTAGATCTATGAGGATCAATCATTCATAATTTTTATGGCCTCATTACAACGACGGTTTTAATTTTACAAAGCGTATGGACAATACACTTGAAGACAAATCAAAAGGAAAAAATTTTATTTATTGATGATGTCAAAATACATATTCTTTTATCATGGTTACCTCATTAAAAAAATCTCAATATGGAAAACCCTGTTAGACAAAACCATATTTAGGAAAAAGAGTATAACCATGTATAAAGTTTTGACAATTATTTAATAAAACTTTTTTAAATGCTAAACATTCTAGTACCTAGGAATTTGAGTTTCATCCATGGCTTCCAATTGATAAGCACCATTTCTTATTAGATCCAAGCTTTCCGACACTAGACTCTCCTTTTTTGACATTACTTTCCTTATCACCAAATCCCCTTTATTGAATCTTTTGAGGTTCACCCTCTACTTGTATGTTGCTTCTCAGATCGACACTTGATTCCTCAATTTCTCTATTAAATCCAAGTATTTCACTCTCACAGTGTGAAGGCCAATTTCCACTGGAATTACAACCTTCATCCTGTAAGTGAGTTTGAAGGGTGTTTCCCCTATTGCTCTTCGAGATATTGTTTGATAAGCCCATATCACATTGGCAGTTCTTCTACCCACCTTCCCTAAGCTAATCAAACCATTTTTTTTTAATCCCTGCAGGATTGTTCAGTTTGTGATCTCAATCAAACCGTTGGTCTGAGGATGAGCTATAGAGGTGAATCTCAACTGGACGCTCAAATTCTTGCAAAAACTTTTGAATTTTTCAAATCAAACTATTTTCTATTATCTTTCATGAGAGTATAAGGAATTTCAAACCTTTAAATCACAGCCCTTTTGAAGAAATCTTCAATTCTATTTTCTGTGATACTAATAATGGCTTCAACCTCCACCCATTTAGTGAAATGATCAATTGTTACAATGATAAATTTTCTTTGACCTATTGCTAATGGAAAAGGTCCTAGAAGGTCCATCCCCCATACTACAAAAGGCCAAGGACTCTTCATTGGTACCTGCTCTATTGTTGACCTATGACTTATGCATTCATGCTTTCGACACTTCTTATATTTTTAAACTAGCTCAGCTACATCTTTCCTCAAGGATGGCTAATAATATCCTTGCAATAATACCTCATTTGCTATTGCTATAGTTCCTTCATGCTCTACACAAAACTCCTTCATATATTTCAGCAAGAATGTACCTTTCTTCTTCAGAAGAAATGCATCTAGACTAGGGATGAGTTAAAGAGGTTCTATATAGAATCCCTTCATGAAAAGAGTATCAACCTTTCTTTGAATTTTCACTACCTGTAATCTATCTTCTAAGAGCTTTCCAGTCTCTAGATAAACTATGATGGGATATCTCCAATCATTGGCCTCTTCTATGGAATTCACCATCCTCCGTTCAATATTGCTACATCCCGAATTTCCTTCATCTCTATGGACCTAAACAATTCTCCATCTCCGGCTGTTGATATAGCTATCTGCTCTATTTTGAAATTGTCATCACCCGTTATCTGAGTCACCTGCCAAGATTAGGGCTGAGCATGGTTTGAGGAAATTTGGAGATTTGAAAATCTCTAGAACTAAACTAAACTTTAGAAATTTCTAAAATGAAATCTCCATAATGAACCGTAGAGAAAAATCTCCATACTAAACCGTCCCTTTTTTCTAAGATGGAGATTCAGATCTAATGGGACAATTCGATATATAATGGGATAAAATAGAAATTTAGAAATTTTCTATTTTTAAATAATTAAAAGTATATATTTTTTTATGTTAAATCTAAAATTAAATCAGTATTACAACAAAAACAAAAAATTAAACTATATAATATATAGTTAAAGAAATTTATTTACAATCCACATAATAAAAATAAAAATCAAACCACAAAGTGCATAATTAAATTTTATTTATACATCATTAAATTTTCTCAAATGTATTGCTAATTCAATATCAAAGTGTGTTTATATATGTGTGTGTGTGTGTGTGTGTGTGTGTGTGTGGCTAATTCGTCTGCACAATAATTATATGTGAATGAAAATATGGGTGCAACTTTTGTGCAGTTGTCATAATAGCCAATGCTAGCTTTTTTATCTTTGGGTAGCTTATCTTTGCATCCTTGAACACCTTACTCACATAATAAATAGGCTTTGTTCTCCATCTTCTCGAACTAACACATATGGAATGGTCTCTTTTCCTATAGGCAAATACAAAAACAATGTTGCCTACTGATTACTGATCAACAAAGAAGTTCGATATAACCTTTGTCAGTAAAACATCACCAATCAAATTTCTTGTCAGTCGGTAAATTTAATATATAACTTTATTCAGTAATTTTGTTTTTAAGAATATGTTAAAAAGTGAGAACTATTGGCAATCGGTTCCTAAAAATAATATTTAATAAATACAGTCGGTCGGCAAATTGGTCAGTAAGATTTTTATAATGTTAAAAAATAATTAATTTTGGTTGGCAAACAGTTGGTAAATGTAGTGAAAAATTACAATATTATTTATAGTTGGTTGGTAAATCCATCGGTAAATGATGATATTTATTTTTTAATTAAAAATATAAATATTAAATGTACTAATTTATAAATAAATGCAAATTTTATATAATAAATTATACTAAAAAAATATAATTCAATATAAATTAAAATCATATATTTGTATAAAAAAAAATGGTAAAGTAGCATTCACATGTATATAGGAAAATAAAAGAAAATCATAAATCCTAATGTAAATCTGCAGCATCCCCCGCATCCAGATCTATGATGTAGTCATCTTTATCATCATCAAAAGTACGAGCAAGATGAGGTGAAGAAGGAAGGGGAAGAGCAATATCTGTCTGGATATGAGGTGGAGGAGGAGGAGGAGCAATAGTAGTCTACATATAAGGTGGAAGAAAAAATCCAAATTGCTGTGCTGAGGCTCTTAAGCGGTCCCCCGTCTATTGCATCTACTAATGCTAATGCTACATCTGCTGTTGCAATTGATGTTCCATTCGTTACTGCATCTGCATCTTCATGTCTCTGACTACCTCCTAAACTCATCTGTCTATCTCCTCCTGCATTTGCTTAGCTACAAAAGGCAGTGGTGGGGTGGAGAAAAAGATGAACAAGCATCGGATCTCTATGATATATATGTGCTTGTGAACCAATCCCATATAGCTTCTCCTTCTTGAATGCCTCAATAGCCTTGAGATACAAGTCTCTCTCATCTACTAGTATGGGTTCAGTGGATTTGGAAGCTAGCTAGGACATACACTCGTAAAGGTTTGTTGTATCCTCCTACATTTTAGACAATAAAAATTATTAACATAACAACAAAATATTATATTTTGCATTTTAATTTTAATTTCAAGTAAACTTTATTACTTACATGAGCCCATTGCAATTGCAAATCAATAAGAGTCTTCCCATCGTGCTTCTTCATGTGTGTGTCCATGAAGAGTTCAACGGGATTAACCGCTTAAGCCAACTGGTGTGCCTGTTAAGAGTTGCAATGTGTGTGTGTGTGTGTCTATATATATATATATATATATATATATATATATATATATATATATATATATATATATATATATATATATATATATATATATATATATATATATATATATATATATATATATATATATATATATATATATATATATATATATATATATATATATATATATATATATATATATATATTTATATATAAACAATTTAAGTTAAGCTTACTTGAAAAAAATGAAATAAAAAGAAAAATACTTACTAATTGCCTAGCATGCTCTTTGTGAGGTATAGTCTCTCCAGTGAGCTTAGACATATCGAAAACTAGGCCCGCCTTTTCTAACCTCCTATTCTTGGCAGCCTACTGGGATATCCTCTGATGCTCAGTAGATGTTCAATGCTTCAGCAACTGCTCCCATATATCATCGAGCATCCAAGTCTCCTTCTTCTTCTTTGCCTTGTAGAGGAGATCATTGTATCATTTTGCAACCTTCTTTATGAAGGCTGAATAAACTAAGGCGTTGATCACCTCATCCCACATATAGTGCTTCTATAACAATTTAAAAAAATAAAATAAAGGGTAAAGTATTATTTAGTCCTTGAGATTTACCTAAAATAATAATTTCGTCCCTACAACTTGTAAAAGTCACTCTTTTGTCCCTGAAGTTTTATTCTGTTACACTAAGTAGTCCTTCTGTTATTTTTTCCATTAAAATTAATTAAAAAGTCAAAAATACCCCTAATTTAATATCAAATTTTCTATTTCAACCATCCTCACATCCATACCCCCTCCCTCTCTCTCCATTTTTCTCTCTCTCTCTCTCTCTCTCCAACTAAACTCAAAAAATAATAAAAAATTCTCACCATTTTGCCTCATACTCTTCATTTGGTTCTTTTAATGGAGAAAAAGAAGAAAATTTGAACAAAAAAAAAAAGAAAGACAAAATTGCAAAAGGAAAATATTGAAGGAAAGAAAGAATATAATAGATAGAAAAAAAATCAATTGAAAAAGCAAAGAAAAAAGAAAAAAGAAAAAAATGAAAATGAAAGCAAAACTAAATCAGCCCACTGGAAAAAAATCAATTGAAAAAGAAAAAAAACTGAAAATCAAAGTAAAAGTGATGGTGTATTTATGGTGTAGCGATGTTGAGGGTATTTTAGGTATTAGATATTATTATATTTTCTTTTTAATTTTTTTAATAGAATTTTAAAGAAATTTGGATAGAATGAATATTTTATTTGATGGAACGAAACCTGAGGGACTAAAATATGACTTTTTCAAACTGCAGAGATGAAGTCATTATTTTAGATAAATCTTAAGGACTAAATAGTAATTTACCAAAAAATAAAATTAAGTATATTCCAGAAGTATAAACAAATCATTAATTAAGTATTTATTATACAATTGGGTTGTATACTTATTATTAAATATTATTTACATACCTTGAATTCTTATCAATAGTATTCCTTAGTCTTATCTGGCATTCTCTTTTATGTGACGCCAACTGGATTAAGATTAGTCTTGAATATCTTTGTTATCTTACTCGCAGCACCAATCGATCGCAAACTGTAAAAATATTAAATGTTAGTTACAAATATTAAAAGTAATAAAATGATATAAAAAAATGCAAATAAGAAAGATTTGATATGCATACCTGCCATCGTCTAAATAAACAGGAGATCTGTGAACAAGATAACAGTATACCTCATCAGCATCATTAGCTTTAGCCTCAGCAGCAGGCCTAGATGTAGAGGAACTAAGAATGTGGTCCATAAGCAGAAGAAAAAGGTGAGGCAGTGGGAGAAACAGATGGAATAGTGGAAGTAGAAGAGAAGGTTGTGAGGGAGAGGGAATCGATGACAGGCTATATGAATGGTGTGGTGCCGATAAAAAGTGTAGATTCATGAACGGTAGGAAATTTATGTGTCAAAGTAGTAGAGGGTAGAGGTGTAGAAGAAGTGGATGTAGGTGGAGGTCGATATATAGGCATTCGACCTGCTAAAGGTGTACCCCAATCATGACAAGTACCTCAACCGCAACTCCAACGTCCTCTAGTAGCATCATCTCCAATACCTAACACATGTCTTGACATCTACTATGTATGATATAAATATTTTGCAATGAATATATTTTATATAACCATATACAAAAATATAAGAATAACAACAAAAATTATTAAAACAAAAAAATGAAATAATGTCTTTATATAATTTTAAGTATTCAAATACATACTTTAAGTATAAAATTACAATTATTTAGAATCAATTTCTTCTACATCATTTTTGTCAATAATATCTTCCATTAATTTAGATTTTGATTCAAATTCGAATTCATCATCTAAATTATTATCTTTTTCATCCTGATCAATAAATGACTCGTTTGGATTATTTAAAGATTCAGGTAGCTCATCCTCATTAATTTTGAAACGATACAAATTAACATTATCTTCTTGGAATGGTTCTTACATTTTCAATATCTTATTTAATGGCATTTTTATTTTTCCTCTTTCTTTTAATGTTTATAATTAATCACATAATTTTCTTTTTTCTTAATTTCATTTCCTTCTTAGTGTAATATTTACATTGAATTGAGATATTCTTTGTCGATGACATATAATATTTTGCTTCTTTTTTATGTTTATAATGTAATTATATTTTTCTTAATTTTAGTAAATATTTATATATTGGGTTGAACATTTTTATTTTTATTTTTTATTAATTTTCATTTAAATTACACCTTAATTCAATTTACTTTTTATTTTTTTTAATCGTAAATAATCAATACAAACTAACTTTTATTTCCTTAAACATAGAAAAATAAAATACAAAGTAAAATAAATTAAGTTGTAAAGTAATTATACATGCCAATAAATTATAATGTACATCATAATTAAATATACATGCCAATAAATTATAATTCAATTATACATGCCACAAAATTATATTTTACATGCTAATTAATTATAAATTACATGTCAAATTATAAAGATGATATAAATTTAAATACACATTTATTCAAATTCTAAAAAGAAATACAAGACGTAATTTTATATGATTTGCAAGTTAATTAAAAAAAATTATATATCTACATCTTGTAGCTCAAAAAAGCAAGTTATTACCGATGAAATATTTTTGCCATATGGCAATTAGTTGGTGAATTTTAATGCATTTCAAAATTGGCTTAACCTATGGTCTACAGTTGGTCAATAATCGCTCGGTAAGTTACAAAAGTTACTGACTAAGGTTTCTTTGTGAGGCCAGCATCGGTTAGTAAACCAACCGCTAAATTTTCATTCCCACCAAAGATGAATGCTAAACTTTTACCTCATATTTGGTCGATAATTAGTGATAAATTAGTTGGTAATTTAACATGCCAACCATTCCCGCCACATTCTCTAACCGACTGCTAATATCGGTCAGAAAATTTAGTTTGAAATTGCTCGATAAGTCTATTTATTTTTTATACTCATATTTAGTTAGTGTTCTGTCGATAATTACCTACTAGTTATGATCAGTCAGTAATATTGGTCGGTATTTCGATATTTCCTCATAGTGTCAACAGTAGATACTCTGACAGGTGTAACTGAGGTTAATCCTCCACTAATTTCCAAGTTTGGAAAGTGTAAAGGTCTTGAGAGCTATGCCAAAAAGGAGTGCCATCAGGGGATTTTGCATGGAATTGGAGTCTGAATTATGGGAGAGTCATGGATTGGCGGAGGTGTATTAAGGCGATTTCTATTAAAATGGTGGGATTAAAAGTCAGAGTATCTCTAATAGTGGTCATCATTTTTAAAAATCAAAGAAAAGGGGAGAGGTTTCAACAAATAGTGCAAAATGATGATTTCCAAATTAACAACCCTTCTAGATGAATCCTCGTGATGGTTGAATCTATAAAGAACAAAGAACACACTGCGGGTCCACTAGACTTGTTGTCCAACAACATCTCTGATGCTTAAGTTAGATGAAGAATTACAAGAAGAATGAGAATATTTAGGAAGTAAAGAGAGAATTAACCTGTCCTCTATAAATGAAGGGCTGCCCTTTATATAATCAGTGGTGTAAATATCCTCATAATGAGTTGGTCTTGTAACGGTTACATTTAATGATTAATTATTATAATATGTGTAACTCCCCTATTAAGGCCTAATTATTAGCCTGTCTACATGTTAGTTACTTCTTGTCCAAATCTCTGAAAGTGAATCCTTAAAGAGTTGAATATGAAATATCCAGATTAAAGATACAAAATAAGCATCATCAATATTCAAAAATTAATTTTGAAATGCATAGATTAAAGATGAAGGATTTTTTTTTTCTCTCATTTAGAGAATGAATATTATCTCAGTAGAAATGTAAACTAGCATAACAATAATCTTGTATGACAAAAGAAAATTATATATAGGCTATATTTAATTCATGAGAAAAGATTTTAGTATATTATTATTGTTATTAATCAAGATTTAATTGAAGTTGAATTCCCAATTTTATAGTTGTAGGGATGATTTATATATCACTCGTTCAAAATTTATTGTTAATTTATAATTATTTGATATAATTAATAATGATTATAATGAAATATAGATATGTTAAAATTACTAATTAGCAGTATTAGAAATATTGATAATATTATGTGTTACATGGTTATTTGAATTGATCATCATATGGGAGATAGAAGCTCGCCAAAAAAATCTATATCCTACTAAACCACAACTAGAAGGAGTCCTTCTCCGATTATAATATAACCATGGAGAATCCATTTCTTAGAAGATCTACTCCTCAAGATACCTCTATAAATAACATTTTTTTCTCCATAAGATGGAGTAACAAATTTTAAACATTCTAAACTTTCTAATTCTCAAAAATCATAATTTTATTGACTTAAATATCGGAGTGATCCCTCAAGTATATCGCTTAGACACTCTAATTTTCTGCCTTATAGGTATCAAAGCACCTAACAATGTATTACAGATAAAAATTCATCATGAGCACATCATTATGTATGTTAAAATCTTCTTCCCAAATCTCAAACAAAAATGTGGCATAAAAGTATTGAGAAAAAGCATTAACATTAATTGAAAATAAAATAACAAAAGAAACCCCCATAATTTTCTTGTCTATATGGCTAAGTGAGTTTTTTTTTTTTTTAAATATCATTTTAAAGGTTATGATTTTGATATTGCAAATGTATGGAATTAAAGTTATATTCGGTTTATGAAATAGTCAGAAAATAAAATAGTTATGCCATGTGAAATAGTTATTTTAAATTTTGGTTCAAATTCAAATAAAGAATAATTATTCCATAGAATTATTATTCTTCATTTTTGTGGAATACATATTCCAAGATAAATTGAAAATAATTATTCCACAACTTAAAAATAATATATTTTCTTTTTGACCATCTTAATTTTACTTGATAGCATCTCTATTATTCACCACCTACCGCCATCACTCACCACTACCCACCACCACCATCCACCACCACCACCATTGTTCCCCATACACCATCACTCACCACCACCCACCACCACCCACTACACCCGGCACAACCACAAGTATATCAATATATGTGATATTTAATTGTAATTTTATTTAGAAATAGTTAATTCAAGTTAATGAACCAAAGAGTAGAATAAGAATTATTTAGGAATGGCTATTCTATTTTTGCTTATTTTATTTCATAGGAATTGTTATTTTATTTTATATCTATTCCATTTCATGAACAAAACATGGTGTTTTACTATTCTATAGTTTTTTAAAGACTAATATATTAATTTACCCTAAATAATTTTTGTGATTATATAATTACACTTTATTATTAACCTTTAGTAAAATTTACTTAATTTAAAGTTTATTTGTAATTATATTCTAAAAGCTAAATTAGAGGAAATTTATATAATTCTCTCTTCTAATGAGCACTTTATGCAATATAAAAAATAATTATGGAACTCATCAATAACCTAATAGAAATGTAAATTACAGAATGTTTGATAACTCAGTTTATTACTTAATATAATATTTTAAATACTTATTAGTTTTAAGATGATTTGATAACATAAATAGTGCTAACTTAAATTTTTTAATTAAATAAAAAATACTTAAAATATCAAGTTAAAATATTTGATTTAAAATTTATACTGAACACACTCAATTATTGATTGTTTAAAGTTTTTCATTAAAAAGTAAATTTTATATCCTTAGCATATTTTTAAATTGACTTTTATGCCTTGACTTTTAGTGTTATTAATTTTTTAAATAATTTTCAGTAATAATAATTATCAAACATATTGATATATTTAGCACTTAAAATTTCAGTATTTATTATATTTAGTGCTTAAAATTCAACATTTAATTTTTAGCTTTTAATTTTCAGTTTTACCAAACTCCCCCTTAGTACATAAAGCTTTTCTTTAATTCCATAGTATATCTTTTTTATCAGATGTTGAATCGATCATCATAAGAAGAATTAGATTTAACATTATATGACATCATTCAATAATACTTAAGTATGATTTAATGATAAATACGTATATAACTTAAATAATAGATTCATATTTGAATCTCCTTTTTATCGGGAATAAAAAGATAATAATAAAAAATAACATAAAATAAAAAACGAACCCTTCCTTTTCTATTGGCTTTTTTTTAAGTTTAAAAAGGTCAAAGGAAAGGCATAAAAAATTTAAAAAAAAAAAAAGTTTCAATGTGTTATATAATATAAAATAAAATAAAATAAAATAGTGTGATAAGTGGACTCCCCCTTGTATCCATTCTGTATATTATATTAGAACGAAGAAAAAGGTGGGCGACCATTCTCTCTATATATATGAGAAGTCTCTAGCTCTCAAGGTAAATACATGCACTTGTATATTTAAGAGGCCTAGAGCAATTCGATACTTCTTTAAAAAAGACAAGACAATGTCTGATAATAATGTGAGATTTTTGTTATGGCTTGTATTGATCTTGATTTCATTTTCAGGATTTGAAACTCGCCCAATTCATTTGGTCTCACATCATAATCACAATATCATCAATCGATCTTTGATTGAAAGTGCCAAAGAGGGTTTCAAAGAAAGCTTAAGGAGGCAAGAATTGATTGGAGGTTTCAATCAGTCTCTTAGAGTCAGTCCTGGAGGTCCTGATCCCCACCATCACTAAATCTTCTTCTTTTTTTTTTTTTTCATCAAAAAAGCCCCAGTCCTTCTTTTTCTTCTTCAATTTACGTCTTTTTTAAAATAGGATCCACACACCAGTGAGTCTTTGATTTAATAGTATTGAGTCATCTCTATAATTTAAAAAAAAAATCTCGAATTTAAAGTCTCAATCATAATCAAATTTATAAAAAAAAATCTTTATATGCACCTTTGCCTTTCCTTACTCATTGTCTAAGCTTACATTTCGTAGAAACAGACTACTTGTATATATTGAGAATCTATGCTAATAGTTCAATAATCGAGTTAGATATGTACTATAAAAAAAAAATAAAATAATTTAATATAGTTTATTAAGAGTAATGCATATTGACTGAAAATGAGTAATATAATTAGTTAATATATGGTGAGAGTCTATCATCTATTTAGATAATTATAGTTATTTAAATTATGATAGAGTTCAACATATCAATATGTGTTGTGTGTTTGTATTTTTTGCGCTCTCCTACATTGGTTTCTTGATTTCCTAATTTCCTGTCTGAATGTCTAATCCCAGCGATCCAGTCCGTTGTTACTGCTACATTTCAAGGGAAGTATTTGAATTTCTTTCCTGATTTTCCAAACTGAATGTCTAGTCCTAGCCAACTCAGTTTCTAGTCCAAGTAATTAAGGGCCTATCATTTAATTGAATAATTCTAGTCATTTAGATTATGATAGAGCCCAATCTATCAATATGTATTGTGTGTTTATTTTCTTAATACTCTCTTACATCTGTCTTCTTTCTCCATCCATAGAAAATATTAATATAGTTATTACTACTTTTGTATTATAAGATGATATAATATGTTTGCGTTCGAGCAAGTTGAATGAAAATAAAATTTATATTTTGAGATGATTCAATAACTTTGTGTGTATTAATGTTTCTCTATTGAATGAAAATAATAATTTTAATAATTTTCGTTCCAAAGTTGGAGGATATGAGTAAAAACCTCTATATATCTATTGTGGACCAAAAGAAATGTGATTGATTAAAAGTTTTGGTTTTTTCGGTTAAGTGCTTTGCTAATTGTTATATGTTTAATAGCAACATTTTCTTGCAATCATGGGTAGATAAATAAGCATTCTAAATTCATTTATACTTTCTTAAAAGATGAAGCGAGTATTATGTTTGAAACCTAAAGATAATAGCTGGATTTATTTCTCATCATATAATATTTGCAATTACAATGTTAAGATAACAATAAATTTGATTAATTTTTTTACTCTAACTCCAATTGATATTCAAATTCACGACTTTACAGTTTATAGATACCATTTAGTATTATTAAATCAAAACTCACTTATTCTGGAATTACTTTAATCATATATATATATATATATATAGTATATGCCTTTCGGCCAGCGATACTATCTTTGTTTATTATTGTTGTTGTTTTTTTTTTTTTTTTTTTTTTTTTTAATTACTACATAATTCATCTTTTAAAAAAGAAAGATTGAGTGGACCTTAAAAAGTTGTGTACTTAGTGTTCCATTCTCATCTGAGTCATATAAAGTGATAAAGAAAGAGATTGACTTGAGAATTGAGATTAAAATTATACACATATAATGTGAAAAGGGGAAATAAAGAATAATTGTGGATTAGTTCACAACTCTAATGTCATTATCTAATCCAAAACAAGACAAGAAGTGGGCTTTTTATGTGGGTGTTGCTATTAGGTAGAATCCAACCGCTTGGTCCCGTCCTGTGGACCGACTTGAGCCACCATATCATCAAAAGTGCATATATGCACTAGCTTTTCTTTTCATAAACATTTCAAATCATAGGGTATATGCATTCCTTCTTTCCTTAATCCATACATTAATTATATTAATCTACGCGGATGTATCCTTGCTTTTTTAATAATCTATAATTAATTCTCTCTCTCTCTGAATTGTTTTCCTATTTTAGTTGTAATATTTGTCAACTATATAGTTGACACTTATATTATATTTCATTTTTCTATTTATGAATATTATTATCTTTCATACTACATTTAAAAACTTATAGAAATTGAATTGAAAAGATAGAAATAATTTGAATGGGAGTAGATTAAGCCACAAATGGATTGGATTTAATAAATTTGGATTAACCATTGTTAAAAAGTTAAACCTAACCAATTAGGTAGTTAAGACCAAATCATTATATACCCATATATTTTTAGTGTATTTTTCGATGTGGGATTTCGATTCTTAACAAAAACATAATTTATAATTTGAAAAACTTTATATTTTACTTGTTGTTAACCATGTAATTTAGTTTTTATGAATAAGATTTATCTCTTCCATTTCAAAAAAAGAAAAAAAAATCTATTATTAATTCATCTTAACAAATAAATCAATTTTTTATTCACCGCGAACTAAATTTTTATTTTGTTTAATTTTTTACCCAATAAATACTTATCTGATCTCAAAATACATATTAGTTTGTCTTTTTAGGTGTGCATATATTTTTGTTTTTGTTATTTTTCATTTACTTTATGAATTTGTTATTCCTTTATTGGATTTAGTGAGTTTACTTTCAAAGAAAAATATTATGCTCTCTTAAAGTTTTTAAAGTCTCAAATTTAAAATTTTTTATTTCGAATTTGCTATTGAAATTCAAGCAATGGAGCTTGTTCAAAAACATGAGTCAACTTGCCATCAAGTAGAGTGTGATTCACGCGAGTTTCCAATTTTAATGTTTTACCAACATAACTAAAGATTATTGGAAGAAATCCAAGCAAATTTTTTGTTTTGATATTTTTGATGTAAATGTATTTTCATCATTATAAACAAAAGATGAAATATTCATGTTTTTTCCTATTAAATAAAAACGATATATATATATATATATATATATATATATATATATATATATATATACACACGATTAGCAAATTTGGTTAGCAAATTAGTATATATTACTAAAATCAATTTGAGCAAACAAATATGGATAATGTGCACTAAACAAGTCGGTTAATATTTAAGAATTTGGATTTGTATGAAATCCATAAAATATTTTAGTGGTTTAAACATGATTAATATTTTTTTAGGTCTATTCTGACAAATTATATTATAAACCTAAATCTATGTAACATTGTAAATCTGGGTGTTAATTGTAAAAAAAGATCTATTCAAAATCCATTCGGCAGACCCAACGTTTTTAATGATTATTTTTTCTAATACGTATCTTTCACATATTGATATTTATAGCTTTTTTTATTTTTTTTTAAGTATGTATAATATATTTTTTATGACATAAATAAATTATTTCTTTTTCTCTTTTATAAAAATTCGATATATTAAAAAACTTAAAAACTTATATAATATATATAAATAAAATCTGAACTAAAAATATTTTTTTTTCTATATATCAAATAATTCTCAAAAATTTATAATAATTATCGTCATTATTATTAACCTGATTATATAATTAATTTCACAATATTGTTGAATTGTATCAATGGAATTTGTCATGAACACCTTCAAATATTCTATCATGCCGGCCAAGAAAGAAATAATTAATTATTAATATTGTTAACATTTATCACTCTATTTTTTAATATATAATTTCTGTTTTTTTTATCTATAAATGCTAAGTTAAATTTATGATTGTTAATTTTTTCTAAGAGAAAACATGAAAATAAATAATAAAGACCAATACTCTAAAACAAAAAAAGAATATTAAACTGTAGAAGAAATTGGATATTGACTGTAGAAATATGATTCATTGTGATTCACTGTCACATAGATTCATATATAATAAGTTGTAGGTTCGTTAAATAGAAACTATAATTTCATCAGTAGTACGGTATAAATTTATTGAAAATTCACTGATAAATATAGTTTTTATAATAATCATCTTCACTACTTATAAACAATGAGATTATTAAGTATTACTTATAAAATTATCAAATATATGATGTAAGTTTATCATTTGTGAACTCCAAATTCATCAATTATACTAGTAAAAAAATAAAATATATTCTTTACAAGTGATAAATTTATACTCTATATCTTATGAACATATGCTTTATAACTGATAAACCTATATATTATTTATGATTTATGAACTTAAATAGATTGGCCACTATTAACCATATAAAAATAAATTTTAACATATATATATATATATATATATATATATATATATATATATATATATATATATATATATATTACAATAAAATTTCCATATCTTAAAAAATTAAAAATGTTATTTTATAATTAATTTAAATAAATAATTATATATATTATTAAATTTATGTAAATTTATAGAAAATAAATTTTATTCAATGCATTAGATAATTTACCTAAATAAATATAGGATGATATTTAATAACTCTGTTAGTTTTATCAAATTTTCAAAGTCAACATAAACAAGGAATCAAACTAATAATCTCATAGGAATATTTTGTTTAAACTTCCTTTAACCATTGAGACTAGTATCATTTAGCAAATAAATAAATGTTTTTAATTGAATCATGTTTACTTTAGATAATAAATAATAAATTAAATAATTCTAACAAAAAAATAAATTAAATAAAAAGAAAAGAAAAAAGAGTCATTGATAAGAAAATAAATAAATAATTAATTAAATTAAAAAAGAAATAAATAAAAATAGAGAAGAAAATAATCAGAACATAAAACAAGTATACTAAAATGAATGAGGAAAGTGGAAAAAAAAAAAAGAAAAAAGAAAGAAAGACACATTGAAAGGAAAAAAAAAAAAGAGAAATTGACATGTGTTGTGAATATTGGAGAACCACATAAGAAGGTGCACATAATATTGCAGACTGAGGTTCATGATATAATAATTTATCTAATGTCTAGGTCGCATATTTATTTACCAAGAAACTATGTCTTACTATGTTAAATATAAATTAAATTTAAATTTAGATAAATCTGAAATTAAATTTTAAGAATCTAATTCCTTTTGTTTTAAAAGCACTATAAATATTTCTGAAAATTACAATTATATTTGAATCTTTTAAAATAAATAATTTTATCTTAATTTAGATATTTTGGTTACAATTATACATTTTTTTTTTTTCAAAATTGAAATGAAAATCAACTTATTGTACATATTTTTTTTTCAAGCTACTTTTCACTAAACTCTATTATAGTATAACTCTTTATCAATCTCTTTTCAATTAAAAAATAAATAAATAAAAGAAAATTAAAAAATTAATTTCAAAACTGGAATAAAATAATCTATTTTAAAAGTTTTGAATACAATTATACTTTTCCAAAAAAGAAAAATTATGTTTTTACTTAAAAAAGACATTCCTACCCAAAAATTAAAAAAAAAAAAAACATTATCAAGCATCAAAAATTTTTTAAAATGTTTATTATATTTATTAGACAAAAGGAGCTTATGGTATAAATTCTTACTTTCTCGGTCAGCCCACCTAATACTTGTAAATTTAAAAATAACATGTCATTAAATTAATAATCTAATGATTTGAGTGTATATGTTGTAATACTACATATCTAAATAATTTCTTTTAACAATTTCTTATAATAATAATAATAATAATAATAATAATAATAATAATGACATCACATTATGGATATAAAGGCATTGATAAGTATTAAGAGTATGGATCCTGTCGTAGTGGAAAATCATATATCCCTTAAAAGGAAAACAATGATCAGAGGTTGAGTTTTCTTTTAGCAATTAATCATTTTTTCTTATCTTCTCTGAAACTCATCAAGACATGCTAACCAGTATCAACACGCTTTTGTATTTTTGATTCACAATGAAATGAAAATCAAAATACAAGTTTTAATTTTGTGAGAAATCTTAAATAGAACACCCATTCAAATCTTCCTAGATAGAGAAACAATAAAAACCAACACTTCCAGTTTTAGATATAAGATATATATATCAAAGTATCAAATATATATGCGTTTAGACACTTCTCCAATACAATGTAGCAAATTTATGAATTATCAATAATAACATGACATGCTAGCGCGTTAATTATAAAACACATCCAATGATTCAGATAGTTAATTACCACTATATTCATCTTATCAAATTGTTATTAGATTGTCCATAATATAATATGATGGATTAGGTTCATCTAAATTTTTTCACGACATGAAAACATGCTTGTTCAATAATTAACATGCATATCATATGTTAATTTTTTTGTTTTTTTTTCTTGAGATCGAACTCCTGTCGAAACTAGCAAATGCATACCATGCAAATAAATATAGCATCCAGTTACTCTTAATACAAAGCTTGTTTTCTTCAGAACAAATTACTACTTAGAAATTCATCCAAATGGAATCTCCCAAAAAGCAAGTAATAGGATCCTTAAAATCAGTCAACAAACTTCATACAACATTGCACATTGAGGTCACTTGAATAGATGTGCAATGACAAAGTTTGGAAAAGAAAAGGCAAAAAAAAAAAAAATGTAGGTCAGTGACTCAGTAGGTGAGGGCAAGATGACCTGTGTTTGCGGAGGATAATATATTTCAAGTTTGTTAGGTCACCAGTAAAGGATAAGAGAATTGAATCTCTTTTGTGCTTGGCATATGCGTTAAAATTCAATGAATGAACTGCAAGTCCAATAATGCAATTTAGGTCAATTCAGGACAAAGCTATAAAAGAAGGCTTTTCAATATAATTGGTAAATAAAAAATTGTGGAGACAAAATGATTGTTCTGAAATGGAGATTACCAAAATATATCTGCAACATTCCAGGCAAAAAGGAACAAAAAAAAAAAATTTTACAATTTTATGTCACCAGTGGATGACAACATGAGAGAAGGATTTTGATAATCGTTAGTTCTTAAGCCAAAAAAAAAAAAAAAAAAAAAAGATTGCAAATGGAGATAAAAACAAGCACTGTAGGTCACAAGTTTACAATATGAGATAATGTCTTCCACGACGATGTTAACGTCCTATGTAGAGGAAGCCAATGAAAACAATTGTAAGTTATACAATTCTATTTTGTTAATTGGTTGGGATTAATTTTATCTATGATCCTCGAAATATTCTAAAATTATTGACTAACGCATATTATGATATTTCAACTTAAATTTTTAATATAAATTTAGGAGATCCAACTTTAAAAATTAGTTTGTTAACGTTGAAAATCATTTAGTATATTTGTATTTAATTAATGTGGTACATTTTCCCATATTATATTCTTAATACTTAGAATGGCACTTATCAGCTTGTAACTATAAATTTGTATAGTTTTAGGGAAGATGTAAAAGCCTACACAGACAGGCTAGGTACCAGTATCATGCACAACCAATCAGTCAAGAAACCCCTGCACGAATGAAAATTATAGACTAGCATTATTTTACGAACACATTTCAGTCAAATAGTGAAGACTATCGTAAACCATTAACACAACTATTTCACTGGGAAAGGAAAAAAAAGATTCAGACTAATCAAGGGAGAGAGGGAATATGTCCATGATGTGGCGTGATCCACTTAAGTCACCATTAACACAAAGGAAATCATATTAGACTGGTGCCTAGTCATACTGCCACTAGCCCTTAAAGAAAAGCATGATCAACTACACGTATTGTTGTGGTGTCAATCTCACATGAAGGGACTCATAATTTTTTTGACTAAAGAAAAACAAATAAAAGAAGTAGAAGAAGAAGTAAATAAATTTGGCACTATCCTTTGAAATACATGTGCTAGTTGAATAAAGAATAGAAAAATGAGAATGCAACCTTATATATTGCAAGCAATACATGTGATAGACACAGGAAATTGCTTATAAAAGGTTTTCCCCTCCTCATTTGTTTAATAACACATAATTGAAAGAGTTTTGTGTGAAGGTATATATATAGTGAGAAATATTTTGTGAAAAAAAATATTTCTAACCGTTTGTGAGAAAGTTTTAATAATTTTTGTCGGTCTAAAAATTATCCTACATTCCTTTAATTCTTGTTCATTATGAAAAAGAGTGTATTAGATTACTCGGTATTATACGAGAGAGAGTTTACAATTTTATCCGTACAAAAATTATATTGTGTAATTATAAAAATTATAATAAATTATTCATTGTGAATTGTGGATATAAGTTTATTTAAAAATTGAATTATGTAAAATTCTTGTTGTCTTTTACGTGGATTGAGGCATATGTGCACATTGAGGCATCTAAATGCAATTTCACTTGAGAAAATGCAACGACAAAGTTTCAAACAAAAGGCAAGAGAAATGGAGGTCGATATTTGAGGACAACATGACAGAACGCATTTCTTTGTGATTGTGGAATATAATATAATTAAAGTTCATCAAGTCATCAAGTCACCGATAAAAGATAAAGAGTACAGAATCTCTTTTGCAGTGGTTGTCATATGCATTGAAATCAAATGAATGAACTGCAAATCCTATAATGCAATTTAGGACAATCCGAGACAAAGCTGTAAAAGATGGCTAGTAGGCCAACTAGTTTCAACATAAGTAAGTCCCGTTTTGTCCATTGTTTGGAGCTGCATTTGGCAGTTGAAATTTCAACCGCTGAAATAAAATGTTTCCTGACCAATTTTTTTTTTTTTTTTTTTTTTTTTAGTTTTTTTTTAAGCAGTCTTTAGAGGTAGTGTTATTAAACTCAATCCGGATATCAACATGATCTATAAGCCGGGTTAGTAGGTTAACCACTAATTCAATAGTTAAATTGGTGGCTCAATATAATTAATAAAATTTATAATTTATAATTTTACATTACAAAATAAATATAAAATATTAAAAAATTTATGAATACTTAAAACTTTCAATTAAAATTAAAAATTAATAAACTAAATATAATTTTGAGTTTTAACTAATCTAAATTCTAAAACATCAATAAACGGTTAAGCACCCAATAATTTCTGTTTGCAAGCATAAAAAAAAGTACCTAAATACATAAATAAGTCTATTAGAAACTCTAAACTCAAAAAAAATCTTTTATTATTTTAAAACGACAGTATTTTAGTAAACATAAAAGTATTTCGAGTCAATCAGATTATACTTAATCAATCATGTTAATGAAAAATTGTCTGAGTCATATATTTTTTGAGTCAATTGCTTATCCGGTCTAATCATAAACTTAGACCGATTTAGTATCTGGTTACTATAATGATCCACAGGGCCGGGCTAGTTTAACAACACCGTTTAGATGCTCAACCTTCAATTATCAAAAACAAACTTATAAATTTTAGCTTTCGGAATCAAACAGTAGAACGTTAGAATAAATTCTCCCTCTCCACAAATTATAGTCAACTTTTATTTTAACATTAAGATTAAGAATTTATATTTCTTTTACTATTTTACTCTTATTATGATAATTAATAATATTAATTATTTTAAAATAATGTGATTGAATATAAATATTCGAAAAGGCATATTTAAAAATACAATTATAACTTGAAAAGGAAAATGGACTTTTTTTTTTAAATCTCCAAAAAAAAAAATGTAGACTATTTGTGGATGGAAAGAATCTATCTTATTTTTAAATAGACATCTAGTAATTTAATATTCATGCTCAATGAATTTTTATAGCTATATTATACATAATAAAACATACTTCATTCATCCCAAAAAAATTTATCTATTATTCTTTTTTAGAATATCCTAAAGCACTTGCTCAATATAAAAATAGTTATAAATATTTGTCCATTTTCTCCTTATTAATTGAAATGTTTGTATTTTCAAAATTAATAATAAAGATAATAATAAATGAATATATGTAAAATTATAAGTGAAAAAATATAATAAAATTTATGAGTTTACAAATAATTAATGATATTTTCTTAAATAGTATTAAAAATGAAATTGGATAATTTTTTTAAAATAGAGTGAGTATTAGTTTTACAATGTGGTTTCCAATGAAACTTATAGATTGCTGTATCTTCTTTTTTTTTTTAGACATCTATGAATTAAATATTTATGCTTAATGGATTTTTATAGCAATATTTTTACACCTAATAAAATATATAGTTTTTGAAGTATATGATATAATATAGAAAACATTTTTTTTTCGTATATTCACTTACATATTTGTCAAATAATTTCAAAAACTAAAATATAATAGGTTTCATTTACTTTTGAATATACTGCTTATCATGTACTCTCTTCGTTTCAAAATATTTATCACTTTAAAAATTTTATTTTGTTTCAAAATATTTATCATTTTAAAATTTCAATAAAGTATTCATTATTTTTTTTTTGAACTTTATCCCTTTATTAATCATTTACATTAATTACTTTTCTTTATTTGCATCAAAATAAAAAAAGAATATTCTAATCTTTTTAACTTAAAATTATGACAATTAAATGACTTTCTTAATTTATGTGCTGAAATATTAAACGACTATTATTTTAAAATAGAGAGAATAATAAATAAATAAATAACCTCTTACACTATTCATGATTTGTCAATTTACACAATAATTGCAATTTTAACCACTGAATTACTAAATACTTTATAATTAATTTAAATCACTAAAATTATAAGCAACTAGTCACTGACCACTAACCACTAGATTCTAATGGTTGATTGCTGACCATCAACAGCAGACTACATCACCGAACCAAATTGGCTCTTAGCAAAAGAATTGTGGACACAATGATTGTTATAAATTGGGGATTACCAAAATATATCTGCAACATTCCAAGCAAAAACAAAAAATAAAACACAAAGCATTTGTAATTTTAGATGACTAGCTAATGATTGCAATATTGTTACGTCTTGTGTACCAAAGACAAATGATTGCAAATGGAATTATCTAACCAAGGATAGTTGATCACTAGTACAGAACATAAGATAATGTCTCCCACCATGTTTAGGTCATATGCAGAGGAAGCCAATGAAAACAAATGTAAGTCATACACTTCAAGTTTGTTAGGCAACTACTTCAGGACAAGAATTGTTAGGTAAACTATTTCAGCACAAGGATAAATTTCAGAAGATGACTATAAGGACAATAAAGTTGATCTGTATATCCACTGTGTATCTTAAATGAGGATTTCCAAAATAAAATATGACACTATAAGCAAATGGCTCCAACTCATACCACTTTTAGGTTAAGGTGCAAGATGAGAGATGACAAACTGATTAAGCCATCCAGAAAAAGCCAATCAAGGCAAATGCAAACAATTCAAGTTTGTTAGGTCACAATGAAATAATGCCTTTCAGTATCATGCATATAAAAAGTCGATCAATATGAAGGCAAAATGCAGGTTATACACTCACTACTTGAGAACATGAAAAAATTTGTTTCATAATGCTAAAACCATGTTCCACTACCATCTTCTTTCCCATCTGTTTACCAACACAACAGCAAAATGTTAAGATTAAATACCAAAAAACATATTCGTAATTCGATGTAAACATGCTTACTGATATCATTACTAAATTACATTGCTTAAACTTTAAATTTATGGCTTACACTATTTTGATCAGAACACAATAGGCTTGTGATTGTAAGTTTGCATAGTTTTAGGGAAGATGTAAAAATAAAAAAAAATAAATAAATAAGAAAAAAAAGAAGAAAAGGATGGGCTGGGGACAATAATATGAAAAACCAAGCAGACAAGAAAGCCCTGTGCAAGAATGACAACTATAAATTGTAACAATTTTCAGATACAGTACAATCAAGACTATATCAACTATGAACGTGACTATTTACCTTGGGAATAATAAGATCCAGGACTAATCAGGGAGGAGAGGTAACCTGTCTACCATGTAAGGTGACTCATTTAAGTCACCGTTGGCACCAAGGAAATCATCAAACCCGATATCTGTGTCAAGTGTTTCACTGGACTTCCTGACTTCATCCAAGCTAGCCTGATATGGAAGTATGCGTAGATGTACATTTGGCTCTGTACCAATTTTCTCTGATTGTAGGCAGTATTTTTGAATGAAGTCTATCTGAATTGAAATAATCTGTGATGGCCTTGGGAGTAGCTCCACTGGTTCCCCTTTTGGGATTACTACCTGCTCAATGGCTACTCTTGCCTCCTGCAAGGAGAAGTACTTCAAGGAGCTGAACAGCAAACATGTTGATTAAACTAGGAATGCAAATCTAAATGTCAAAAAGAAAATTCACTTATAGCATGAAGCCACAGTTCTTATTTCCTTTAGATCACTATGAGCATTTTCTAGACATTGATATGTTGATTTGCAAGGCTACAACTAATGAATCCACACATAAAATTTTGTGCAGCCACTGTTCTCTCCTCTTTTATATATTCTGTTTCTACTTTTCTCCTCCTTATCAGAATGTTATTTCCATTAGGGTAGAAATGGTAAACACTTCACACCGAAGAAAACAAGAGATTTCTTCAAGAACCTTTTCAGTTATAGGAAAAAATAAAAAAATAAAAAAATAAATTTGCAAACTTTAAATGATATCTTTAATATTTAAAACAAACAATTTAAATCTAGCAATGCTTGTCTTTTCTTAAATAGCATATAGTATGTTGAGCAGATGTTCTCCAAGTTACTGAAATATTCACTGCCTACATCTCACTTCTAATCATACTAACACTGGGAGGGTTTAGCATCACAGGAAAAACCAAATTGGAGACCCACACTACAGCAAAGGAAATGGATTCACAAAACTTCAGACTTTTTTTTATTAAGCTATTAGAGCTGTCATTAGAAAGTAAATTTCTGTTTACTTGGTAAAAAAAAAAATCTACCATGGAATTGAAGTGCTGCAGGTTAATATTCCTTTGAACCTTTACATATTGACCACAAGTACTCACTTATGCTGATTGCTAAACACATCTCCTCGTTAAAGGTTAACCAACTTTGCCCCCAACACATCTCAGAACTATTCAGATATGTCTGCCACACCAAAGCATGATTTAGTCATCAATCATCCTTGCATTTACACCCTTTTAAATGCATTCACTCCTCTATCCAACCAACTTGATTAAAAGATTGCTGCTTCCAGTAATATACAAAATTCTATGTTTGATTAGTGAAAAGAAACCCCAGAACAAACCACTTCCAAAACCTTCTTCGACTCCCAGCCAAATCCCCCAAAGAATTACCCAAAGGCACCCAGATTAATATTTCTTCCAACACTAAAATCTTCATCACAAATACACAATTATCTTTGGCTGATTTTCTCATAAAAGGTAGCCAATTTCATCTTCCAACAAGAGATAGAGAAAGAAAGAGAGAAGGATATGTGTTTAGATGCCTGCCAACTCTTAAATCTGCAGAAAAAAAATGTAAACACCTCTCTTACTGATCATTAGCTAATTACTATAGCCATTTTCAGAAATCTCAAAATTAGTGACTTGTCATTTTGAGAATGGTCTAGAATAACAACCATTAATTGTTGGTTTTTGGGCCCTACTAATATGTTATGAGCCATTTTTAGAGAGTTATTTTGGGAATCTCAGACATAATGGGAAGTTATGACTCTTACAACCCATTACTGTTTTTGTTGCAGCTGTCAAACTATATATACGCCTTGTTCTTTCTTTTTCTTTTTTTTCTTTTTTTTGCAAGCTAATGATATGAACTCAAATGGCAGTGTTCAAGTGGATCCATTTTCTGGGTTGTTTATAAACGATTTACTCATGGACGAAAGAAGAAGATCCACCAGATAAACACTAACTAGAGTCAGGCAGTAGCAGTTATAGGATTTTATGTTTAATGCATTTCCTTTTCTGTTTTGGTTAGTTATATTTTACTCTATGTTAGTGGGTCATGTTTCTTTTTATGAGTTAAGTTGTGGGAAATAATGCTTAGTGGGACGTTAGTTACGTGATCAGTTATTTCATCTATGTATGTAAAGTTTAAAAGATGAATGAAAAAGATAAGTGATATTTCCTCAAAATTTAAGTTACTGCAGAAGAGATTTATGGGTTCTCTAACAAGAAGCCCTTAAATTCTTAGGGTGCGTTTAGTATGTGATAATGAGATGTAATATAATATAATCAAATTAATTTTTAGTATAATTTTATATTAGAAATTTATTTGATTACATTACATTACGTTGTACCAAACGCACTCTTATTATTAAAAATAGGTAGAAGGGGGTAGAAAATCTATCAAACACCTAGCTTTAGAGGATCCAGTTCTAGATCCTCCAGAAGAAGCAGAACCTGTAACTCGATCCCAATTGAAGGGCCGTAACAGCTAACTTCTTCCAAGAATTCATGGCAGCACTGGTCAGAGCCATTTCACTTTAGCCACATCACCTCCAGTGTCACTTAAACTTCATGGTCCAAGTTGCATGTGGAGATTTTATGAAACTAATAAAATCCAATTCATGCCTAACAGTCTAAATATCTCAAGATTAATGCCATAGCTAGAACACATCACAACATTCTTATGAACAGGTACATGGATGTTTTGACAGAAAAAAAAAATGAACGACTGGGCATGTCATTGGTTCCCCAAATCAAATACCAGAGCTCAGACTATAGAACTTCATAACTGGACTAGGTTAGTACAATAATTAAGCTATTTAGCAAGCAAGCCTGCATGTAGCATACATTTGGTGTCCCAAGTAATATTTAATATCAATGAGTTTCAGTTTTGAGTTCACAATGAGACAGTCGTGACTCATGATATTATTTGCACATGCACCTGCCTAATCTGTGGCTTATTTGCAGAGGTCTATAAAGGCTAAAAGAATATGGGTAGAATGGCTAGTGCACTCAACTCAACTCAACCAAGCCTTATTCTCAAGCTAGTTGGGGGTCAGCTATATGGATCCATATTTCCATTCCATCCATTTTAGAACTATTGTTTTGTGAAGGTCTAGGTTGTCTAGATCCTTGTTCACTACTTCCTTCCATGTCATCTTAGGCTCATCCCCCTCTTTCTTAACTCCAACCACATCTGTGTTCAACCATCTGTACCATAGCATTTGCTGGTCTATGTAATTAAATAAATAAAAAGGAAGAAGATTTAAAGAAAAAAAAAAAAAGGAAAAGTAAAAGAAAAAAGGAACTACTGAAAATGAAATTCAAAATTTACTTCCAGGGCATCAGTCTTCTCTAACAATTTGGCATTGTCTTCTGATCTGGAATCTTTCAATTCATTAGCACAATCACTAGCCAATGCCCTAATTGCCTTTGTTATCTGCTCCAATGAGCTTGTCTACAAAAAAAAAATAATAATAACTTAACAATAATAATAATGCTGTATCAATGAATAATAATAATGGTGTATCAATGATGGGTAGAAAATTCTAAGACAGAGAAAATCATTGCCATTAACCTTTGTCACATATATAGGAATGTCATGAGATTTAGCAGCAGCTTGAATCCCGGGATTCTTCTTGAGCTTGGAATGCAAGGCAAGTAGTGCATCTGCCTCACTGATATTATCAGTTAATTGAATTGTAGAATCCATTTTTAACTGATTGATCCCTTGAATCACACTCACGTCCAGGATCTAGAATAACTTCTTATTCTGTAAGTTCCATTTTCAGTATTTTCTTAATATGCATTACTATTGCAGTTGCCAACAGAAAACATTGAATAAACTTCAGCTGAAAAGCAAAATATTGTTTCAATCTAAATATAAAGTGCATCCTCCAACCTTAAGGAAGACACTTTTCATAGATAATAGTATCTTGACAACTAGCTCAACCAAAGTTCAGCCAACCTCGGATATCATGTTTAAGAGCATAAAAATTGTTAGTTAGGTGGTAAACATAACTAAGTTCTTGAGAAAATTTTTTATAAGAATTAGCAACTCTTAAGGCCATAGAAAACTTAATAAACCAAAATATATTAAATGCAAGCTAAGCATAGAGGAAAGCAAGAAGCAACCACCTAAAACACAGAAAGGGAAAATGGTACAAGCAATGGAATGAAGACCTATTGTTTCAATATCCAGTTTGGGAAAAATATGATGTTTTCTGTACTTTTTTTTTTTTTTACAAATATTTAGGAGGGAAGCAGGAAAAGTGAGGGTTTCAGAGGAAGCTTGAGACTTCAATTGCAACATTGAGATGAATTATTTGTGAAGGAAAAATTCTCAATTCAACTAACTCGAGTCTTGAACTAGTTGGGATGTTTACAATCTCAAACTTAAGATAGAATTGATTAAAATATCCCCAAAAAAAAAAAATTACAAATGCAGCTACAACAGTAACTACCAGACCCTTAGACAAATACAAAATGTTGACTCCATAAATAAAACAGTAAATCAGTCATTTAAATGTGTTAGGAAAATATCTGTTAGTATCTGTAAATATCATAGGCTTGATTAGGATCATGATTCTAGGCCATTTAGAGGGTAGTTTCCTAATATAGAATTAGCTAACTTGTATATATACCCATACCATGTAAACCCTAAATATCAAGTGAATATACAAATTTTACAAAATGTAACAATGTCTTACCCCATAAACATACAAGCGAATTGGTGTCTCATCTTCCAAAGAATTCTCTTCCATATATGGAGGAGACTCAGAAGTGAACTCATTACTAGTAATCCTTTCATCTGTCAATTGAAGATTTTCCAACAAAATCTCATGGTTCTCAACAGATGTGTCAACAGAAGATTGCACTTGTACAGTTTCCTTTAATCCATGGGAATTCATCTTGCGAACTTCAACATTTGGCGAACGACCTTCAACAAAAAATTGTATAAGAAAACCAAACAAATTGGAGATACTAAGGAGAGGAAAAGGGGGGGGGGGGGGGTGGGGGGGGTGGGTTTGGTGTTGTTGTTGTTGTTGGAGAAACATCCTCAACTGCTTGAAACAATATCATGTAGTGCAACTAAAACATGAAAACAACGAATTTGTTTTTATAAATAAGAAAAAAACACCTGAGAGAATGGCATCCACTGTTGACTCTAGGCTACGATGAACCCGCAACTCATCTTTTGAAATTATCTCCACTGCGCAACTAAATGTTGAAGGCCCTTGCCTCTCCAGCACTGTCTTTTGAACTCCTCTCCTATTTGCTTCTTCATCCCCCAATGTGACACTCTAAACAATGCATAAATGAAAATTTGATCGGAGAAGTAATGGCTCACATGTAAGATCACTATCAAAGCTTAGTAAGTAAAGAAAATCCCTACACTGATAATTTGGAACACAAGAAATAGTTCATTTCTATTCCACAATTTCAACTCTATGGAATTAGCATAACTAAATCAAAATTAGTAAATGTCTATATGAGTCCCACAAATCTGAGGCAATCAAAGTTTCTGGATTAATTTGCCCATGGCATCTCAAATTCTTCTAAAGTAACGATGATTTGTTGGAGATCATTGGGTAACTCCAGCGGGGTAATGGAAGTTGACAAGGGCCACCACACCCAAGATAAGTCATGGCCACAGGTGCTAGGTTTGTTTGAGGAGCAGACACGCTTCAGCTGCTCATATCAGATATTGATTTTATCAAGATAGCCAGTTTTGGATTCCTGAATAGGTTTCCAGGCACCCAAATTACTCTTGAGTTTTTCAAACACACACAATTCAGATTCATGGGTCCATAAATTACACACGAAAGCTTTTTATATTAAGGGTATTTTAGGAAATAAGGGCACTGGATTCCAAACTTATACATCATTCCGAATTCGAAAAACTATTCACAATTGATACTTTGGCCAATGCCAATTAGTTGTAGAAATAGTGTAAGGTGAAGAAAAGTAGAGGGTAGAAATGTGACAGAACAGGATGGCTATGCTATCACAACTATAATTTTATCAATTATCACTCCACCTGTATTCCTCCAACAAGCATTTCCAGAGAAGGATTCATAATCAAATTTTCAATTGTCACTCCATGAGCAGTGGCAACCAGCTGAATCCCACGTTGTGCAATTGTACTTGCAGCCATTGCTTCAAGTTTTGTGCCAATTTCATCTATCACTATCACTTGGGGCATATGATTTTCAACTGCTTCTATTAATACCTGTATATGAAAAACTGTGAACATGAGCATTACATATAAACTTGGTTGATTGATGAGAAAATAGCATATGCGGGTCCCCATTACAGCAAGAGAGGAAAAGAGAACAAATTTGAAAGAAATTGCAAGAAAGGCCACAAACATGTCATAACTGTAGCAGTGGCGAATCTCGCCCCTCGACTTTGGAGGGGCGAGAATAGTTTTTATAAAATAATAAATAGAAGACTCCCAATAATTCATATTTTGTCTAGTAAGAAAGTACATTTCATATATCAAAGATATTTATAATTACCAATAAAACAATCAAATTTATGCATACATTTTTTAATAAATATGGTCTTCAATTACTTATATCTTTTACTGCATGTCACTGATCTAGGACATACTAAGAATAGTTTTACTTGGTATTCAGGTATCGACTTCAAAGGAAACTTGTCTAAAACTACCTATAGGCAGTAGGGGTCGAGTTATTGACGTGAGATGGATCCAGAAAAAGGGGGGTTCCTGTTATAATCCGGAAACAATTCGTGTATATATTTTACAGAAACGTGAAATCAAAGAGGGTGATCAACAAAGTTACAATTAATCAAATTGTCTATTCAAACCTCATCTCATGAACATACTCAAGATCGCCAAAGATTAACAAAAAGAACAAGGGAAATTATACACTTCCAGCTGATACCTTATGTTGCACATCTGAATTGGGTACTTGCATCCGTCGAGCGTTACCTATGCCTGCATGAGGTATATCACCATCACCACCTATCTCATTGGAAGTGTCAACAATCATTACTCGTTTCTTGTAATCATTTGCGAGCATTCGAGCTATCTCCCTGCAAATCTTACAATTTTAGGTAAACCTAAAGTTGGAAGTATGAGCCCACTAAAAACCAAGAGCTATATTTATAAAATAAAAAAAAATAAAAAAAAAATAAAAAAAAAAGGTGCAAATGCCAAAGAACTCAACACTTGAGCCCCTAAGTTGGACTGGCTCTAGGTCTATGCCATAGCAAGTTTTAGGTTAAGGACAACCAAAACCTGAGGGATCAAATGCTCATAGAAATAGGAAACTACAAAAAAAAAATTACACCAGTATATTCAATGGTCACAAAGGCGAAGCCCAAGAACTCTCGATAGCCGTAACAACTGTGAACAAGGTAGCAAGTTTAAGTTAAAGACAGCAAAAACCTGACCAGAAAATAGTAAGTTTTAAGTTAAGGACGACCCAAACCTGACTAGAAGAACACAAGATCTAGAAAAAAAAAATTGAAATAACATTGCTTCAAGGGTAGCGACACTTTACAAATTCAACAAAATTTTAAACCAAACTGTCATGAGATAGGGTTCTTTCTATGCCACGTTTTATCCATATGGAGTTTCACATTCCAAAAGTCCAAAGGATTTTGTAAGTCAATAGTTTAAAAATTTTTCAGATTAACGTAATCTCACTTTCTTGCAATACTGACATCTTTCTATGCGCTTCTATTTTACTAAGATATTCAAATCAGATGGACTCACATTCAAATCAGATGGACTCAAACTGAGTTGAGTTGGTAAGTGCTCAAAATTCTCAAACCTATCATTAGGTGGTCTATAATGGCAATTTTGAAATTTGTATAGGAATTCTTCAAAACATCCATTATCAATTGAAATATTGTAGAAATCCTGACAGATTATGTCTGGTGACCTACCGCATGAGAGCAGGTAAGTAGGTTTCAAGAAAAATGCCACTCTCCTACAAAGCATTTCCTTTTTCCTACTCTGTTTATCAATTTGAAATTTCTATCTATCATTATAATTTCTTCTTTTATTTATTTATTTTTTTTAAAGTAAAAACTATCCGATAAAATCCATATAGCCTTTCAAAGTCACTGGGTAACAACAGGCTAAAAACAGCTCTTCTCAACCCACACAAAGTAGATGCCCTAACAGGGATATGAAACACTGACCTGATAGCATATACATAAGGATCTGTTCTTTTATTGTGCAACAACTCAATGCATCAATAAATATGTAACAATCTTAGAAGGCATAAATTATGAAAGTATATAAACTGTAACAAAAATGTGAATGACTAACCTGATAATTGTGGTCTTTCCCACCCCTGGAGGCCCAATAAGCAAAAGAGAAGCCCCATCCTGAATCAAATCCCTCAGCAAACTAGCACTGCCTGGAATTGCCCGACCAACACGACAAGTTAAACCAATAATATGACCCTTCCGATTTCTAATGGCACTAATGCGGTGCAATGTCCGACTGATGCCAGCTCGATTGTCAATGGCAAAGTCACCAACCTACAATATGTCATTTCTAGTAAGAATAAAACTTTTTTCATTAACCACCAAAAAAAAAAAAAAATTCAGTCAATATATTTCTGCAAATAATAAGATGATAAGCTAAACTAAAACCACAAAATTTACACATGAATACAATCAGTTAAAATTTATTCAAACTCCTATAGCTGGTTATCATAAAATATCACACTGATTAGATAAACAGTATCACATGAGTTCAAAACTGACCATCCAAAAAACATTTAAGGAGATGCAAACTTCAAGCAGCACAGCACATAAAAAAAAAAAAAAAGGTTGGAAGGGGGAAAAATTAATTTTTTGGTAAATTTTATAAGTTTTATTGAATTCAATATTTTTCTGAAAGCCCAAAAAAATTACACATTACACAAACTTAGAAGCTTTTTTCCTTCTTTTTGGAGTTTGTCAGTTAAGAATGAAAGTTCTCCAATGGAGTTATCAATTGTTCCAGTAATTGATATTGTCATTATGCAAATTATGATATTATCAACAACAATATTTCATCCTTTAAACTTCAAAAATGAATGTATAATGCACCAATGGATGATTAGAACTCAATCAATTATAAAATATTTTGGAAGACTATATATAAGAAAATATATCATAGTGACGAGTACAGCTTCACCATTATCTAGCGATTTAAAAGAGCAAGTCAATTTGTTTAATATGATATCAATAGTATTAACGGGCTCCCAAGTTACAAAATCACTTTAATCCAAGAAAGAAAAATGACAAAAAAATAGTTCTCGACAATCTGCATATAAACATGAAAACACCATTAACGCTGTTCCAACAAAAACGAGTGTCTGATAAGGAAATTCAAGAATCTCAGAATGCACAAACTTGCAACATTTTTTTGTTTTTTCGCTTGACGTATATCATTATACTAAATAATGGCCCTTTTTTTTAACAAGAAAACACCAGAACCAAAATAACGCTTAAAATCAAACTTAGTGGGCAAAAACCATAACCAACCTGCGAAGTAGCGTGCTCAAGATCCTGTAATGTAATAGGACAATCCGATAAAACGAAATCCCCAGATGGGAACCTCGCGAGTGGCCTCCGACCCACATCCATAACGACCTCAACCAAGTCATGGAGCTCTGGGTGCTCGCTTACTCTTCTTCTCATCTCTTCGGGCAACAGCGCCAAAAGACGGCCCAATTCGACGTCAAAATCATCATCAGTCGATGGAGAAACCGAAGAATTCGAAAATGAAAAATACCCACAAAATTTTTTGGGGATAATTTGATGATAAGATGGGTTTGAAGAAAAATAAAGGGCTCGAAAGAAAGATTTACAGTGTAGAGGTTGTTGTGGAAAATGGGTTAAGAGAGGTATTTGTGGGAGTTGAAGCAGAGAAAAAGAAAGCATTTGATTTTGGCGGGAAAAATAGTGTGTGTCTGTGAGCTGGATTGGCTTCTGTACTTTTTGCGGATGCGACGAGTAGAAGAGAGATTCTCAGGCGCATTCAAATGAGGTTTATTACAGACCAGAAGATAAATAAAGAACAAACATTCTTGGCAAATGACCTTGTGGAGGAAATTGTTCTTCAAATTATAAGAATACATATAAGGGCATATCCAATGGTAAGCACATTTTGCATTTTAGTCCATAAAAGTTAAAAAGAGTAATCTCAAATTTAATATGCTAATTGTATTTTGCTATTTATTTTACTTTTATCCTATAAGTATTAATAATTTTGCTTTTTTATTTAAATTTGTTTATTAAAAAAATGCTAAAATTATATACAATAAACTACATAAAAACTTATATTGCATTAATTAAAAGAATACTATATTCAGCTCTCTAGATGTAGAGAGTCAAACCAACTTTTTTTTTATTTTTAAAAGATAACGGATTCATTAACACTTTATTATTTTAATGAATATTTGTAATAAAGAATTTTAAATATTTTGTTTGCTTTCAAAATTGAGCGAATAAAGTTGCATCAAAGAGCGTCTTATGAGAGAATTGAAGAGCCGCCTGAGAAGAACTCTCCCCCAATGGCCCAATCATATATCCAGCTAACAACAATGAGATAGATACCTCAGAATCAACTAAAATTCCTATTACAATTAATATATAGAATTCTGATAGTGATGTGATCATGTTGAATGGATTAAAGGGTTCCTATAAGGAGAAACTTGTGGAATTGATAAAAAAAAAAGTCCTCGCATGATATTCCTAGAATTGAAAAGGATGAATCAAGATTCTAACTGATAAGGATAAAATAATGGTCATGCAACTCTTAGACAATTTAAAGAAAAAGCTAGCTAAGCCTTAGGAAAATGTCGTCGTAGTGAAACTTTAGGGAAAATCAATTGGCTATCACACTTTATGCTCTATAATTGAGAACCTATAGAATATTTCTAGTGACACCCAAGTCATTGGCCTAGAAAATGAATTTTAATCAAATTATCTAGTAGAGAGGAAGCTCTCCATGTATTGATGGGTGGCCCTTGGATCATATTGGGTCATTACATCATCGTTCAAGCTTGGGATCCTTGTTTCAAAGCTTCCACTGCTTCTTTGTCCAAAGAGGTGGCTTGGGTCAGATTTCCAGGTTTGCCTATCCATTACTATCATCTTGATATTTTGGAAGCACTGGATAATATTGCTGGTAGAACCATCAAAATTGACATAATCACTTAGGAAATACATAAGGGGAGATTTGCCCAAGTGGCAGAGTTGGATCTGTCCAAACCGTTGATAACTCATTTTTTGATAATGGTTGTAATCAACGTATTAAGTATGAGAGCATATCACAAATTTATTTTGAGTGTGGTAGAGCTAGCCATAATAAACTCTTCTGCCCTTTCAAAAAATTTGAGGACGGATCTTCTTCTTCTGGAAGGAATAATACAAGTAAAAAATATGATCATAACCCATGTAGCCTAACCCGTAAACCCAAAGTTGTTTTCAAGGTCCAAACTAATAACACTTCCCAGCCTACCTTAAAGCCTCTTATTTTTCAAGCTAAATCTAATTTAGACACCAGTTTTAGCAACCAATCAACCCTTTCAACTTTTAGATAGACCATCCTAACACGCTCAGGAACATCACTCAACCTGTCGAGAAAACCTCCTCTCTTCTTAAAACCAACCCTTCCATGCCCTGGCCCCCCCCCCCCCCCCCCCCAAAACTAAAATAAGAATAAACAAACCGCTAATTCCCTCATTCCTTCTAAAAGATCACGTCTAAATGATATTTCTAAGATTAATTCTTCTAATTCATTTTCCTTGTCAACGGAGGAGTATGAGTTAGAAAAGGAACATGAAGCTGCAATTTATAATAGTGAATTGGATATTACTCTAGCAATACAGACATAATAATGTTGTTTGGTTGGCTTTTAACCTGTGTTTTTTTAATTATTTTAATCTAACCTATGTTTATGATATTTTAAAATTTCCAAGGAGCATGAAGTAAATTGTTTCTTGGGTCTATTATGGATTTAATTCACAGATATCATCTTATGATTTGTGTCTTTACTGAAACTTGTATTAGTAGTGCTAAAGTAGAGCTAGTCAATAAGGAAAAGGCTAAGGGCTTTGCGAGGAGAATTTGGCTCTTATGGGCGAAAGAGCAGGTTTAAATAGATGTCATTTTCTCTCGTTATCAATTGATTCATTATTTTCTCTCACTATCAATTGATTCATTTTAAGAGGAGGTTTGGAAGTAAGAATGGCTTTTGTTCTGCAGTGTACAATAGTCCTGTCACTAGTTTATATAGGGAGTTACGGGAGGTGATTCATGACTTAGCCAAGGATATATCTAGTTCTTAAATGTTGGCAGGGAACTTTAATGTTTATTTGAATGCTGAGAAGAAAATATGTGGAGCTCCTACTAATTTGGCAAAATGTAGAGGTATGAAAGGTATTCTAGATGATTGCTCGCTTATAGATATAGGGTTTGTTGGGCCTAAATTCACTTGGGAACCAAGTATGTTGAGGGAAAGGCTTGATTAGTTTCTTTGTAATATGGATTGGAGAGTTCAATTTCTAGAAGTTTTAGTTAAGCATCATCCTCGGGTTAAATAAGATCATAGGGCCATGCTTCTTCTTCTATAAAGTATTGGTTCATCTCCTAGAGATAGATTTCCTTTTCGCTTTCAAGCTTCCTAGATTACTCACCTAAATTTGAAGAGGTTCATGAAGGAAAATTGGTATGGTAATTTAGATTAGGGTCAAGCGAGTTCTCAATTTTTTAACAAAGTTCAAGAGTGGAATAAGAATTCTTTTTGTAACATCTTTAGCAGGAAAAGGAAGACGTTAGTTGAAATGGAGAAAATTGATAGAGTTCTTTAGTTTTGATAGTCAATTAAGCTTAAGGAAAGAAGGGATCAACTTAGAGTAAAGCTAGAGCAAGAGTTGATTTAGGAAAAAATCCTTTGGTTCCAAAAAGTCTAGAACAAATTGGATTAAGTAAGGGGAACAAGAATACTAGTTATTTTCATGTTACCACAGTGAAGCATAACAAGATTAAGGCTCTAAAAAATTAGTCTAATAATTAGGTGGATGATCAAAATGAACTCAAGGCTATGACAGTTGATTTTTACAAGAATTTTTATATTGAGAACAACCTGCCATCTTAGTGTTATAGTTGTACAGCGAATTCAGCTGTATAATGAAAGCAAGCAAGCTTTACTAGCCAATATTTCTACAGATGAGGTTTGAAAAAGCAGTTTTTTGATATAAGAGCCTATAAAGCCCCAAGTCCGGATGGTTACAACCTATTTTTTATTAGAGTAAATGGGATATTATTAGTCCATCTTTGGTTCAAATGGTGTAGGAGTTTTGGATTTCAAGCAAGCTTCCAAGTGGGATCAATGAAACATTAATTTTTCTTATTCCTAAGCAAGAAAAGCCTAAATAACTATCACTAGGGGTGAGCATAATTCGGCTAAAATCGAAAAATTGAACTGAACTGATTTAATAATTCAGTTCGGTTTCAAAATAATTTAGTTCGATTTCGGTTTTTAGTTTGTGAAAATTCGATTCAGTTTGGTTTTGAATATAAGAAATCTAAATAAACCGAACCGAATAGTAATAATAAAATACAGTTATTTTATTTTATGGTGTTAATGTATTCTAAACCTAAAACCTATTCAGTTGATTTTTTATACCGCTACTCTCTCACTCTTGCATCTCTCTATTTCTTTCTCATCTTATTCTTACTATCTAACTCAGTGGATAGTGCCTTTTGCTCGCCATTTCTTGTGTATCTACTTCATCAAATCCAAAACACTGGCTTGATTCTTTCTCCTTTGCCTCGATCTATTTATAAATCTAAGGTAACTATCATCAAATCCAAAATATTAGCTTGCTGCCTCTTTTCATTTCTTTTTTTCTGCTTATTATTTCTTCGCTCATTTCCTTTGGTTTTGTGCTTGTTTTTTTGTCTCTTTTTGGTAGTAAATGTGGGATTTGGACTAATTTTTTTTGGGATCAATTTTTGGATCTTTTCCATTTTTGGATTCAGAGAAGCTCAAGAACAAAAATTTCATACCTGCATTGTAAGAAAAAATTATCCTTTATGTTAATAATTAATATGATTTTACATATAATCTCTATTTCTTTTTTTCAATAATTTTTCTTTTCTTTTCTCTCCTTTTGCTTGTATTTTCATTGATCAATAAAAATTTGAATAATTAGTTTATACCAATTTTGAAGATTTAGGGTAAGATTTATCATTTGTTGTCGATATTTGTACAATTACTAATCTATTTGGCAATTAACTGGTATATGAAAATTTAAATTTAAATTTTCAGACTAATAATTTAAGAAAAACAAGAGAATAAACAAGTTAGTAATCACTTTGAATCTTTGATAATATTACTGTGCAATTACTTTATTATAACTAAAAGGAAAATTGAGCAAATTAAAAAAAATAATAATAATCTGGTTCTCTCTACAGTTGTTAGATTTGCCATGAATGTTTTCCATCTTGTGAACGTGAATTTAAATTTAATTTCCACTAAATAATATATTAATTATTGAATAGATATATTAGTAATAAATTAGAAATGTGCACAGCTATGCAGTAAAAAGAGTCAAAAAAATTTAAGTTGGAATATATAAATTGGATTGTAGTTGATTTTTTAGAAATAGAAAGAGATACAAATAATACTCGTACAATAAATATAACAAAAATAACATAAGAAATTTATTTTTAATTAAAATCAACTAATATAAATTATCATGTAATATGTTTTGTGTTTTTGTTCTTGTTTTCTATAAAGTAACAATTATCTTTTTTATATTTTCTTTAGATGTCAAACACGCAAGAAAAAAATGTTGATAACAATACTGAGACATCAAATTCAAATGTTCAGCCTTCAAATAAAACGATGCTTTATCGTCAATAAAGAGAAAGATAATGAAACCAAGATCTCAAGTATGGGACCACTTTCAAAAAATCGACGATGATAGGGTGCTTTAAAAAAGCTAAGTATTTTTACTGTGATAGAGAGTTTCGTTGTGATTAAAAAAAAAATGGCACTTCATCACTTAAGAATCATATGCATACATGTATGAAAAACCCACATAATTCACAAACTCGATAATCATTATTGTCTTCACAGCCAGATGCAAATTGTCAAATGGGTAAGAGTAATATTAGGGTGCGTGCACTTAGTAGTTGGAATTTGATTAAGATGCAATTAGAGAAGCACTTGCATACATGATAATCTTTGATGAGCTCCCATTTAAATTTGTGGAAGGGGAGGGGTTTAAAAAACTTATGGTTATGCATGTCCTAGATTTAGAATTCCATCTCGATGGACAATTTCACGATATTGCTACCAATTATACCTAGATGAGAGGTTGAAATTGAAGTCTTATTTGAAAAAAAATTGTCAACGAGTTAGTCTTACCACGGATACTTGGACATCATTGCAAAAATTAATTACATGTGCATTATGGCTCATTTCATTGATCATGAGTGGAGATTACATTAAAAAAAATCTTAATTTTTGTCCGGTATCTAGCCATAGAGCGGATTACATTGGTAAAGCAATTGAAAACTGTTTGCTTGATTAGGGGTTGAATAATGTATTTACAATTATAGTAGATAATGTTGGGTCAAATGATATAGCCATTGCTTTCTTGAAAAGAGAATTTTAAATTGGGAGAGTAGTGTGTTAAAGTGTATATACCTTCACATGAGGTGTATTACACATATAATTAATTTGGTAGTTTCCGACAGCTTGAGAGATGTAAATCCTTCGATGAAACAAGTGAGGGATGCTGTTAGGTATTTAGGAATTCCCCTGCTAGAATTAAAAAATTTAAGGAGTGTGTAGAATGGGAGGGCATAGAGTGCAAGAGCTCATTGTGTCTAGATGTGCCTATTAGATGGAATTCCACCTATTTGATGTTAAAAACTACTGAAAAATTTGAAAGGGCATTTGATAGGAATGAAGAACAAGAATCAAATTATAAGGCTGATTTAGGAGAAGATGGAGTGCCATGTTTTATCGATTGGTCTTGTGTTAGACAAATGGCACAATTACTACAACATTTTTATGAGCTCACATTGTGTATTTCGGGTTCATTATATGTCACTTCTAATTTATTTTTTAGTGAGATTAGTGATTTATCTTGCATTTTAAATGAGTGGAAAAACAATGTAGATTTGGAGGTAAAAGTGATGGGTTATTTAATGAAAACAAAATTTGACAAGTATTGGGGGTATTTTTTGCTAACGTTCTTGACCCTCATGATAAGTTTGAGTATATGGAATACTCATTTTGTGAAATTTATGGTGTTGAAAATGGTGCAAATTTATTTTAAAATGTAAAAGATGAACTTTTTGAGTTGTTTAATGAGTACAAAAATATGTACCAGCCCGATAATGACACCACAAGTGAGGGCAATCTATCGAACTCTTCTTCTACTGTTACTGATAGTGAAATAATAAATAAAAAGCCAACATCTATCTTAAAGTCTAGATTTAAGAAATAAAAGGTGGAGAGTGGGGTTAGTGGAGAGTGGCAATTTATTTAGCATGGCTTTGATGGTAAAAAGAAGCTCTATTTAGTCAACTAGAAATGGGTTTGTCGACCTAAACATTAGAAGGGTCTTAGGCTTAGGCATTCAAGAAAAATGATGCTTTTTTGGTGAAGCTTGGTTACGGCCTAATTACGAACCAAATAGATTATGGGTTCAGGTTCTTAAAGCTAAATACTTAAAAGGAAACCATCCTGCTATGAATGTTGTAGCCTCGGGTCATTACTCGTTTACTTGGAGGGACATTTATGCTATCTGGGATCTTTTTATTAAGGATGATTCTTGGTTTATTAGGGATTGTAGTAGCATGAGATTTTGGGAAGACAAATGGGTTGAAGGAGTTGGAGCTTTAATTAATGTTGCTATCAGGGAGGTGCCATCTTATATTCTTAATAAACTAGTTAAAGATTTTGTGGTTAATGATGGATGGAATTGGAGCCTTTTCTAAGGGCTTATTCTTAGTTTGGTTTGCTTGAAGGTTGTTGCCATGTGTCCTCCTTCCCCTCCATTTAGGAAAAATATGATTTCTCAAAACTTCTCAAACAATGGGTCATTCTCAAGTAAGTCAGCTTTTAATTTTATTTATGAGTTCTCTGATGTTGTAGGTAACAAATTGTGGGATAAAATTTGGAAGTGGATGGGGCCTTAAAAGGTTAAAACTGCATTTATGGCTAATTGCTCACAATAGGCTCGCATTAGCTTGTTAATATGCTTTTTAGAACATAATTTTGTCAAGTAACTACTCTAGGTTTCATGCTGGTGAGGAGGATACCCTTCACACGATCAAGGATTGTGAAAATTGCCATGAAAAACTGGAAGAGAGTGGTTAGAGAGGAGTGCTGGAGCACATTCTTCTCCTTAGACATTAATTCATAGTTATACACGGGTTTTTCCAATCCGACCTTTAGAGTTTTTGATGATGTTAGTTGTAGTTTGTTCTTTGGAATGACAATCTAGTTTATATAGCAAGGGAGAAATAATTCATTGTTTAATGGTGCGGCCTCTAGTAACATCAACCCAATTCAAGCTATCTTGGGGCATTGTAAATTAATTTCTCAATGCATGGTCGAATATAACACTAAGGGTATTGACAGTGCTAACCAAAGTTCTAAAATTTTGGTTGGCTAGAAGCCTCCTCCCCTTAATTGGGTGAAACTCAACACAAATGATGGGTATGATGTCACAGGTCAACTGCTAGTGGGTTACTAAGAAATTAGGAGGGGGGGGTTGGATTTCTAGTTTTTTTCCATGCATTGGTGATCGTTCAATACTTGAAGCAGAAATTTGGAATCTCTATACATGATTAAAGCTTGCTTGGTCCTTTAGTTTTCGAAAAGTAGAGGTGGAAATGGATTCGAAGGCGATCTTTGATAGGTTCCTTCACAATGCAAGCCTTGTTATGGGAGGTTGTAATTTAACTGCTGCAATTTGTGAGGTATTAAGCAAGATTGGCAAATTTGAATGAAGCACATTTTTAGAGGGGCTAATCAATGTGCATACTGGTCAGCAGGCAAAGCTTTCAATAGAGAAGTTAGGACTGAAATTCTTCACAATCCTTCAGAGGGTCTTTCTCATTTGCTTCTTGGGGATACTTTTGGTATCTCTTTTATTAGAGTTTAATTGCTTTGTTTCGAGATTGCGCTGTTTGTATTCACAAAAATAAACAAATAAATAAAACAAAAAATTTGACATATATAAACAATCCTTTGAAATGTTGACGAGGATTTGATTTGGGTTAGTATATAGGTTGAGTATGCATATAGATTCAATGTAGGGGTGTGTTATTAGCTCGTTCATCGAGAAAATTGACCTATAAGTGGAATTCCCCATAAGAAAACTTCAGTCAAAAACACTTATATTCAACTAGAAAAAGTTGTATTAAAATTGCAAAGATATAATGGCAAAAAAAAAATAATAATAATAATAAATCTTTTGAAAATTTGCATTGGTATCCAAACTTCCCATGAAATACTCTTTTTATTTAAACATTATTTATAATTGTACTTATTTATTCTAAAGCGGTATGAAATTGTATTTATTTATTGTAATTAATTTTTCCTTTCGACATGTCACCAAACTCAATTTCATCATAATTATTATTCAATATCTTTTTCATTGCTAAAAATATTGATGTAATTGCAATTAATTTTTTAAGATGAAGATTTAATAGTTTATTTTACAAAATTTTGATATAATTGAAATTTTTTGGAAAATGTAATTTTTTTTGGGTAATAAGATGAATTATAAAATATAAACTAAATGTAGTATTTGATAATGAAAACTAAAATGAAATTATATAATTCAAATAGACATAGCTGACAGATTAAAAAATCTTTTGATCTCTTATATATTGGATGTGAGAATATAAAAGAATGGTAAATTTTTGAAAGATTCAATCTGCCTGATATGTTATTTTTTCTCACAAATTGAGAAATATGATATCCCTAATTTGGAAAGTAGTTTTATTTTTATTTTTACATAAATAATAATATATATAAAAAAAAAAAAAAAAAAAAAATTGGACAGATGGTGATGGTTGGAATTTGGAAACACTCTTTTTTTGGTTAAAGTAGCCCAACTCTAAAAACAGTGCAAGTCCAAGTCCATAGTGGTTTAATTCCTACAGTAGACAAGACAAAATGCTTACAAGGCCATTATCTTTTTTTGGTCTCAGAGTTGAGTAAGACAAGCCCATTAAAAATTGAAGCCATTATATTTTTGAAAAATAAAAATCAAAATAAAAATTGAAGCCTGAAAAGAAGAAATCCAATCCAAAGGAAAATAAACCCAATCCAACAAATGTTATAGTTCCACCATTAATATATTTTTAGATAAATTACTATTTAGTATCTCGATTTTAACTAATTTATTCTAAGATCTATTTATTTTGAGAAACTAATTATTTCATCCTTATATTTTCATTCCGTCAAACTTTTTAGTCCTTCAGCCAAAATTTTTATATTTTTCCATTATCATTTGCATTTTGAGAAACTAAGTATCGAATATCATTTACAGCTTGATAATAATAATGATAATTAATGCGCTCAAGATGAATTCTAATATCAAGTACATTGCTAGACGATATTCGATACTTGCAAAGCAAATAATTAAAGTATCTAAGCGATATGCTTGGCGGACCACTCCGATATTTAAATTAGTAAAATTATTTTATTTAGAATATGTGAATTATAAAAATTAAAGTTAAAAATTAAGAGTTACCTCAGTTATGCAGTATAGTGATATCTTAGAATATAAATTATTATTAGAAAATGATTTACCTATTATAATATTTTACTTGTAAATGGATTTCCCATAGTTATAATCTAGTAGAAAACAAACTATTTATTTTTCGAGTCATAAAGGAACTAATCCCCTTGCGTGGAATTATAAGTTCAAGTAGGAATGTGTCAATTATTATTATTATTATTATTATAGTAATTCACTAGTTTAGTGTACATCTCATATAGAAAATTAATTTTTTTTTCTTTTAACAATTTCTAATACTAAAGTAATATTTGGTAAAACTAAAAATTTAAGTATTAGATTTTAAATGTTAAATTAAATAAGTGATATAATTTTAAATTATAAAAATATTTAATTTAATTATTTATTATGTTTAGTGTAAATTATAAATTATAAATTTTAACTTACCGTTTTAAGTAATTTTTAATTTAATTGAAACTTTTAAGTTAAACGTTACCAAATAGTTTAAAATAATTAAATGTTAAAAATTTTAATTTAAGGTGGTGAATGGAGTTATCAAATACCTCCGCATAATAATTTTAAGTTTTTAACTCTTATCTTATTTTGGAAAAAATTAAGAGCTTTATTTACATTACTTTTTGATCAATTAAAAAAAATATTATGTTAAAATATTTAATAAATGTCACTAAAATTGATTTTAAAATTAAATTTCACATATTTATTAATTGTTAAAATAAAACAATAGAAATCACAATCCATAACAATATTGTAATTCTTAAAAAAATGATATCAAAACAAACTAGAAATACAAAAAATGATAGTAATAATTTCGATTCGTTATATTGGATTGTGCTTAATAAATAATAGTTTCGTTTGATTTTTCTGATAGTTTTATTCTACGAGTTAGACATAAATATCAAAAAAACGTAAATTTATTGCTAAATATAGGTCTTATAATTCATAATAAACTATCAATAAAATAACAAAAAAAAAAGATACATCCACCATAAATGAGATAAATACAATGATGAAAATATAAAATAAATATACTAAAAAGAAAAGCAATAAAAAAATAAATTTATTCAAAATAATAATAAAAATGAATATAATTGAATAATAAAATCTGAGTAGAATGAATATTTTAGAGAAAATGTAGAGCTTCTCTCAATATTAAATAAATTTTAAATATAAATAAAAATATTCAACATTAAAGCTGATTCAAATATAATATAAAACAAAAATGGTTTGATACGGAAGTATAGCATATCTTTTTGTATTTTCTTTTATTTTTTAAAAAATTGCAAGTGAGGAAATTACTTTTTCTAATGTCAAACTTTTGCTGCTATTGTCAATTTCAATTAAAAAAAAAAAAAGTACAATTCCTAGAAATTTGGAGAATCGAAAGTCACTTTCACAAGAATTTTCCTGGTTTTGATCATACCCAACATAAATTCACTGTTTCTTCCAAATAGTGTAGAAATTAGAAACACGCTTTGGAAAGTTATTAAATCATATATATATATCATATAATATTAAATCATAACTTTTAAATAATATTTAAGTTTTTTTTATTCTCAAAAAATATAACTTTTAAATTTGAGGGGAACATTTTATCTAACATTTTTTTAATAAATGATTGAATCTATAGAATCCTAAATAAATTTATATATATTTACATTTCAAGAAAATTAAATGTTGAAATGTTATTTTTAATATTTTAGTCATTTATTTTAATTCTTGAGAAATATTGAAAATTACCTACATATTCAATTATCTAAAAGTGGGACTTAAAATAAGCATTTTCAAGTTAAATCATGCTAAAATGAATATATATCCTCCAAGTAATTTATTTGTAATTTATTTGTTTATATATTTGAAGTTTTAAAAAATAAAATAAAATAGCTTTTCCTTATCAAACTGAGAGAGAGGGAGCTCAATTTGACCATTTTTTGGCTCTTGTGAATGAGACTATACACACCAGAAGGAATTTTGCATGGAAGTGACTTTTCTGCCACCAACAGAGAGCTCAATCTCTGCTAGAACTTAACCCCTATTATCAGGGTGTTAGAATTAAAATATCTCACATAGTTACGTATTAGTAAGGCTTGACACATATAGGAATTTGAATTTATTCATCATCAATTTATTTGCACCATATTCTAATTAAAAGTCTAGTACGTGACGAAAGAGAGTGTTAGAGTTAAAAGATCTCATATAGAAATATAACAAATGGTATTAAAACTTAATATAGTATTTAAGGTCTCATCACCCACTAGTTTAAACTTTTGGATTGGATTCAAGGTTTTTCACATGATATCATAGCTGGCTTTGCACTCCAATCTTTTGTATAATTTTCTATCGTGCCTATAGTTGCGTATCAGTAGAACTTAGTGCATATGCGAATTTGAATATGTTCGGTTGTTACTATTCGTGCCACGTGCTGGGGTCAAGAAAGGGTGTCAGAATTAAAAGATCATGTGTCAGTAGAGTCTGGCACATGTATGAATATGAATCTATTTCTACCACGTGCTAATTAAAAATCTAGTATATATCAAGGGGTGTTAAAGTTAAAAAAAATCATGGCATCAAAATTTAATATAATATCAAGATCTCACTATCCAATAGCTTAGACCAATATTTTAAAAATTGGACCAAACTGGCCAATTGAACCGAGAATCGTTGGCCAGTCCAATTTGATCTAGATAAAAAATTAGATTTCTAATTCAACCACCTTTTGACCAATTGAATCTCCATCAATGAAAACTAATAAAAAAAAAAAGAAATAAGGGGATTTCATTTAGCCGGTCGGACCACCAATTCAACAGGTCAGACCAGTTAAACCACAAATTGGTGATCTAACCGGTTCAATAATCAATCTGGTTTTTAAAACATTGGCTTAGACATCTAAAAGGAGGTGTTTTGGTATAATATTTGCATTAAAAATATATCCAATTATATTATATTATGGCCTACTAAATATATCCTATCTATAAAAGAAAAAGGTTTGCAACAACATGAATTTAGCACTATCAACGTTGACCTATTCAAGCCACAAAAAGTTGTGTAAAAGCTCTTCAATTTTTTTCCTCGCTAGAGCTTAACCTCCTATTTTTGGTGATTCTGCCACTTCCTATCACATGTGAATGACACTGTCTTAGTGTAAAGGCTCTTCGAAGTTTTTCAATAATGTGAACTTTTGATACTAATTTTGATCAAGTTTGACTATGTTTTATGATGGTTTTGGATCTCTAGATTCATCTCAATCTCAACTTCACTTTGGCACTTAGCATACCAATTGGGGACCACCATCGAGAGGGATTGAAACCTTTAAAATTTGTATCTTTTCAAGCTATGTCTAGCAAATGATGGCACATTCAATTGTATTACTACCACCATTCAATTCTTGAGCACAATGATTTTATAGGTCATACTTATTACGGAATCGTAATAGGCTTACAGCTTCTTATGCTCTAGTGCCTATTATGTGCCTCTATTTTGAGTCATGAATTATAAAGTTAATTTAAATATTTTGAATACTCCATCGAAATCAATGTGATATATGTTCCAAATTGGACTCAAATTTGAATCACCACTTTTCTGATGAGTAAAATTTAAATAAAATGAACCTCATTTTAATTTCAACAAATATAGCAAATCCATAAACATTAAACAAGGGTTTTGCTTGGTTTCCTTTGGGGTTGTTGTCCGTAGCTTTGGTTGCCAGTAGCATTCCCCAATTTTTTGTTTTCTTTATATGTGACTATTTGTGTATAATTTGTGTTTTGAGTGCCACCATCTTTGGTGGTTTTACTTTGTTTCGTCTATGATATCGTTAGTCTATGTTGGTAGTTTTGTGGTGTGGATCTGTCGCTTTGACCATGGCTAATGTATGGTTCCTCTATCTGCTGTAAATCTAAATGGTTGTTGCCGATTAGGAGGGATGGGCTATCGATGGATCTTTGACTGACAATCATTTCCTCTAGTTTTAGTATGTCGTTGTGTTGAGGTCCAAATCTGGCATCTTGCGTTACTGACAGTGATCATTGGGCAAGTGGTGATCGGTGCATGTGATGATTGCCAGTGGTGATCATTTGGCGTTTGGCCTTTCTGTCCCTTGTTTGTTGTTGGCAACCATGGTGATAGACAATGGGCTTCATATGTGGCCCTGGGCTTTTGGATTTTGGTGTTGTATTTTGTAGGACGCAAGGGCAAATTTTGGTTTGTCAGTTTAATTCCTTTGTAATTATTTACAGTATTGATCACTTGATAAGAGATATCATAAAAGTGTTAATTACTAGTTCTTGTTTTGTGTTTATCTGTGTATTTTATCATATTGAATCTGTATTTCTCTTCAAAGTAATGATAATTTCTTATCATATTCGAACGAAAGAAAAGAAAAAAATTTAAATAAAATATTATGTTAACAAATATTATTAGTTAATTAATACAAGGAGTAAAATTAAACTAATGATTCACTTTCGCAAGGCAAAAAAAAAAAAAAAAAAAAAAAAAAGGAGAAGATGCTGAGACGATTACATTATTACAAATTATCACACGCCAGAAGTGACATAAGTGAGAGAGGTTTGTGTAATTTCAGAATTATTGATGGTCGGTGACGTGGACAGTCACATGGAAAGAAAGTGATGAAAATGTAATATTTGTTCCTTAATTAATTAAGAAAAAAATATATTCTTTTTCCTACTTTCTTTATTCTTCTTTTTGAAAACAATTTCTTTATTTCAATATGGAGGGGGAAGATGTTGATACATTTGAAAGCAACTCAAGGGGGTTTGCTAAGCACTGACCTCATAGGTTATGATGTGTTTTAACTCATGCATTGAAAGAGCTATTACGTTTCGTCTATTTGTTTTTTCTATTAAAATAATGCCTTTCCTTTTTTTAAAAAAAAAAAATTAGAAATTCTACAACATTGAAAACCACCACTATCCTTTTGAAAAACAAAACCCAAGCCACAGTTATTCCCGTTCATGGACCGAGTTTAGCCGAGTTTAAATCAAGTTTAGACTGATTAATAATAGAATTTGAATTTAATTATGTTCGACCTAGTCCAATTATTTTAGATTGGTCATATGAACAAGGTAGAGATATTCACGAGTTTATAATCGAGTTATTCATAAGTCTAATTTAGCTGCTTAATTTTGCTTAAATTCGACTCATTTATTCATTGACTCTTAAAATTAGGTTCAAGTTTAGCTTGTTTATAAAATAAACCGAACGTGAATGAGTTTTTATTGAACTAAAATTCAAGCTGCTGGCAAATGATTTGACTCACTTACACCCTCTACAACAAGGGCCACATCGATTTTATTTATATGGCCAAGACCCACATGAATCTACCCAAATTTAATTTTCTCCTCAAACAAAAAATAGAAAAAATTACACCAAATACCCATTTTTTTATTTTTTCAAAAATATCTTTGGTCTTTTTGCATTTTCAAAAATGCCCCTTTTTTTGTTTACTTATAATATATCTTTAATATACATTTGATGTACTTATGATATACTTATAATATAATTTTAAAAGTAGAGCATTTTTAAAATAAAAAATTTAATAAGGTATATTATTGAAAATAAAAAGAAGGAAAGACATATATAGGAATATTTTATCTTTTTTGGGCATTTGTATAAATAACTCTAAAAAATAAAAATAATAATTATAGATTATAGTAAAAATAAAGTACGATCTATAAAATAAGATTGTAAATTATACTTATTTTAGTTAAATTATTTTATATTCGGAATTACTAATTATATATTGATTATTTAATTTTATTATATGCAAATATAATATTTAAAAATAATCAATATAAAGATTATATTAAATAATAATGTAAATGTAATATTCAGTATAACCCATGCAAAAAATTATAATTTAATTAATAATAAAATATATATGTTTTAAATTATTTTAAGGTAATAGAATTCATTTGAATTTTATTATTATTTGAAATAATTGAAAAGTTAAAAAAATCTAATTAAAAAAATTTAATTATTTTCTCATTTTAATTATTTTCTCATTTTACTTTTATATAAAAAGAGTCATATTTAATTCAAATGAAAGTATTTATGATTTTTAATAGTAAACTTTATCAAATGAATTGAAGTCTTGTAAAAACCTTCCATTTTAGTACGATTTCATTTATTTCAAACTGACCTTTTTTTTTTAAGTTAAAAGAATTAAATTCTATTAGTTATTTATTTTCAAAAATGACAATTAGTAAAATAGAATAGAATTGAATCTTACAAAATTGGAGTTTCCAAATGGGTTTATTTCTTAAGTAGAGCTGTTCAAAGGTCGAGCTATTCATCCAAATCCGAAGGTTTGCCCGAAAAATGGGAGGTTTTGGACAAAAAAAAAAAATTTAAGGCATGATGTTTAGGCCTTAGATAAAGGAGGAAGCCTATTTTTAAACGGGCTGAGCCTTGATGTTAAAAGCCTGATCATAGCCTGAATTATTATATAATAAAATACAATATTTATATTTATTATTTCTAAATATTCCATTTACATATAATAAAATTGAACATATCAATATATAATTAATAATGCTGAATATAAAATAAATATGAGTATAATCTATAGATTATACTTTATTTTTAATATAATCAATAATTATTGTTTTTATTTTTATTTGAAGGAAAAATTAAATTTGAGCGGACTTGTGTTGATCTTGTTATATAGATAAAAGTCCGTATGGCATTATTCATAGGAAAATTTCAAAAATAACCAAAAAAAGGCAAAAAATATCATTTTCATTGTGCTCGTGAAAAAATTTCAAAAATACTGTCTAAACTTCAAAAATTAACATTATTACAAGGTTATATGTTTGGTATATTTTTTGAATTTATTCACAAAAAAAAAACTCAAAAATGATAAAAAATAAAAAGATATTAATTTATATTACATTAATGTATACCAACAACTTTATATAGAAATTGCAAATTTGTAAAAGATAAAAAGATATAATAATATTAAATGGTATACATATACCAAAATTTGGTATACAGTAAGTATATATTTGGTATATGCAACTACTTTATATATATATATATATATATATATATATATATATATATATATATATATATATATATATATATATATATATATATTACAAATTTGAAAAATTAAAAAGATAAACTAACAATAAATTGTATATGTATAACAAATTTTAGTATACTTTACGTATATATTTGATAACTGCAACTACTTTATATTTATATAGATTAGAAATATGAAAAATTAAAAAGATAAATAGTAAATGGTATATGTATACTGTACATTGGTATACGTTTAATATATATTTGGTATCTGCAACTATTTTATATATACACAAATTGCAAATTTGAAAAAGTAGAAGGATAAACTAATAATAAATAATATATGTATACTAAAATTTGGTATATGTTTGCTATTTGCAAGTACTTTAAATGTATACATATTGCAATTTTGAAAAAATTAAAAAGATAAACTAATAGTAAATAGTACATGTATACCAAAATTTAGTATATGTTAAGTACATATTTGGTATCTGCAACTATTTTATATATATACCTAAAAGAATAGACCTAGAGAATGGTATATTTTTGGTATATGTTTTGTATATATATGGTATACGTTTCATATATAATTGGTAAATGTCTAGTATATGCTTAATATTTAGTATATATTTGCTACAATTGGTATATCATTTGATATATTATTTCGTATATATTTGGAATATTAAACTAAAATAAATAAATTTATCTATTTATTTAATCTGAAATAAAATTCAAATAAATTTATTTCATCTCAAAATTAACACTCAATTCTTGAACATATTAATTTAATCTCCAATTAATACTCAAATAAACTTAAGCTTAAATAATTTAAATTCAAATTTGAATTAATAAATTACTACTTAAATAATATATTTTTTAAAAATATATTTAAAATTAGATATTCGGTCAAATTAATTCAAAAATTATTATAATTTTTGAGTTGAGTTGAGTTTGGTATTCAAATTATTTGAGGTCAACTAATAACACCCCAACATCAAAAAAAATAAAATGATTAAGTTAAAAACCCTTTTTTTTTTTTTGCACAAAAAAAAAATTTCAAGTTTTGCACTTTTCTATTGAAACTAGCTAACCAAGTTTGATAGGATGGATTACCTTTGTGTCTAGGTTTATCATAATAATATGCCTACATGCTACACCATCAATTTTATTAATATAAAAATATATGTTTAGTAGGTGGGAAAGCATCAATCTAAGAGAAATACAATGTAAAAAAGTAATAATGACCCAGAAAAAATAACTAATATATATTTTGTATACATTTGATATATATTTCATAGAAAATACATCTAAGAGAATAATTGAACGTGTATTCTCCATGGTTCCTTTGTGCAATAAATAAGTGGAAAAAATTGAAAAAAAAAATAATGAGCCAGAAAAAAAGATATTGCAACAATATTATTACTAGTAATTAGTAGATTTTTTCACTACTAATGTATTATTATTATTATTATTAATTATTTAATTAAATATAATGTATATATCTTAAAAAATAAAAAAATGAATGCCCTTTCTTTAATTAAAAAAAAAGAAATACAATGTAAAGTATGTGTGAAGTTTTGACTAATGTTTGCTCATTGGAAATGTTTGGGAGCTCAAAAAAAGACAAAAATAAAATAAGCCTACTACTTTTTTCATTATTTACTACATCACCAAAGTAATAACTGTCCAAACTAACAAAACAATAAGCTAATGTAAAAAAGAAAAAAAAATAGAAAAAGTATGGTATAAAAGAAATGGACAGAAGACAAAAATGTATAAAAAAATAAAATGATAGTGTAAATGATATTTTTGCTTAAAAAATAGTGTACAATGTAATTTCCTCTTATTCATATGATCAGACCGGAGTAACTGGATCATATTGAGCTTAAGCAAGCTCGCAACCTAGTTATCATTAACTAGTCTAAACTTGATTTGAATCAATGTAATCCGATTTATAGACATATCTATTCGTAAGTGTTATGTGGTATTTCTATCTTTATTTAGCTCTCTTTCCTTGTAGTGGGACAAATTTATTTTCTCCCTTTTACTTTTCGGTTAGTTTTATATGTTGTTTTAAAAATCAGATCGGACCGATTGGTTTAACCAAGAATCGGAGATCAGTCCGGTTTGATTGTCTATAAATAATTGAATTTTCGGTAAACCATGTAGAACCAGATTGAACCAGTCAAATCAAAAAAATTGGTAAACCGGCCAAACTGGGCCAATTTTGAAAATTATTAAAAAAATAAACTTCTATTGTATTTTTTTTTCTTAGATTTATTTGAATTTGTTATTTGGTTAATCGTATTTGTTTTTTTTTTTTATGTATATTTTTAGAAGGTTATAATTGAATATATTGTATTAGTCATAAAAAATATTAAAATAATAAAAAATATAAAGATATAGGCATTTTACAATAAAACGATTGAACCGGTTAGACTGAAAACCGGTGGCCTGACCGATTCGATCACCGGTTCAATTTTGAAAATATTGATTTTATCAGTATAATTAATTTATTTTATGGTTTGATAAATTCCAACAATTATTTTTAAATTATAATTTTTAAGAGTTATAATTATTTTGAACCCCTATAACAGGTATAATTTTTTAAATTTTAGGGTTTGATCAATTCGAATGATTTTGTCTTATTCTCCATTCTCAAACCCTTAATTAGAGATCTTAGACCATCTCCAACCCATTACTATAATACTAAAATGCAATAACTTTAATACTAAAATGATGTAATTACAGTAAATTTATCTCCAACCATCATCATTATTTCTAACACCAAAAAGAATATTTCATCTATATTTCCTTTTATCTCTCTTTTTATATTTATTTTATTATTTTCTTACTATTTTGTTATTTTACAAATTCCAAAGCTATTTTTTATACTGAAATATTAAATTGTTGGTCTATAATATGACTAATTTCTTTGTTTTATGTTAGATATTTTGCATTTAGTTGCTAGTTTATTTTTAATACTTATGTAATATTAATCTATGTTTGTTTGAATATATGATGTTTAATTACGATATATGCATTTTGTACTAGTTATTAGATATTTTTATTATATATATTTTTTTTCGTATTTGAATTTTTTTATTGAAATAATATTTGATTAGGTAAAAAAATTATAAATATAGGACATAAATGAAAAATTTTCCCATTCTTTTTCTATTGGTGAACAAGAGAAATTTACGTAAAAGTTTCTTTCTTTCTCTCTCTCTTTTTTTTTTCTTTTTAATATATATGACACATGATTATAATACTCACATGATATGTCAGTAAATTTGGATCAATTCTCACTTGTAAAATATCATAAAATAAATTATTAATAAATTTAGATTTTATACATTTTAATCAATAAATATAAATTATTTTAATATGTGTAAAGAAATAACCAAATTGATAAAAAAAAAACTGCATATTTTAAATAACAAAATCTTATCAATTTAATTTAACTATTCTCTTATAACATAGTAGTGCACACCTCGTCCGTTATTTACTTCTTGTTATTGGGTGGGATGTGGAAAAAAAAAATAGTAACATTAATAATGTCATTGATATCTTTAGGTTACAGCTGTTGCTTTATCCCTCAGGACTGCAATCATGATACAATATAGACTCCTCCAAGACCAGCAATTCCATGAAGTAACATGACACATTTCACATGGTCACACAGACTGTGCTGTTAAAAGAGGTATTTATTGTTGTGATATATCAATCAATGTATGGCATGCATATAGGGTCTGTTTTGTGTTAGATTATAGATTAATATTGGGCTAAATAACTACTAATCTATGAGCCTAATATTAATAATAATAATAATTAAATAACTAACTAATTCTGATCAATCACTCAGTTATTTCATAGATACATACCGGATTAAATTATAAAATATATAAATTAGCCTTTTTTCTTCCCATTAGAATTTTATGCTTACGATAATTAGCATAAGCCATCAAAAAACCATCGTAAATAAATAGGTCAAAAGAGATAAATGAATTTACTCCTAAAATTTGCAACATATCAATTTCATCAATTTCGTTGAGTACGTACTCCCTCTATTATAAAAAAAATGGCCATTAAAAAAATTAATTTTATATATAAATAAGTGATCATTTAGCAACTCAATAAAAAAATATAGTAAAATGGCTAATTTACCCTTCTATTTCCCAAGTATGAGATATGTTTTTCTAATTTATACTGTAATTAATAGAAGTTTTTTTGACAAATTATGATAAAATTATTACTACCTTAAAAATGGTGATTTTTCCTTAATGACTAATTATTTTAGAATGGAGGGAGTATTACATAATATTAATTATGAGAATTACATATTCAAAATCTTGTGGTGAATGAATTATTAGGTTAATTAATTATTTCCCTATAAGATTTACATGCAGTATTAAAGTTTTGCCTTTGAACATATAATTTCTCTATTTATGTTCATGAAGTATTTTTTATTATTCTCTCACTTTGAATTTTAGTCAAATTATTTCATTAATGTTTTTTAAATCTAAAATTGTAATTTGATGTTTGATTTTGACTTTAAGGAATATTTTATTCAACAGTCTTCGGCAATGAAATATTACCTGTTGTGTTTTATTCGTCAAGTTTGTTAATACGTAATCCTTTTATTCTAAAAAAAGTGGTCATTAAAAAAGTTAATTTTGTTCATAATAAGTGGCAATTTAGCAATCTAATAAAAAAAATGGTAAAATGGCTAATTTATTTTTCTATTTTTCAAGTATGAGTGATATTTTCCTAATTTATACTGCAATTAATAGAGAGTCTTTTTGACAATTTATAATAAAGTTATTATTATCTTAAAAATGGTGATTTTTTCTTAATGATAACTTTTTTTCAGAACAGAGAGAGTATATTATTAAGCATATAAATCTAAAATATTATATTGAATGATATTAATACTATTTTGCATGGGAATAGTGTATTACTTTGTTCTCTGTGCTAATGAATAAGAAATATATAGTCGTGTTTCTTTATTTTCGAAATACGGCCATGTTTTCGGAGACCACGGTCGTGCTTTTCTGGTAGCAATTTTGGCTAATTTTCTTAGTGGGGTACACATTCAGATAGTCGTGTTTGTGTTTAGGCAAATCGTGATACTATAATCAAAGTACACGGCTTATGATACACGGTCATGTTCCATCTGGAATAAGCCGTGTATACTGACTATTTCCAAAATATTCTCTCTTCCAATACATATATTGATAGTGATATATATCCTATGAGCTATATAATTATTATGTAACTGTATAAATTTTCTCAATGGCATTAAATATATCCTTTATATGAAAGGTGTTTCATATTATTGACCATAATCTTTAAATATTTTTTAAGAGAATTTATTTATAAATATTAAGAATATGAATAACAGATCGCCATTGTACAAATATTTTAAAATATTCATGATTATAAAATTCTTGATTAGGCATTATTAATCCGGAAGACCATTACCTCTATTGTTATCTATGATAGGTATGAGATACTTATAATTATAAAAGTATATTGCTTAAATAATATACAATCGGCATAATTTATTGAGTCACTTATGTTGACTTTCAAGATTTATTTTACTTGTACTTAAAGTTATGGTATTTAATTTTATAATTATTTTATGATTATGTCAAGTGAGAGAATATTAGATTATGGTTTAATATTGGGCTAACTAATAATAATAATAATAATAATTAAATAGCTAATTAATCATAACTATTCACTCGATTATTTGATGAACGTATTAGATTAAGCTATAAAAAATATAAATTGGTCATTTCTCTATTAATTAGGATTTATGCTTACAACAATTAGAGTAAGCCATGAGAAAGTGGTCATAAACAAGATGGTTAAAAAAGAAAAATCAATTTACTCCTAAAGTTTGCAACATATCACTTTTATCAAATTTATCAGGTATGTGTTATATAATATTAATTGGCCAATTATAAGGTGTTCCATGAATAATTTATCTCACTTTTTTTAATCTATTATAGTAGATCATTAATAGGTAAAATTATAACCTGTTGTTTAAGTTGTAGCTATTAATTCTATTTTATGAACACTTTAATTCTATCTGTATTTTAATCAAATTAAAATTAAAAAAATATATAAAAATACCTGCAAAAAATATTTAAAATACACTTAAAAATTAGTTTTGTACTGAAATTTTTTTAATAAAGTCTATAATTTTATAAAATAAATATGTAATTTTATATAAAATTACATGTTATTTTACATATTACTTTTATTTTTGATATTTTTCTAATTGACGTTAATCAACTATAATTTGAACAAAATAGATTAATAAGTTTTTTTCTTAAATTTTACGATTGTATTAGTTCTTATCATTGATAAAACTATAATTATTAATCTTAATCATAAAATTTTAAAAAAAATATTTATGAAACAAAGAGTGTAATTAAAAAGTTATTAAAATTATCTATTCCACTTCCAACTTTTTATATATATATATAAAAGTTTTTTAAATTATAAATAATAAAATTAGTGAGAGTAATTTAGTAATATCATTATTTAAAATAGGAGTAATACAATAACATCATATTTTTAGTAATTGCAATTTAACTCAAATAAGAGAGTATTTGCACAATTTTTGCCACTTTACCATTTTAAAAATTTTAGAATTAACTTTTAATTATATTAGCGTGCAATTAATCAGAAATTCATTGAAAACCAATTAATAATGACAAGTTTAATAAAAATAATAATAATTTTTTTAATTAACATACTAATAAATATATATATTTAATTATAATTCATAATATATCATAAAAAGTGATATATATATATATATATATATATATATATATATATATATATATATATATATATATATATATATATATATATATATATATATATATATATATACCAACCTTATTTATTTTTAATATGTAAATTAAATTTTAATTCATTAATTTTTACTATCATTATTTTGATATTTATGTAAAATTATATATATATATATATATATATATATATATATATATATATATATATATATATATATAATTTTACATAAATATCAAAATAATCATAGTAAAAATTAATGAATTAAAATTTAATTTACATATTAAAAATAAATAAGGTTGGTATATATATATATATATATATATATATATATATATATATATATATATATATATATATATATAATTTCACATAAATATCAAAATAATGATAGTAAAAATTAACGAATTAAAATTTAATTTACATATTAAAAATAAATAAGGTTGGTTAGAAAAATAAAAGAATTTATTTATTAGAGAGAATAACCTGTTAAGAAAGTTGCAGTTGAAATTTTCATAATTAAAATACAATTTAAACAAGTAACTAGTCACTAGATCCAATGACTATAATTAAATTTACATAATCTAATTGTTTCAAATTAGTTAGGATAAATTATCTTTGAGACACCTTAGAAGCCCTCATATTAATTATGAGAATTATATGTTTAAAATTCTATGGTAAATGAATTATTGGGTTAACTAATTATTTTCCTATAAGATTTACATTTTGTTGAAAATCCTGAATTAAAAATTGAATAAAGTGAAATTATAAATAGAAAGATTATTTTTTTTCAAATATTTGATTTAAAGAAACAAATGAGAAATTAAAATTTTATTTTTTTATAAGACTGTTTGATTTTTTGTTTATTATAGAAATTAAAAATGAGTGTAAAATTATTAATAAATTTAGGATAATTATAAAATTATTAATAAATTTAAGATAATTTATTATTTAATCCTTATATTTTGAATTAATTCACACTCTAATCTTTTTATTTTGAAAAACTAATTATGTTATCGTTGCATTTTAATTCCGTCCACATTTTAATCTTTTAGTCTAATTTTTTTTTTTACTTTTCCGTTGAAAAAAAAAAAAAAAGAGAATAATTATTTTACCCAAAATACCCCTTTCTGACTTTCTTTCTCTTCCTCTATCTCATCCCACTTTGCCATATCTCTCTCCTATATCCCTCAATTGCTTTCCATCCACTGCCATCTGTACTGCAACAACCTAGCACCAGCAACAAGTTCTCCACCGATGTCGTTCAACTCAATCTCGTGCACACAACAAAGCCCGACATAGATCAAAGCGAGCTTGGCCTCGATTTTCGCAATTCCATCTAGCTTCACTCGAACCTAGACTCGTTCTCTGATTATTGATTCCAGTTGGATTTAAACAGAAGCCAACTGGGTCAGATTTAGTTTTACCTTGGTGATGATTATCCTCTGGAAAAAATTTTCATCTTGATGCTGCTTTTGATTGCACAAAGCCGTGAGAGTTAGAAATAAACTATAAAGGGGAACATTAAGGAGAGAATAAAGAGAGTGGACCACTTTGTTGTATTGGTTAGCGCGTAACTAGAGTTGGGTTCACCTTAATTTTTCATTATTCTTAGTGGTTTCTAAGTGGATTTTGTTTTTAAAGCATTAATTTTTGACGAGTTATGTGATGTGGGGTTTTAGCAATTTTTGCTTCTGAAATTAAATTTTATCATTCCTGGGTTCCCTTGGAAGTGTGATTTTGATGAGACATGCTGCTGGGCTGCAAGTTATTTCTTTATCACTACTTTAATTCATTCATATATGTGTGTTTATTTCATGTTTTGGGCTGCCGGAGTTTGATTTTTGCTTTGGAATTTTTAAATTTATAATTTTTTTTATTGATAGTGTTGGTAGAAATGGTGAATTAAGACTAAAATAAGGGATATTTTAGTCATTTTATATGTATTTAATGGAAAAAATAAAAAAAATAGATAGAAGGACCAAGTAGTTGAAGGAATTAAAATGTAAAAATGACATAATTAATTTTTAAAATAAAAAGAATTGACTGTGAATTAGCCGAAAATGCAAATATTAAATAGTAAATTTCTCATAAATTTATATAATTTTTGTGGTTAACATACATGCATATTATGGATAATATTTTTATAAATTTATAATGGTCATAAAATTTTAATTATTTGCACGCTAAAATATAGTCAAACGATAAGTATATATTTCTTTAAGTAATAGAATTACGATGGATTCTTCCTTCCCAATGCTCAAAAAAACTATTTAGTTTAAATTGTAAAACTTTTTAAATAAACATTTAGTTTAAATTTTCTAATTTAAAAGTATATTTTAATTTTTAATTCAACATTATGTTAAATATTTATTTCGTAATTTTAGTAAAGAAAATTAATTTATACTCTTCTTATTAATATCTTGGGATTATACCAATTTTTATTAATTTTAAATAATTTATTATTTATTAATTTATATTTATTTTATATTTTTAACATGGAAATTCTATGTGAAAATTCAAAAAAATATTTAATTATTTAACAATAAACTTTATAAATTATTATTTTCTTAATATTTATCTTATTTATTTACTTAAATTTAATTAATTAAGTTAAATTTATTAGTATTTTATTGTTTCATATTCTACTATTTTATTACTTTATATATTTAATATTAATATTTTATATATCATATGAAAAATAATTACATATTTGATAAATAGTAAATGTTTGACTTGACTCTTCGAGAATGAAAATCTCTCTCTCTCTCTCTCTCTCTCTCTCTCTTTTTTTTTCAACTATGAGTTTTTTGGGGAGCTTACAATTCAATTGAAACTAAGTTCTATCTTTGTGTGAGTTCAACGGCACATCTTTAATGTTTCAGGCGAATTTAAAGACGTTTTTTATGTTCAGTTTATATATTTCGAAATTATTTTTTTTGTGTTGTTTTCGAGAATTGAACCCTAATTAATAAAAAAAAAAATAAGTACACTATACTATCGATTAAGCTAATTCTTATAATTATAATCGATTCTTTATGAGTGGAAAAATGAGTGATTTTAATTTTAATAATTTTTATTCAAACTAAACATTAAAATCAAAATCACTTATTTTGAAACTGATAATGATCTATTTTTTTTCAAACCAAATGGGCTATAATATAAATAAGTTTTCCTCGACATGTGGATTGTGGATTCCTGGTTGTTAAGAGCTGTGGGAGGCATTGAGCCTACTACAAAGACAGGAGAGAAGAAAAAATTAGGGAGGGCGGGTGTAGTGCATGCCCTTGGGAAGGAAGGGGGCCAGAGACAGCATTGGGTGTCATTGTCCCACAGCACATGACAATGACCAAGCAGCTTAATTGGTGTGTGGGTATTACTTGTATATCCTTTTTGAACAAATTATAGCTGTTTGTCCATGTCCAAAAAAGTTGTTAATATAGGCATGCATTGAGAGTTCAGAGCAATCATGTTCAAGGGCTGAAACTAAATATCAAAAAATACTAAATTTTTTAAAAGCTTAGTCCCTCCTATTTATAATTTTCTTTATAAATTAAAAATTGCCATTGAATTTATGAACATATCTGATTGAGACTTATTACCAAATATAATATATATTCATTTATAATTTTTTTTATAAATTAAAATGTGCGACTGAATTTTCAAACATATTTAATTAAGACTCATTATCACATATAATATACATCCATCCATCTAATATTCCCACTTGCTTAACCTTCTTTCTCTTTCTCTTTCTCTTTCTCTTTCTTTCACACTCTTGTTGAAAGAAAATTTGGAGTATCATTTGGACAAGTAGGGTCCTTATTTGATTGTTGTTGGATCCTATACATGCTCATTAATTTATCAATTTTACATCTTTGTTTATGACATTTCAACAAGTTAATACCATATTTTATATAACCATATATTCAGGCCAACAATAATAAGGAAATTTTTGCCTACTTTAAGAGTGTGTTTGGTAGACTGTAATAGGACGTAATATAATGAAATCAAACAAATTTTTAATATAAAGTTATACTAAAAACTAATTTGATTATTTTATATTATATTTTATTACGATTTGCTAAATACACTCTAAGAATATATGCTTATTTCATTCACTCGGACTCTCAAATCATTAAGTAATATGATATTTTAACTAATATAACTTTTATATTTAATGAAAAGATGTCGATATTTTTTTCTTCACATATTATTATCACATTGAACTGGTGTAAATATTTAGTGTATATAAAACTTACTCGTAATAATAAATCTTTATAACTAGAATGCGAATTTTAAGCCATGGTTTGAAAAAACTGTTAAATGATTTTATATTTATTTAGATTAGCAGTGGGGAGTTAACATTTTATTTTTGACTTTTAATTATTGATTTATGATATTTTATGCATATGTTACAACTAAAGCAAAATTTTAAGAAATAATCATCATATTCGAAATTATAAATAATACATTAAAAGTTTAGAATTATAATAGTTAATGTTTGACTTTTTAATTATTAATAAAACTTGTTCGTAACTCTCAATTTATTTTTAAAAAAAAAATTACGTATCAAAGTGGGTTGAATGTAATTTGTGTTTTGTCATTTGTTTTCTGTATATAGAAGTTTATCCATAGTGACCTGTGAGATGGTCTTGAACTTTGGTTGTCATTTGTCAATTAGGATGGAAACTAATTTGTCAATATTCAAAATTTCTAGGAACTTTACATGACAAAAGGGTATCGAGTAAGGGCTATGGCAATTCAAACAAGAAGTTAATATCACTCTGTTTACACGTTACGCTACGCTAACAGAGATGAAATCAAGGGTACAACTATAATTGTATCAAGTATCAACATCAACAATTTTTCGTTGTCAATTTCAAGGCATAAATGGCCTAAGAGCTGGATCATTCAATTTCCTAATTATACATGTCAATGTTAACATCACAAACCATTCTTGTCAAATCCGATGGTTTGTGTTGCTAAGTTAAAATCCATAGCTCCGTAGATAAATATGCTTTATAAATAGGCAAATATTAAAACTTATTCATACAAAATCAATTTTTTTTATACTAAATTTAACATCCACTCATTTACAAGTCATTTATATATTTTATTATTATTCGATGTGAGATTTATTTCCTAACACATTCTTTAAATGCAACCAGTTTGGCCTGTGGTTCAACTTTAACAGTCAGATTGACACTTGCTCATAAATAGACCAACTGATATATATTTTTTTGCTTTGGTCCAAACTGACATTATAATCAATCCAACAACGGAGACTTGAATATAGATCCTAGGATCTAACCCGTTTAAATAGAAAGTTCTAATACTATATTAAAATCCATAATAACGTACATATGTCGATTTATAAATAGGCAAATGTTGAACCTATTTACATAAAATCAATTGGCTTATACTAAATTCAATATTTACTCATTTATAAGTTTTTTTTATATATTTTGTTATTATTTAATATGTGATTCATTTTTCAGCTAACATTGACTTGTATAATTAACACACACATATATATATATGTGTGTGGGAGAAAACTCAATAACATAGTTTTCAAATTCGACTTGGCCTTTGAATAAGTGGACACACAGAGTCATGGGTTAAGAAATTTAATCGGAGTCAAACTAGGTTGAATTAGAAATAATAAAATTAGTAGTAAATATTTTATGGGATAATTGTTATTATTAATTTTTTATTTACATAGATATAATATAATATGTGGAGGAAGTAGGCAAGTGGATAGTGGGATTTATAGTTAACATCGGTGTTTGTAGTGCTGTAGCTGCTGAACTTTGGGCAGTATTTCATGGGCTGAAGCTAGGGTAATCCTCTATATATCAGGGGAAGGGGTTCCGCAAAATCAGGCTTGACATAAATTCTCTACTGGTTAAGCAATGGCTCTCTAATAGCACTTCAATAGTGCACCCTCATGTGAACCTGGTCCAAAATTGCCGTGAGTACCTTCGAAGGGAGCGGGAGGTTTTTTCAGAGAAGGAAATCAAGCAGCGTACTGGCTCGCAAGTGAGTCTTTAAACCATGCTCGTGGGATTTTGTCGTTGCAGAACTCTCCGATGGGCATTAGCAACATTTTCTGGTCTGATGCCTTTGGCATTTCTTGGCCTTGGAGAGTAGTGCTTGACTCCATTTAGTTGTGTGGTTGTTGTTTTTGGGTATCCCCTCCTCTTGAATCCAAAAATAAACTTCTAGCGCAAATAATTAGAGATTTAGATTAAGTTCTTAGAGGTTAGGAGTCCAATGTTTGGTAATATTAGAAAAGGTAATTATTTTTATGCGTATCATAAACCAATCTCTACATATAAGAAAAATTTACTGAGTTTTCAATTATTATTTCATCATAATTTATGAGTAAAACTTTATGTGATGATTAATTTTCTTTTTTTAGTATTAGGAAAAAGGACTCAAATTTGGATTTATTATTCAGTAAACAATATTCTACTATTAGGCTATACCTATGATTATAATGAATAAATTTTTTACTAATTAAATTAAAAGACACTATGATTTTATTATATTTAGAAAATCCCATGATGATAGAGAAATATAATAAAACAAAATAATTTTCAATCAAAGTGTGTGGTTTACTTATAAATTTATAAATTTCTTTCTTTATTATATTTTTTATATATAAAAATTTCATTCTCAGGTAAGTTTTAATTTTTTAGGTTAAAATTATATTTAGAATTTTGAAACTATATGTATATTAATGCTAATATACATTCTAGATTTATTCAAATTATGAGTGGACAATTTATAAAAAGTCAAACTTTTTGAACTTAAAATTAGCTTAGCTCAGTTGGACACAACTATTTAGACATATATTTCTATCCAAACTCAATAAAATTTAATGAAAATATACAAAATATTTTTTTTCAAGAACAAAAAAATACAAAAATGTTAATATTTTATTAATTAGATAAATTAGATTGAATTCAATGCAAATATTCATATTAAACTTAAGTTACTTTGAAAATAAGTCTTTGTAATATATAAATTCAGTTCATACTATTTCACTATACTATCAATTTTATCCAATAGCTTAGAGTTTTTAATTTCTTCCAAATTTTCTATGAAATTAATAGCAAATGATGATTTGCAATAATAGAGAGTAGTTTTCTTGCTTAATTAGATGTAGTTTTCTTGCTTAATTAGATCACTAATGATGAGTTGAAAATAAATGAATAACTAGTTTTGAATTTCAATTTTTCTCCAATTTTCAAGAATTGATTAATTTTATAAGATAAATTTATGGAGAGATCAATTGGACTATTCTTGTTACGTGCACTTTTCATCTTGTGTAATTTTATTTATAATATAAGATTATCACATGTGATATTAGTTGCACCATAATTTTTTTTAGTTAAATCTATCAAATGACCCATTAATGTATCAAGCTCAAAGAGAAAATTAAGGCTTATGGAAATCTATAGACCAAGATCCACAAGTTAAGAGACAGTTAATATTTTAGATAGTTATGGATAATTTCAAAAATATTCCATAGAAGTTATTACAAGTTACCAATAGTTGAACAATACTGGAGAAATGGAGCAGCAATTACTAAATTTCAGAACTAGTGGAGTAGTTATTTTCTTAGAAATTATTTAAATGAAGAATAGTCTATTATACAAACCATAACCAATCAACTGTAAAATAGGCTTATTCCCTTTTTATTAGCCCTATCAGGCAAAATCTTTCATTTTACTTTCTGCCTTCAAGCTTTCTATAGTTATTACTCAATCAATAAAATTCTACATTTCCATAGTTGTTATTTTATTTCCCTAGTTATCATTTCCACAAACACTACTAAGAGTCTAAATGAATTGTGATAAGGAATTTTAAGGATTCATAGTCACCTAATTCTAAGAAGTCAAATCGGCATAAATTCACAGGTTGGTGTGCCTTAACCCACACATGGCATGTCGTGCAATTACCTAACTACCCTTGTGCCAAATTTACAACCAGTAGTAATTACGCTCAGTGGGACAAGCTCTCATTACACTAAAGCCAAGAAATTTTAGAAAAGACATTGTTGTTGATTTTCAAGAACCGCAAGAAGACACTGCAACAACAATGCAAGAAGGTCTTGTTCCACAGTTGGTGAAACAAATTGATCAAGGGTTGGATTCTCCATAGCTAGCTCACCAAGATAGTGTTCCAAATCGAAAATTCCAAAAGGTTCTTATTGTTGGAAATCAAGGTAACATTCTATAACCTATTGATCTACCATTCCTCTAACTTATAATATATAAACACTTTTTGATGAGATGAATAGGCAATCTAAGAAAGTATATGATGAGGTCACAAAAAATCAAGCCATTGTACATCAAATGCTACTTAGTATGATTATTCCATCCCAAAACCCTAGGCAAGGTACTGTCCATAAGCCTACTAGGCAACCCTAAGAAGAACTCGGGGGCAATCTTTTGCTCAACAAGAGTCTGGTGATTTTCACTAGCTTGAAAAGCATTATCAATCTCCTCATAGGAGGGATGAATCAAGGACTATACCTCCAAGCCATCCAAGAAACTTTCAACCACAAAAATTGCATGCTAATACAAAACCAGAGAAAGATCCTACTGCTTATGTTCATGATACCAGTTTTGCAAAGGAAAGGCTAGTGAATTTGGCACCAATTGTTAATAGAATTCCACAACTTGTTCTTCCACAACAAGTCCCCAAGGAGCAATCTCCTATGGGACATTGAAGCTATAAAGGATGTTGTTCAAGAAGGCCTGGCCTTAGACAAATAGGCCGTTCATAATTCAACAAGCCGTATCCTCCTGCTATAGATTGAGAGAATCCATACCTCAGGGGATATAAAATTCCATACTTCACTCTTTTCTCTAGGAAGGATGATTAATCTACGATAGAGTATATTACAAAGTTCACCAAACAGTGTATAGAACTAGCCAATTATGAAAATTTTTCCAACTTTAAACTCAGGCTATTCCCTAACTCACTGATGTTGTGTTTACATTGTATACAACTCTGCCTAGGGACTCTATTCTAACATTGAAGGAGATGGAATGACATTTTCACACTCAGTTCTTTAGAGCTAAGCCAAAAGTGTGCATAGTAGAATTATCTAGAATAACTTGAAGGGTTGGAGAGACTGCAGATAGGTTTATAGCAAGGTTCAAAAAAATGAGGAACCACTATGAAATTTTTCTACCAAAGTTTGAGCTTATGAAGATGGCCCAGAGAGTCTTAGACATAGAGCTAGAACGAAATTTGAAAGCAAGGAATTTAGAAACTTTTATGAACTAGTTGCTACAGTAACAAAATATGAAAAACTGTTGCAGAAAGAAAACCATAAGAAGGGAGCTAATATGGGAACTTACTTCTAAGAGATCTCTAATCTTAAGATTCATATGGCAAATCTAGCTAGTTTGAGTTCTTGCATCTATTCATCACTAGAGAAAAAGATACCAGAGGCATGAAACAAATTTGAAGCCTCTAACAATCAACAACAATATACCTATAATGTGTCTAAGGTAGAGGAGATATTTGATTTCCTATAGCAAGACAAATTCATATAGTTTCCTATGGATTATAAATTGCCAACTAGAGATGAGATCAAAGGGAGCTGAAATCATTCAATTGGGATTTTTGTAATGTGCTGCAAGACAAAATCAATAAGGGAATAATAAGATTTTCTAAGAAAAAGGAAGACATGCTTATAGACAAAGATCCATTCCCTTTAGTGGTTACTATTAACTTTGTGGCTAGTGATCTCAACTCTTTAGTGATTTTAGATGACAATAAAAAAGATAGAAGTCCAGCGAAGGTCCATAAGGAGAAAAGTTCTAGTTTGTGAATTCTTAAACCTAAGCCATCTCATTATAGAGATAGGCTCCCAAAAAAATCACGGGGAATGATTCATTTATACAAATCCCATAGGAACCAATCTCTGTTCGTTATTCCTCCTACTGTGGAACCAACTCACAAGTGGTAACATGTTGAACACAAGAAGTTCCTTAAGCCAATTATCATGACTTAGAAATACAGACTACAAAGACAAAAGATTGAGGCCAGAAGAGAAGCCAATCCATAAGACTTTTCTCCTAGGGAAGCTAATGGAAGCAAATTCAAAAGACAAGCTATGGAGGATTTGGAGAGTTCTAATGAAGACCTACTGAGAGAACCATATAGTAAATTTGACTTTAAGGTATTATATTCTAAATCTCTTAGTGCTGATATACCTATGGAGTCCATTATTGCTATAGGGTGGGATGTTGTTGAACCCATTATAAGTTTTAGTTCAAATAATGTGGGAAGCTTTATGGTAAGAAGTATACTTATTCCTTATGGATGTGCTGCTGCGATAATAGTATTATTGGCTAGTTTCCAATCCAAACTTATGGAGGAAAATATCACTAAAATCCAGGTTCTTAAGGTTTGGGGTGCAACTTTCCCTGGTAAGGGGTGCAACTTTCCCTTAGGCGTAAGATTTTTAAGTGGAGTTACTATACAAGCAGCTAGTCCTCATTAGCCTAAGAAGATGATTTTCGAAAAATCTTCAACTCAGATGACTCAGCACAATTTTTGAAAAATCTTCAATTCAAATGACTCAGCACATAAAGCCAATGTATATCAATGCATATGTTAATGAAAAACTTATGACTAGGGTAGTAAACATCATGCCACTTAGAATGCTGTATATCTTAGGAAAAACTAAAGAGGACTTGATTTCTACAGAAGTAGTAGTGTCAGCCTTCAAGAGGAAACTCATTAAGACCTTAGGAGTTTCACCTATGGAAATCATAATAGAAAGTAAGTTTTCTCTATTTGCTTTCTTTGTGGTAAACTCATATGGTAAATATAATATCTTGCTATAGAGAGACATATTCTGCCAATTGGTGTGTTCCTTTTTTTCTCCACCAATTATTAATGTTCTAAAAGGAGATGACATGGAGGTAATTTAGGTAGATTAGTAGCCTTTCACTATTTGTATAGATGCTATAGAGGCAAGATATTATGATTTAAATTATGAACCTATTAAGTTCACTAGTAAAAGAAAAGATGGGAGCCCTAATGAAATCAAAATGACTAAGGCCATTATTGAGGAAACCAGAAAACAAGCAGAGACACTTCTCAAGTACACTACCATTGTGCTAAATAGGCTGATGGTTGAATCTGTGATCACTAAGGAGATCTATGACTAAGTACACTAAAGAAAAATTAGTAATTGCTGCAACTATTTAAAGCATATGTGCAATAAATTATGAATAGATTTAGAGTGGAACAGTTCCAAGGCATTTATAGAGTTGAGATAATCTATGAGGAAGAGCCTATGGAAGATGAAGAAGTGAAATAGACGCACAATTTAGAGAAGGTGCCTCCTAAGTTTAAAAATATGCAGCCATATGTGCATGATCTTGTGGAAGAAGTAAATTTTAACACTCCTCAGGAGCTAGGAATCACCTACATAAGCTCTCTATTACCTAAGGATACTAAAAAAGCTATCATCATAGCCCTTAGGGATTACAGTTCTTAGGGAGTTCAAAGATTGCTTTGCATGAAGCTATAAGGAGATGCCTGGTCTTAGCAAAAGCTTTGTAAAACACCACCTTCCTCTCAGACATGAGTTCCACAGCCTTTTAAGAAATTGTCTAAGCAGGTGAAACTAAAGGTAAAAGAAGAAATAGAAAAGTTGTTAAAGGTAGGTTTCATTAGACTTACCAGGTATGTAGATTGGCTTTCTAATATAGTTCTTATAGTCAAGAAAAATGGAAAACTAAGAGTCTGTGTTAACTTCTATGACCTTAATAAAGCTACTCCAAAAGACATGTATGTTATGCCTATGGCAAACATATTTATTGACTCCACAGTAAACAATGAGTTATCATTTATTGATGGATATTTATGTTATAACTAAATTCTAATTGTAAAGGATGATATTTCGAAAAAAATTTATGTGTCCAGAATCCATAGGGACATTTGGATGGATGGTGATGCCATTTGGATTAAAGAAGATTGGTGCAAATTACCAGTGGGCTATGAATGCTATATTTCACGACATATTAGGCCATCACATGGAGATTTACATAGATGACATAGTGGTGAAGTTAAAAAGAGTTAGAGAGTAGACTGATCACCTATGGAAGAGTGTCTATAGGATGGGAAAACATTAGTTGGAGCTTTATTCTTTTAATGTGAACTCTTAATTTTGCACCTTCTAGTATGTGTTTGAACCTTATAAGCACTTAGGCTTAGTAAACAAACCTTCAAAAGTCGAAAACTCTCAAAATGGGAAAATCAAAATATTTCTTTTTGATATTTGAACCCTTTTAAATCATCTGAGACTGGTTAACGATTACAATGCAACTAGAATAGTGAAAAACATACGGGAAACGAGCAAGAATAGGCAAAAATGGCAAAACAGGCCTGTTGCCGTAGAGGCCTCTGCGAAACTGCAGAGGTGGTGCCGCAAAGCTCTCTAAAGTAACTCTAGCGAAAACTCTATTTTTTGCAATCCCACATTGGAATTTGATGCCTTCTATGTTCTAATCCTCCTCTTATATATAGAAGACCTCTCCACACTTCAAATCACTAACTTTCAGAGCTTAAAAAGTATTAACTTCAAGCAAACTGCTTTGCATTTACACCTTGCTTCACAAAGCAAGTTAGGGGGTTTGTCCTTAATTCCTACCTGACTAGTTAAAGGCTTCCACCCACCTGTTTGTGGCAAGTTTATTGCCCAAGGCTCCTTTCTGTAGTCTGAGGCTATCCGTCGCCCGTTGTCCGAGGCTACTTATCGCCGGCCATTCGAGGCGAGCCGCAACGTCATTCGAGGCTAGCCGCCGCTTGCCATCCAAAGCCAGCCACAGCCCGCCATTTGAAGCCAGCTAACTGATGCCTGCCATCTAAGACTAATTGCTGCCTGCCATCCTAAATCAGCTGCCGCTTGCCATCCTAAGGCTAGTCATTGCCCGTCGTCTGAGATAAGCTTCCTTTTCCTTTAATTTTTTATTGTCTAAATTTCCTTGCCTCTTTTAGTTAGTTAATTAAATTGATTCATCTAGGTTTCTAGCTAATCAACTTGGTAATCAATTAAATTAATTAATTAACTCAATATTCTTTTAATTAATCAATCAAAACATGATAAAGTGGTTAGGCTAAACTAACCCCTTTACAAGAAGGGAGAACTGTGTGGGTTCTGATTCCCATTCAAAGGGATACGTAGGCATGCTTGATTTAAGCATCAAATCTAATTAAAACTAACCAACTCTCCCCCTGTCACCTTATTTACTTGCTTTTATTTTGCTTTCCTTTACTTTGATATTAGGTTTAGTTTGGGGAATATGTGACTTTCCTAAAACACATAAAGGCTAGAGGAGGTATCTCCTAAGTTTGGGATTTTCTTATAATATTAACTTTCTCTTATTTTGAACCTTAAATATGTTTTTACTTTATTGTTGAAATAAATGAATTGAATAATAATGCATATTATAAATTGTTCATGCATTTTAATTTGTTCATAAAATATATTTTAAGTCACTCTTATATTCATTGGCCAAACTTATTTTATTAAAATAAACTAAAAACCTAGTCCCTAAATCCTCTTTGGTTTTGAGGCTAGTGATCTTTTCCCTTTGGGTAATAATTGGAGTCAAATGGGTTTTTTTCTTATATTTCCGTAAATAAAAATAAATTAAGGTGGCTACTCTAAGAAATAATTTTCAAACCTATCAAAGATAAGCCAAAGGGCATCCTCTTGAGTTCTTTCCCAAATGAGCATTTTGATTCCCTTTAGCGGATCAGACCGGTGCTTGGGCGAGGCTTCACATTTAAGTGTGCCTTTTTAGATTAAGATGAAAATTTCTTAGGGTTTTTAGTTCATCAAAGAGGAGTAGAAGTTGACAGAAAAAAAGTAAAATCCATTCTAGAAGCACAAGCTCTATAAAACAAGAAGGAACTATAGAGGTTCTTAGGACAAGTCAACTACTTGTAGAGGTTCATTTATAAACTAATAAGGAAGATTAAGGGATTTTTTTTTAGCTTAATTAAGCTGAAACAGACTAAGAAATTCTTATGGGAAGATTGACATCAACAGGCCTTCGACAAGATTAGACAGTACTTGTCTAACCCTTTTGTGCTTATGCCACCTAGGGAGGGATTTCTATTGAAACTATACTTATCAATTACAAATGAGTATATACGATATTTGTTAGCTCAAGATAATTCTATGGGCCACAAGGAGGCTATTTATTACTTGAGTAGAGTGTTGTCTCCTGTGGAGGTAAAATATTCCACTAACTCTATTTAGCTTTGTATTTCACTTGTACTAAACTTAGACATTATTTAATTAAGTTTAGAATCTATTTAGTATCTGAAACGAACTTGGTTAAATACATGCTCAAAAAGCCATTACTCAGTAGAAGAATAGGTAAATGGTCTTTAGCTTTAACAAAGTTTACTCTAATCTATTTATCATAGAAATTTGTAAAGGGGCAGGCTCTAGCAGATTTCCTTGCAAATCGCTCTTTCTTAGAAGGTTCTAGTCTAGAGAAGTCTACAGGGGTAGGGACAGTGATCACATCACCCATCGATGCTAAAACATCATTATCACTTAACCTAGAGTTTAAATGCATTAACAACTAAGATGAGTATGAAACCTGGGTGATTGATATGGAAATTCTATAGGAGCTAGGTGCACAAGAGGTATTAGTGATAGGAGATTCATAGTTAGTTTTGAGACAACTCACAGGGGAGTAAAAATGTAATAGTATTTTGTGAATTCTTAATTTTGCACTCTCCATCTTGCATTTAAATTTTGGAAACACCAAAGCTCAGTAAATAGACCTCTGGAAGCTAAAATTGCCAAAAATAGCCAAAATAAAAAAATAAGAAACAGAGCCCTAGGAATTAAAACCTATCCCTTTGACCCATAAACCACTCTTAGATTATTTAAGATTGAATAAAGATCACAACGCAATGGGAATCACAAAAAATGGATGAGAAATAAATAAGAACGGGGGAAAACAGGCCGAACGGATGGAATCGGAGCTAGTGACCACAAGCCCCTGTGCAGTGATGGCAAAAGCCCTTGCGGTGACCACAAGGTCATGTGCGGTTGCCCAATTATGACCGCACATAGCATTTGCAAAACTATAAGTCCCAAGTGCGGTTGTCCTCCTATTTCACGAATCCCATATCAAAAGTTATGCAGATCGACCTCCAGTCTTTCACCTATAAATATAAGCCCCCTAGCTCAGTTTTCTTCACCTCTTGACCTCTTAGTTGCTTGATTAGCCTTTGCATCAAGTGAACGATTTCTATAAGTTAGATCCGCTAAGGAATGAGCTTTTTAGTTTAAAGTTTTCTTTTTATTTTTGCTTTGCTATTGCTCACCACTTTACAAAGTAAGCTGGGTTGCAACTTTTTAAGCTGACCCGTCAAGTCAAAAGTTTGTCGCTGTCCGAGACAAGTTGTAGCCTGCCGTCTGAGCCTAGACGTCACCTGCCGTCCAAGGTAAGTTTCCTTTTCCTTTTATTTATTTATTTATTTCATTTTAGTTTTCCTCTTTAGGATTCTTGTTCTAAGGCTCCTTGCCTAATGTTTAGTTTGCTAAGATAGTTAATTAGAATATGACTTAATTAATTTCACTTGGTAATCAATTAAAATTAATCAACTCAACCCTCTCTTAATCAATCAAGTGAAACATGATAAAAAGCTAAGACTAAACAAACTCCTTTCAAAAGAAAGGGGAACTACGTGGATTTTGATTTTCATTCGAAGGGAAACGTAAGCATACTTGTTGTAAGCATCAAATCCAACTAAAATAAACAATAGTTTTGCCCCCTCTCACCTTCTTCATGCAAACTAGGATTTATTTTATGTTCTTTTCTCTACTGTATTGCTTTAGGATTCAGTTTGGGAAATGTGTGACTCCAAAAAATTCCATAAGGGACTCGAGGGAGTATCCCCTAATTTGATTTTTGTTGTAAGTATAATTCATTTATTGTTTTTATTATTTTGTTCTTATTGCTTTCTTCATTATTAGATGAATTATTCATACATCCTAAACTATTCATGCATTTATAATTGTTCATGAAATTAATTTTTTAAGTCATTATGTATTAAAGTTGCCATACTATTTTTCTCAAATAAACCAAAAATCTAGTCTCCGAATCCTCTTTGATAATTGAGGACTAGTGCACTTTTTTTATTGGGATAAAATTGGAGTCATTTAATTAGATTTTTATCTTAACTTTTTCCCAAAAAAAATAAAATTAAGCTAGCGACTCTAACATCTTTTCAAAATCAACCCATCTAAACCCTAAGTTTCCATTGTGAGTTCAAACCCAAATGAGTATTTTGATCACTTTCAACTGATCGAACTGGTGCTCAGGCAAGGCTTCACAGTTGGCGACTCCATTTAGAACCACCTTCTTTTTAACAAAAGAAATAAGAGGACTACCAATTGGTTTAAATGAAAGTTTGGCACTTTTAATGCAAAAATGATTTTCATGCATTATATGCATAGGCTCTTTGCCTCCAAACCTAGTTTTAGGAAGACAGTGGATAGTGAGTAGCATCGAGCAGGTAATCCTCTTTAGGTCTTTTCGTCGATAGCAAAATCATCCACTCTATAATAAATCCTTTGATCCTTTCAAAGGTGTAATGAGTAATACGTACTGTTGGACCCATATGAGACTCCTTGACTCATATGTGGTTAGGAATATTATTGCTCTAGTGTGATAGGTACCCTATCCAAGCCACCCTTACCCTTTTAATATAATGAACCTAGATCCTGATCTTAAATTGTATGTAACATAATCAAAACTTTGCACATTTGCATCCTTATGAAATGTTTTCCTCATGCATATCATACATCCATATTGTATAACAAAACATGCATTAATCTCAAATCTAGGTTGCACTTGAATCAAAGAAGGCTTAAACACTCTTACCTCCATTCAAACACTTTTCCCATAAACTCTCACCTCCATTAAAACACCTTTCTATAAACTCTCACATCTACACAAACACCCTCTCCCTCAACCCTAAACACTCATCTCTATCCCAAACACTTCACCTCTATCTTAATCACTTTTGCCCCACAACCCTAAAAGGCCATGACCTACAGCCTTCATCTAAATACCAATACCTGAACCTCAACTTTTAACTTAAATACTTTAACCACACATCTTAAATACTTCACCTTAACCTTTAACCCTAAATGCCATGATCCTAGCCTTTAACCTGAAAGCACTTCACCTTAGCCTTATCCTAAATACCAAACACCTGAACTTTACACCTCGAGCCCTCCTGTTGAATTTGAACTTAAACCTTAAACCCATGATGCCATTGTTGCTATCTAGCCTTGAAAACTCAAGTCCTCTTATCCAAACTTTGCCACATAACCACAAGATCCACACCTTCCATCTATATCCAATAACCTAGACACTCTAGGTCTCTAATACCTTGATCTTACCCCTTGTTCAAAAGTGAACCTATTACCCTTAAAGCCTGAATACTTCGGCCAACATACCTAAAACCTCATAAACCTGATGCCTTTCACTTGTTGCCCATAAACTACCACAACCCAAGACACTACCTTAAGCCTAAATCTTTGGCCCTATCATATCATAATGATAAAGCTCTTATTGGCCCATAACTCTATAAGGGAATTCTTTTTTCTCATAATCTATATGTTTTTGCCCCCATTCCCCTTTTCATGTCTTTTCCAAAAATCTTACCTGATTTCTTTGGTTTGCTTTCAAGGTACTAATGGTCAATCTAATCAACATGGATTCCCTGACTATACTTATGACCAGCCTTCTTAAGAAGCAAGAGGAAAACTTTCAAGCTATTCTTACCTCAAATCTTAATGATTAACAAGCCAACTTCAACCAGGTTTTAATCATCTAGCAGATTAACTTCAATAATGCTTTGGCCCATCTCACAGCCACTCTCAACTCTCAATAAAGTAACTTCACCCATGCATTGAATTCCTACTGCTAATCCATCATTAACGCAGTAAGGGAAATGACAAACCAAGTTAAGCTCTCTAATGCTCACATGACTAAGAGTGGCATCCCACTAGTTCCAAACATCAATGTCACTTTAGGTCCTGTCACTCCATCTATCCTAACCATTAACATTCCCTTTATTTTGAACCTTTTTATAAGTAAGGAAAACCTTACCCCTTTAGACATAAGTATGAATGCGCCTAAATCGGATCCTACATTAGAGAAAAAACAAATCACTTATGCCACCTTTACCCCTACTAAAGGGAGCAGTAGGGAAATCATAACCATCATTAATCAGTAACTTAGGAAAAAAAGGAGAAGAGAATTCACTAATTTGGGCATGCCTTTAAGCATAGCTTACCAAAAGGCCCTCGAACTTGATATAGTAATACCTTTAGAACCCAAGGCACTATCAACCCCTTTATCTAAGAATTATAATGTCGATGAATTCTATGCATACCATTAACGGCTGGCCATAAGATACACGTGTGTAAAAGCCTAAGAAATAGAATCCAGGACCTTATTAACAAAGGAGACCTCATTCTTTCTAGACCAGATATCTCATTGATCTCTAAACCACTATCAACTCCCTTAATTCCAAAGCAAGAAAAATTTAGAGGCTACTTTTTTTGAGCAGGTCTCATGATTAGATGTGGAGTAGAATAAGACCTTACATTGGCCTTACCAAAATCCATCAAGTGAGTTAGTATTTTAAGGAGTTAGAGTTAGAGTCTGTTAGAGTAAAAAAAATAGAGTCTATTCGTTATAGTCATCTTTTTATACCTAGTTTCAAATATGTAATTGTCTCCCTAAATCTATCTTTTTTTTTTTTTAAAGTAATTGTGGGTGATGGAATTTCTTTATTTATAATAAAATGTGAATTTCTCACATTCTTGTTCTCTTTGTTTCATTATGAGTTTTCTTTTTCTGAATCCATTTGAATTGAAACAAAGACCAATAAATTTTATACAAAAGGTAAAAAGTTACATGTATTGCAAGTTAGGGAGGAAACGCCACAATGGATCAGGGATAAATCCAAGAAGAAGTTCATCAAGGAGGATGGTTCACCAAACTAATCACTTATCCACCGAGATCAATTAAGATGGCACCCAGGTAGAGGGGAAAGGTTTATGATTACGAATTCTAACCAAGCATCACAATAAAAAGGGATCTGGAATGAATGAAAAATCTTAAGAGATTAAGGATAGAAAATCATGTCAGATATCTACAGAGCTTTAAAGGTAGCCTTCAGTACAACTACAAGTAGATATATATACTTCTTGGTGGATAGTAGATGTCTGGTATCATCTTTTATTCAAAATAACATCATTTGTTAAGTTTGTAGCACCTATTGAAATCATCAAGGTTTATAGATCCTGATCTCAAAGGAAACATTCTAGAATGGATTATGTCAAGCCCATTTTGCAAAAACTGACCAAGAATCATCAATAACTTCCATCCCTACTTCAATTGGGGGCAACTCCTTAATAGAACTAATGCAACAATCGGGGTAAAGATCCTTTTGACCAAGGACAAGCAAGTATTATGATCAATCAGCGAGGAACAAGAATGGATTGTAAGAAATAATAACAAAACTCCTGATATGAAATGCTCAAAATGAATCTTGTCTAAAGTGTCATCCTAATGGGTTTCAGCAGAATCGAGCCTTTTGACCTTAGTTGGAAAATAGTTTGTTGTTTCAAATGGTGCATGGTAACTAAGAACTACATAAATCTAATCCTCCTAAGGAAGGACAAGTGAAGGGATGACAAAAATGAAAGTATGTACGTAGCCCAATTTGGGTATGGTCCAAATAATGCAAAAATTCCCTTTTTGCACCAATATGGCACTTCTATTTGCTTAAAACAAAAATTGAGAAAGAAAAAAGAAGAAAAAATTAAAAAAAAAAAAAGAAGAAAAGAAAAAAAAAAGGAAAAAAAAGGGAGAAGAAAAGAAAAGCTCATTAAGTTGTAAACCCACAAGGGTGGCTTAGCCAAAGGATGGAATCAACTCGAAGTAATAATTCAAGATGGAGCTTTGTTTCATTCAAATTGGATTCACTATCTAGTCTATTACTCTTGTCTCATCCAAAGACAGTGTCTCATTTTGCTATCACCACATCACGTCTAATCCCGAACCAGTTGAAGTCTAGTATCACTCTTCAGTTCCCAAAATTCCCCTAATATGAATTTTCAGCATTTTTTTAGCCTTATCTTTTTGGTTTTTCACTTTTTTACTTTCCAAATTACCTTTACCCTCATTTTCCTATAAATACCCATTTATTCTACTATTTTTCCACATTCATTGAGTTAGAGTTGATAGCTATCCTCTAATTCCTCTCTTCTTCTCCCTCCAATTACTCTCTAATTAATTAATTAATCTTTTTAATTAATTAATTACCTCACCATAATCAAGTTAATTAATCTTTTTAATTAACTAAAACTCTTCTTTAATTAAAATTAATCACTCAATTAATTAATTAATCTTTTTAATTAATTAATTAATTAATCACTTTTTCAAAATTAAATTAATCTTTTGTTTCAAATCCACCCTTTATCAAAATTAATTAATTAATCTTTTTAATTAACTAATCCATCCATCCATTTCATCACATTAATTAGTTAATTAATCAATTAATCTGTTAATCAATTCAATCACCCGGTTCCGATAAAACAGAATTTCAAGCCCTCCGAAAACAAAGGTATTAGCCTTTTCCTCTCAAACACAAATCAAATCAATCAATTAAATTAACCTCTAAATCCTTCCACTTAATTATGGAACGAATTACGTGGGTTTTGATCCCTCATTCAATGAGATACATAGGCATATTTAGAATTTAAATCTAAACCTCAAATCCAATCCCAAAATTAATTCCATTTTCCCTTTGTTAATCAATTATTTATTTATTATTAGAATTAATGAGTGATTATGTAGTTTCCTTAAATCCATAAGGATTAGAGGGAATATTCTCCTTAATTTGTGGATGTTTACTTTAATCATTTTATTAATTTTTCATGCACCATGCATTCATACTATGTCATGTCCATATATTTAGTTATTTGTCATCTTATAAATGTCATTCCTGAAATCAATTTTTCTAAAGTAAAATTAAACTTAAGAGCCAAATTTAGATTATTTAACTAAAAACCTAGTCCCTTATCTCAACATGGTTCGAAAACTAGTGATTTTTATCCTTGGATAAATCAATTGTAAAATTAATGAATTAGAGTCAATTTGGGTTTTTTTCTTAGTATTTTCTCAATTAAATAAAATTAAGATGACAACTCTTAAAATCATTTTCAAAAACAATCAATCCGAACTCGAGAGTTCTATTATGAGTCTAAACTTGAATGAGCATTTCGATTCCTTCTAGCGGATTGAGTTAGTGCTCGGGTGAAGCGTCACAGCTGGCGATTCTACTGGGGACTAGTTAGTTTTAAAATAAAAAGGAAAATAAGAAGATTAATATTTGGTTAAGGAAAAATTTTTCCAAAATAATCTCTATTTGGCTTATTAAGTATAATTTGACTTTCATGCATCACTTTGCAGAATAAAGGCTCCTTGTCTAACCTTAACTTTAGGAAAACTTTTGGATGGTGAGTAGCATTGGCTCTATAACTCTCTTTGAGAATGTTGAGAGATAGCAAAAATATTTTACCTCGTGATGAATCCCTGATCATTTCAGTGGTATGATGAGCAATCAGTATCGTTGGGCCCACATGAGACTCCTTGCCTCATATATGGTTAGATATATCGATGCTTTAGTGGGATGGAGACCCTTAATCAGGCCACCCTTCACCTTTGTTCATATAGTCGCCCTAACGTTGCTCCTAGGTTCTATGAACTATAATAATAGAAAAATTTGTGCATATGCCTATAAAACCTTTTTTGGCATGCATTATGACATTGCCATTCATACATAAATGAGAAGCTCATCAAGGTAAACCCTTAAACACCTTAAAGACCTAAATCGGTGGTCCGTCACCCAAAAGATAGTAACCCCACATAACCTATTAAACCTAGTGACTAACCATATGGAGAGAATCCTTTTCCTGACATACCATTATATTCATCCCTTTTTCTTCACAATTCTATATTCTTACATACCATTATATTCATCCATTGTTCTTCACAATTCTGTATTCTTACCCATTTTTTTGTTTTCAAGGTATCAATGGCCAATACCTATAACTTTGACCAAGATGCCATGAATGCTTTATTCACTAGCCTTCGCAAGCAACAAGAGAAACCTTCCAAACTGCATTCACCATAGCCCTTAAGACCCAAGCCAACACTTTCACTAATGCTTTCAACATACAGTCTACAACCTTTACTAATGCCATCAACTTTCAATGCTAGTTGATCATCAATGAGGTTAAGGAAATGATCAATGTCACTATCACTCACCATTTGCTCATGTTAAGCCTACATCTGCCCAAGCCAAAACTAGCCATGCCCCTACTTTTACTCCTCCCATTGTTGATCCCATTGATAATATGAAAGCACTTAAAACTCCAACCTCTCTAGCCGTGGACTTAAATGCAACCACTCCTTCTCTCACTGTGAATCTTTTTCAGAATGGAGATTTCTCTAGCTTTCTCAAAGTTAAGAAATGATGGAGAAAATTGAGGCCATAGAGAGAACAATCAAGAACATCAAAAAGCATGAGGACATGATAGATGTCAACTCTGTAGCTCTTTTACTGAATGCATGGGTTCCTCCAAAATTTAAGATGTTGATCATAGACAAGTTTAATGGCACCACATGCCCTAAGACTCACCTCAAGATGTATATGGGTCCATAAAACCCTTTGTTGTGGATGGTGAGATTTTTACTCAGTTATTCAAATAGTCCTTGACTAGAGCTACTGTTAAATGGTTACTAAATCTTGACTAAAATCACAAGAAGAATTGGGATGACATATGCAATGCATTTGTCAAGCAATACCACAGTAACATCGAGGTGGATGTTACCCGTCAAGATTTGGAAACCACCAAATAAGGACAAAGAGAATCCTTCATCGCGTTCCTTATAAGATAAAGGATAAAAGCGGCTCAAATGGTGAACTGTCCATCTAAAGTAGAGCAAATTGACATCATTATTAAGAACTTTGTCCCCCAATATTAGGCTCATCTGCAAACTCAATACTTTCCCAACTTCAAAGCTCTCATTGCCATTACCTCAAAGATTGAGGATTTGATTCAATTGGGATAAATCAAGGATGAATCCTCTAGTTTAAGGTATCACAAAAATAATAATTACAACACTAATTCCACCAACTCCATCACCAAAAGAGAAGGGGAGGTAAATGGTGTCTCTTATCACTAGCTAATAAGGTTGGAAAGAAAGAGCTTTCTCTGAGTTGGGCATGCCCCTAAGCACTATCTATAAGAAGGCCTTAAAAGCCTATCATGTCGAGTCTTTAGAGACAATAGCACCTTCCAACCCCTTGCCCAAGGACTATAATGCTAACTAGCACTGCGACTATCATCAAGGGTCGGGGCACAAAACTAATGTGTGCAAGGCTCTGAAACACCAAATTCAAGACCTTACTGACAACGGAGATATCATTGCTCCAAAAGCCTAACATTGCCACCTATCCTTTTCCAAACTACTAAGCTTCCCTGGCCATATCATGTTTCACCTAATAATTGGCATTTTGAAAAGAATGTCAGCTTGCTATGCCCGAGTTCTCTAAGTCAATGTTTAAGCCATTTGAGTCTGAGTCCATCTGAGTCTCAGTCCTTTGAGTCTGTTAAATTTTTCTTTGAGTTTGATTCCATTGAGTCTTGTCGTCCTAAGTTTGTATTTTTCCTTTTAGGCTTATCTTAATGTAATCCATGATGTTGGGATTTTAGTCAATAATAAAAAAAAATTTTGAACTTTTTATTTCATTTTATTTTTTTTCTAATTCATCTTTAAATAGAACATATAAAAAAAAGAAAAAAAAAGGCAAAATAAAAAAAAGGGAAAAAAATAAGAACAAAAAAATGAAAAATAAAAAATAAACACAAAAAACATGAAAAAGGCAAAAGGATCAATTATGGCACAAAAAAAATCCAAAATCTCATACATTGTATTTGCATGGTAGTAGTGAAAAAGCTTATGAGTTGTTCTATATAAAACAAAGACATGATAGGGATGAAATAAGCATCATAGTTTATAAGATCCTAACATATCATAATCTTGTTAAGGAGAAGCCAGGGAGAACAATGGCAGAATAGATCAAAAGTTATCATGACCAACTGAATGCCATTAATGAAAAGAGAATCAATACTCTATACAAAATTCAGGATCATCAATAAAGACTGACCAAGCACTTCAACTAAAAGGCGAGAGACAAGGGTTCATAAGAAGGAAATCTAGTTCTGGGAGAAATCCAAGCACCTATTCATGATCTAAGAGGAAGTTCAAACTGAATTAGGCTGGATAATGCATGTGAAGATCTTATCCGACGGAGGCACCATCTTCACGGATGTGAACAGAAGCAAATTCTCCCATCCTGGCAACCTGGATAAGCAAAATGATACATCATTCGAAGATGACATCCGTATTTTATTTCTATTTTTTATGCATATATAATCAGAACTACGTGGACTTGATTCTCCTTAAAAGAAATGACTAATAGAAAAGTGATGTAAGGGATAGAAAAGTGATGTAAGGGATACGTAGGCAGCCCAACTCAATTGCAGTTCAAATCATAATATAAAATATTTTATTTATATCACATTCTCATTTTCTCTATGCCTAATACATCATTCACTTAAATTTTTTACCTAAATAAAAAAAAAGACAAAAAAAAAAGAAAAAAAAGAAGAAGGAAAGAATGCTCACTAAACTGAAAACCCGAAAGGGCGACTTAGGCAGAAATTAGAACAAAAATAAAAGATGTCTCATTTAATGATGATTAAATTTTGTAAAATACAAATCCATCATTTTGACAAAAAGGATCATCCTTTCAATGTCCTTTATATCTTACCCTATTTCGTGTAGTCCTATCAACCTATAATTATTTTGGACAAAAAGCAAAAAAGGTCATGTTTAAAGTCATGGTCTAACTAGTCCTCCTTTATCTTCTAAGGTGCACATCTCTCGTGTCCTCATCAGAATCAGAGTCTACCACAATCTCCTCAAATGAGCACATCCCTCCTTCATATCTCTATAGCTCATTCTCCTATAACAATAAAAGTACCAACAGAATTAGAACTGCTTATCACAGTAGTATCGAAAACCCTCTCTTGGGTACCAGTAGTTCTGAAGCTGCTCCCAAAAATCCTTCTCTACAGTTCAAAAACTGTGGTACCCCTTTAGGCCCTAACTATAGTAGTCTTTCTCTGAACTACCATTGTAATATCACCCTATTTTCTTACCATAGTCACAGTCTCCTTTGTCACCGCCATCGCAGTTTGGGTCACTACTGCAACTTGTTGTTTTGCACTTCCAGTAGATTCCTGAGTCTCCTTCAAAGATCGAGTCACCCTTTTGTCTATACTGCACTCATTTCTCCACTAATGGCTTCTTTTGTAGCCCATCCTTCCACAGCTGCATCACCCTCAGCAGGGCAGCCTAGCGCTCTTTCTCAACTAGCCAAATCACCTTTATCAACTACCTGTCATACCTTTCTATGGTCGCAAGTGAAATCTCAAAATAAAAAGCATGATAACTCTTCAGCTAGCCACCCCTTGATAACTTTGGCAATGGGAGCTGTGATCTGCACAGATTCTAAGTAAGGAATGACTAGGGGCACATCCTGAATTTTCCCCATTTGCTTCAAAACCCTCATTCTATGGCCGAAGGTCATTCAAACTAAACCCAATAAGCTAACCACTTGATAACCATGGCCTTTGGTCATGAAAGATCTGATTTCTTACCATTGGCAGTGCCAAAATATGTCCTCCGGAATAAGCTGCAAGCAACCATCCCATCTGAGACTCAATAAGGCACATATAGATTGAAAAACATAGGTCACCACCCAAAAATGATCCATTTGCCGCACTTATAAAATAACCTAAAACCTAAAATCAGACACCCATAAAGCACCCCTAACAGAAAGGGTAAGAATAAATAAATTTTTCTTATTTGGAGAATAACTAAGGAGAAAGTCTATCTTTCTAAACCTCAGATAGAGCAATCAAGAATCATTAATGTAAAGACAGCATGGTTCAAACCACAAAATGCTTATGTTTCATCTACAATACCAATCCTGCACCTTTAGTATTATCCCAATCAATAGACTCATGAAACAGGTATCCGACTCTCAGAAAATCAAGGCCCTCATCCTGAGCCTCTGCCCCCTCATATTTCCCTGGTCACCAAGATCATGGAATTTCTTAATCACAATGGTCAAATTCACCTGACCATCACCAACCACCATCTGGCTTGCAGCATCTAAGGCAAGTTCGTTAACTCTTAAAAAGTGCAAAAAATGCCAAACTTCTAACTCTGACACCACTAGAGTTGCCTACGAGTCATAGCCAAGTTATAGCATTGAACTTTCCAAAGGTGAGACTCCTCTTTAGAATCACCAAAATTAAAAACACATGCCATTAGATTCCAAAACCTGAAGCAAGCCCTTAGAAAAACCTCAATCCACTCGAACTCCTTATAATGCCACCATGGCAACTATTTCATACCAACCCAAGTTGAGTTCCTCAACCTTTTTGAATTTCTCAGTCTATAAATGTATGGCTCTAGGGACGTAAAAATTACATGAAGAAATTACATTCAAAAAGTAAACCTGTGAATTCATTTTCATACATTTATGCAATCATCCATTATAGGCATCATCACAAATCATGTATGGCATAGAAGTTAAACAAAAGGTTCATAAATTCTAAAACATCCATACATAAACATACATATATGTGTACCAGCTCCTATGCAACCATCTACAATCATGCACCATCATGCATAAACCAAGCCAATAGCCTCACCGACATCTCTTAAACATGAAAAATGCCTCCTCAAAGCTGACTGACACCTCTTAAAGTTGATCAGTGCCTCTTTGAAACTAAATGATACATTTTCAAATCTAATCGATGAAGTGTGACTTCCAGAGTCACTTTAATCCCATCAAAGTTTCTTTAGCCAAAAGGCCCAACCCCTCACATTTAGAAGCCTAAGTTTCTTCAAAGCAACCAAAATCTTTTTCGAATCTCTTGAGTTGACTCGCTATAAGTTGAGACTCTCTTACCAAAATCTTTTCAGAATCTCTTGAGTTGACTCGCAATAGGCAGAGGCTTTCCTACCAAAATTTTGTTAGAAGCACTCGAGCCAACTCACCATAGGTTGAGGCTCTTGCTTCCACTAAATTATCTTGTCTAAAATCCTCTTCTACCCATAAGTGTCTAGAAACGGTCACCTAGACATCATTTGATTCTTTTTTCCATCTCTTTTATCAAAATCCATTAACTCCACTCATGAATGTCTTAAAACGACCACCTAAACATCCATGTGGTTCCTTTTTCCATCTCTTTTATCCAAATCTATCAATTTCACTCATAAATATCTAAAAACAATCACCTAAACATCTATATGGTTCCACTTTCCACATCTTTTATCCAAATCGATTAATTCATCAAAAAATACCTAGCCATCAGTCTAGATATCCATTTGGTCCATTTTCTTACTTCCATTTATCAGCCATATTTTTCACCTATAAATGTTTAAGAATAATTTCTTAAATATCTTTGTGGTTCTTTTTACCATATTCTTTTTTAAACCATGTCTCTTAACCAAATATGTCCAAGCACTAATCCAAACATCACTTTGGTGTCTTGTACCACCACTTTTTTTAGGTTCATTATCATCAGAATTGCTTTACAGATAAGACAATTTTAATAAAGCAGCAACTATAGACCCTCAATTTTGCACCCTCATCATTTGGTCGCAGCTTGACACCTGTTAAGATTAGTGCGATACGTAGAGCCAGTATAGCAGTCCCTCAATTTTGCACCCTCATCATCTCAAATTGACTATTTAGCAGTCCTAAAATTAATTTCAAGTCTATCAATAATGACAGATAAAATTTTTGAACTTTGAAACTCTGAAAAACTGATCCAGAAATCTCAAAAACTAATCTAGATATCAAAGCAAAATTTTTAGTGGCGCGCCATGAGAGCACTCATCAATGCCACTTCCCCTCTGGGAGGCGCCACTGGTGGCATGATCCCTACCCTTTTTGCGGTTTTCAAAATGCCCCTAATATGATTCTTCAATATTTTTCAGCCATATTTTTTTAGTTTTTTCACTTTTCCACTTTCCAAATTACTCTCACTCTTATTTTCCTATAAATACCCCCTTATTTCTACCATTTTTCCATACCCTTTGAGTTAGAGTTGATAGTTATCTTCTAATTCCTTTCTTCTTCTCCCTCCAACCACTCTTTAATTAATTAATTAATATTTTTAATTAATTAATTATCTCACTCTAACCAAGTTAATTAATCTTTTTAATTATGAAAACTCTTTTTTCAATTAAAATTAATCACTCAATTAATTAATTAATTAATTTTTTAATTAATTAATTAGTTAATCAATTTTCAAAATTAAATTAATCCTTTTTTCAAATCCATCCATTCATCTATTTCATCACATTAATTACTTAATTAATCATTTTAATTAATTAATTAATCTGTCAATCAATCCAATCACCCAGTTCCGATAAAATAAAATTTTGGTCCAGTAAAACTCTCCGCCTCCAAAAGTAAAGGTATTAGCCTTTTCCTCTCAAACTCAAATCAAATCAATCAATCAAATCAACTCCTAAACCTCTCCACTTAATTGTAGAATGTACTACGTGAATTTTGATTTTCATTCAATGGGATACGTAAGCACATTTAAAATTTAAATCCAAACCTCAAATCTAATCCTAAAATTAATTTCATTTTTCCTTTGTTAATCAATTATTTATTTATTATTGGAATTAAGGAGCGATTATGTGGTTTCTCTAAATTCATAAGGATTATAGAGAATACTCTCCTTAATTGTAGATGTTTACTTTAATCATTTTATTAATTTTCTACGTACCATGCATTTATACTATGCCATGTTCATATATTTAGTTATTTGCCATATTATAAATGTCATTCTTGAAATCAATTTTTCTAAAGTAAAATTACACTTAAGAGCAAAATTTAGATTATTTAACCAAAAATCCAATCTTCGATCTCAATATGGTTCGAAGACTAGTGATTTTTATTCTTGGGTAAATTAATTATAAAATTAATAAATTGGAGTTAATTTGGGCTGTTCCTTAATATTTTCCCTACTAAATAAAATTAAGATGGTGATTCCTAAAATCATTTTTGAAAACCATCAATCCAAGGGTTTTATCATGAGTCTAAACCTAAATAAGCATTCCGATCCTCTCTAGCGGATCAAGCCGGCACTCGGGCGAGGCCTCACAGCAGCTAACGACATCGCTATGGTTATTTAAGTGAAACGGCAAGATTGATGTCATTTCACTTATGGAAGTTGAGCTTAGTGACGCCATAGTGTGTCGTTAATAGCATTGTTCTGAGGTTAAAATTGAGCCAGTTGATCTTTTTTCCCCTCACTTTTCCCTCCTTCTTCTCCTTCTTTTCTTTGCACCACGCTAACACCTTTTTTCCCAAGCTTTGAATCGCCACCACTACTCCAATTGCTCCATTCACTTTCCTCTGTTGATGCCTTTCTCATTCACATCTCTCTCTCTCTCTCTCTCTCCCTCTCTTTCTCTCCAGCAAAGCCGTTCGTTATCATCATTCTAACAAAGCAGTTCATCTCTTCTCTCTTCACTGCCAAGTACTGTATTATAGGGTTTAATTTGATTTTTTTTTAATTTTCACTTGTATTTGTGTTCAAGAGTGCATATATCAACTTGCATGTGGTTGTTCTAGTTAATTAGAGATATCGAGTTTGAATTTTGGGTCTGCAGTTGCATTAAAACTCTTGAGAGAGTGCTTTACTGCCCTTGCAGTCTTGCCCATCTTGAATCCATATTAGCCCCTTACTCTCAAGTGTGGGAATATTGAATGACTTAAAAAAAAAAAAAAAAAGCTTTTATTTAATAATATTTGCATAATATGTAAATCTTAGTATTCACGTATTAGTTTATATCTTGGTTGATAATATAAAAAGAATTATCATAAAATTCTTCAATTAAAAATTTTAGAAGAATATTAAATTGCAATCCAAACAACTTGCATATTTGCAATTAACCAAACTGAATGACTTTTACATTTTGGATCAAAATTTAATAATGGAGTTGAAATTTTCTTATCTGACTTTTGTATATATATTAAATTTATTTTTCTAATTTCGTTAAAAGAAGGTTGCTCATGATAAGATTAAAAGATTCATATAAAAAATTTATTGAAATTTAATTATAAATTTAGTGATGCTTATATTTATGTTTTATGTGTATAGGTGAAACTAAGCATTATGTATATCATATGTGTATTTCATATACATCTTTTTGAAAAGGAAAAAAAAAAAAAAAAAGAAAAGAAAAGAAAAGAAAAAGGGAAAAGAGAAAAGCACAATGCAATTGCAACTTTGGGCCTAGTAACAACATAGCCTCTTTCCAGGCAAGAACGCCTGCAGTTCTAGAAAATTGGAGGCAAAAATGAAGGGGCCAACAAAGCTGAGAAAGCTGAGGAATTAATTGTCCTTTTTTTGTTCACAACCTTCAGGCTCGTGATCCAATAAAATCAATACAGACAACAACATTTCCTACAAGGAAAAGAAGTGTCAGACAGAGAACATGTGTCTCTTCTCTTTTCAAATAAAAAATAAAAAAAAAATAAATTGAGCATTTATATTACAATCTTTTCCAAACGATATAAAGTTAACGTGCATTTACAGAAATTCTGTAAGCAATACAAAATAATCAACAAAACTGACTACATTAAGTTTTCTTTTTAGTATTTATTTAGCATTTATATATCATTACAAATTTACCTTTTTAAAATTGTGCATTTAAAATTTTAAGAGCTTTTATCTTAATTCAAAAATCAACTTTTAATTCTCCCTTATTCTAGCTTGTTTCACATTGAATTAAAACTTACTTTTTGACATTGTATTTTGATTTTTTATTGCTTTAATAAACCATGATTTGGGAAAAAAAAAATATAGCTTTTACAAATCATAATTTATTAAACTTTATGCTATGTTTGGAAAAAAGTTAGGCAAGGAAAGAAAAAGTGGGAAGAGAAATGTGGAGAAAAGAATAAAAATGATAAAAATGATAGGGAAATTTGTTTTTCCTTCCTTGTTTGGAACGCATAGAGAAAGGGGAAAAGAAAAGATAAAATAAAATAAAATTACAGTTATACCCATGAAATAGAAGATTAGATGAAGAGAAGAAAGAGTAAAAATGTAATTTAAAGCTTAAATTGCATTGAAATTTGTGTTTCTCCAACATTTCTCTCCAATTTAGAGAGAATACAAACTGATGAGTCCAGAGAAAGTTTTACTGTTATTAATCCATTCCTTCCATTTTCTTTATCTCTTCTAAACAGGAGATTATCTTTTCCTATACCAACTTTCTTTTTCTAGTTTTTCTTTCTCCATATTTTCCCTTATTCCCAAACAAGTTGTTCTCTAAATGCAATTTGTCAAAAATATTTAATCAAGTTTCAAACAAACACTTCTTTTTAGTTATATATAAAATACTTTTTTTTTTAATTTATTTTAATTTGATTGAATGTTATAAATTTTTTTCCCATTTCTTTTTTACTTCTTCTCTCACTAATCACTCTCTCTCACTTACCCTCCTCCTTTTGTTGCTCTCTCTCTCTCTCTTTTCTTTCTCTCATTCTTATGATCTTCTATATGTCACTTTTTTTTTTCTTTTTTCTCTCTCTTTAAGAATAATTAAAGAATATCCCTACTTACCTCAATTTTAAATTTATTCTAAACACAAATTATATAGAATTTAATGGAATTTCATATTTTAAATTTATTATATTAAAATAAATAAATTTTGAACTTAAAAGTTTATTATTGATTTTTTCGTATCCCATGGCTTTGATCTCTTTTTTTGTTGTCATCTCCAAGCTGTTTATCTCTATTTCTTCTATATAAACCTCTAATCTTAATATCAAATGCAACTCCATTTTTAGCTAGATCTTTGCTATTATTTTTTTCATTGACTTGTTATTGGCATAGTACAAGAAATATTTGATGGGCTTAAGGAATTTTGTAATACCCTATATGTGATTTAATTAGAAGCAATTAAAAACAAGCGAGATGAGACACTAGGATAGAAACACAAAAGTGATAATTTTATAAAATAGAGCCATAAAGATGAGGCTAGATCATTGAATTAAGGTAAGATATTATAATGGAAGGTGATACAAGGTTGTATTGGAGTTGATAAAAATGATGAGGAAAATGACTTAAAGAAAAACATGTATGAGTTAATTGATACAGAGGTTTATATATATATGTGTGTGTGTGTCTACACACACACACACACACACACACATACATATATATATATGAATTCAATATGGTATAAGATGAGTTAAGGATCGGATGTTAATGAACAAACAAGATTCTACTAATGTGAAATCCCTATTTTACCCTTAGTCTAATAAGTCATGAGTGACGCCTAGCATTGCATATCATGACTACCTGATTAGAATGAATATGAGTGTTTAACCACTTATTCGTTTCATGGACCATTGATTATAATTAATGTACACTAAAATCCCTTCATTACAAAATCACAATCTTAGCTAGGGTCATGGATTTATCAAACACTAATATGCTTCGATCATATTTCTATATCTCGATTCTAATTCTTGATAAAATTGATTCCTACTAGAAACCCTTTATAGTGAATCTTTACTACCTTGGCCAAGGATTTGATTATCAAGAATAATCAGATAACATAGGATTTCTTCCTTGTTTATTCAAGTTAATAAATTCTCTCTTGGCGATCACTTACCTCCATACATAACTAGTTAGAACTATCACATACCATATACCCTTAATTGAATAGCATTAGTACGTAAGTAGTAATAAATTCCAACTACCGATTAATGAGATATAATGTCCCTCAAGTCAAAGGGCTATCTGTACAATTATGACCTAGATGATGATTTATTGACTAGCAATAAAACTCCATTTCATCATCATCTAACGTCACAGTTCAATCATTCATCATATGAATATCTACATGTTTCTATCGACAACACTTATCGAATAGCATAATGCTCACTGTCTCTATTATCATAAGTATGACAGACTGATTATAGATTATAAATAGAGGTGATGGTCTTCCAGAATTAATGATACTTAGTCATTAATCCTATGACCATGAACATTTTAAAATATTTGTTTAAAAGCGATCTGCCATCCATATTCTCAACACTTGAGAATAGATTTTCTTTTGAAAAATACTCATGGACTTCAAATATGTATTTAATACAATGAAAGAATTTCATTTATAAACATATATTTCATTGCCATTTAGGGATAATGTTTTACATTTGCATAACTTATACATTACTCTAGGGATACCCTCTAACATTATGATCAATCAAAAAGTACCCAAAACAAAAAGAGAGAGAGAGAGGGAGATTGTGAAGTTTTACTTATAAGGGGTATTATCTAATAAAGATGATACAATTGTCACCTTGCATTCATCTATTGATTGAACCACATGACTGGATTTTATAATTATCTCCTTAACTAACTCATGCAGATTTTAATCAGACATAGGTTCATGGATAAAAGAAGGGTTTCCACTAATTATAATGATGGAAAGAGATCTAAAAATGAATGTGATTTTAGTATCTTAAGAGATTTCAAGTTTGGGATGTACTTTGATTAAGAACAAGAACCATAACAGTTCCCATCAAACCTTAAAGGTGGCTTTTGATCAATTGCAACTCTTTAAGGAGAAATGAACACTGAATCAATTAGAAATCCCCAAGCAGACCTAAATGCATCTTAGTGGGTAGAAGTAGCCTTCTATGAGGATAACACCTCTTATCCAAACTAACATTCTTTGTTAAGTTTGGGGTACATGGATTCTGCTCTTAGAAGTAAGTATTCAGAAATTGGTTCCATATCATCATCTAACCAGCCAATGAGGCTATCAGGCCCACTTTGCAAAAATGAACCAAGAATCATCAAAAGTAGCATGAATAGTTGCCATTGGGGATCATATTGAACTTCTATCCATACTTCAACTATGGGCAATTCCTTAGTCACTAATGGATGAAATAGAAACAGTTAAAATGGAATTCTTCTCGCTAGTGACAATATCATGATCAATTGATAAGAAAAAAGAATGAAGGCTCTTTTAAGGTGATTGAGCAACAAATAATCAATTCCTGATCTAAAGTTTATACATAGAAAATCTTGCTTAGGAAAAGTATCATCCTAATGGGTATGAATGGAATAAAATCTTCTTACCTTAACTGGGGAATAACTTATAATGTATCATAAGCAAGAACTACGTAGATTTGACCTTTCTAAGAAAGGATAAATAAAAGTATAACAAAAAGTGGAGGTACATAGGTAGCCTAATTTTGGGTACAATCCAAATGATATAAAATTCCCTTTTATGCCAATATCACTCTTCTTTTCACTAAAAAAAATTAAAAAAAAAAGGAAAGAAAAGAAAGGAAAAGAAAGAAAAGCTCGCTAAGTTGAAAATTCAAAGAGGCAGCTTAAATAGAAATTAGAACAAGGTCATTGACCTGGAAACCTAAAAAGGCAGCTCAAGCAGAAATTACAATTAATAATGAAATGGTTCACTAAGTTGAAAATCTAAAAGGGAGACTTAGCTAGAGGATAGAGCAAGTTTGTTAACCTAAAATGGTAACTCGAGCAGAAATTAGAACGTCATATTTAGTGTCTAGCTGATCGTTTGTCATGTCTCATTCAAAAATAAAAAAAAGTTGAGTACTTAGTCTTTCAGCTTTTGTCTAGAAAAAGCTAACCAATTCTACCTCTCTCTAGAGTCATATTTTCTAAGTTTGCAAGTCATTAAGTTAAATTGCCTTTGAGAGTGAGTATGTCAGAGTTGTCACCATATGCATGTCAAACTCATCCTAATAGCTCTTACCTTTCTAGTTTTTTTTTTCTACCATCATCCATTGTGTCAAGTACTCAAATTACTAGGAATTCAATCTCACCCTTCAATTAATGTGTCTAATATACTAAGTCTAACTCATAAGGTACCCAATCTTTTATATCCATCCTATGGAGGTCAGTTGATAAAATGCCATCAACCTCAAACTCCTATAGGAATTCTTAAAGGCCTAAGCTCTTTAGGTAAAAACATCGCTAGATCGGTCTCCCAAAGCTTATAATCTTTAAAAGACCAAAACTCTTTTCAAAACTAAGCCTCCCAAAAGTGATCAAGTCTCTCTACTATCAAACCTCCTTAAAAGATCAAGCACACTGGCAGAACTAAAAAATGCTTTCAAAGACCTATCATCCTTGAAGCTCAATTTCCTTGGCATGACCAAGGTAAAATCATCACTCCCAAAGCCAATCATCTTAAAGGCTCAAGTTGATTAAAAGGGGCTTGAATCATCCAAAATCTATATACTATCCCTTTAATCTCAAGCTTCCTAGGCAAATCATACCATCCTTACAAGTCCAAGCCTTTTAGGCAAATCATACCTTTCTTTCAAATCCAAGCCTCATTGGTAAATTATATCATTCCTAAAGTCTAGGTCCCTTTAACAAATTGAGTCAAGGCCTGCAAACCATCCTTAGCTTTGTGCTCTTAGATAGATAGGCACAAAAGTCTTCTGAATTTATGTCATAGGGCAAACCCTAACCTGTGGGCCTTAGAAGCAAGCTTGCAAATTTCTTATGGCCAAAGTCTCTAATGCCATACTTGAACTACAACCTACCATCTTCCTAAAAAAAAAAAAAAAATCCAAATCATCCTTATAGAAGCCTAAGCTTATAAACTATCCTCAAATTTTGAAAGCCTTTAAGTAAGCCCAAACTAAAAAGCCTTCATCTATTGACTATAAAGTCTAAACTAAGACAACCTTTCGACGTGACCTGGCCTCTAAGGCCAAAACCTAACCTAGCCTTCCAAATGGCTACCTCTAAAGTCAAACCTAAACTAGTCTTCCAACTTGACCTCTTTTAGGGCCAAACTAGACTTAGCCTCTAAGCTCGACCTCCTCTGAAGCTTAAACCTATCATCCCAGCATCAAACCTAATCTAGCTTTCTAGCCTGACATCTTTCAAGGTTAAACTTGATCTAACCTTTCAAAAATGACTTCCTATAAGATGAAACATGACCTAGCCTTCTAAGATAACATTCTTTAAAGGCCAAACTTTATTAACTAACCTTTCCAAAAATGAATTTTTTCAAAGGTTAAACTTGAATTAACCTATACAAAAATAACTTTCTTCTAGGCCAAACCTGTCTTAGCCTTCCAAATAACTTCCTCCAAAGTCAAACCTGACCTAGCCTTACAAAAAAGAAAAGACCTCCTCCAAGGACATAGCCTTCCAAAATGAATTTCTTCAAGGTCAAAACAATAAGCCTATCCTTTAACCTAGCTCATACACTTACCAAATCGAATGTAACCTCACTATCCCCAAATCCAAAAAAAAAAAGACCAAGTCACTATCTATCATCATTTTAAAGTGGGGGCACCTTCTTTTAGAAAGACCAACACTCTTATGCCATAATTGGTCCTTCACCGTTTTAAGGTATCTAGTTTATAAATGCATCAATTTTCAACTAGGATCATCAATGTTCCCATATCAATTAGAATTTTTGAATCAAGATTGGGATTAATTAGAATTTTCAAATCAAAATTGGGATCAATAAGAATTTCTGAATCAACCACAATTCTCAAATCAAGACTAGGACCATTAATGTTATCAACATTGACCAATGTCTCCCAAAACTTACTGGGACCATTTCCTTTATATCATCATCCAAAATCATTCAAAAGTCTCTCTTTCTAGCCGACTTACCTTAGGTTGAGGCTCTTTTTTGGTCAAAATAATTTAAAAAGACTCTCTCTCAAGCTAACTCACCTTAAGTTGAGGCTCTCCTTTCATCAAAATCATTCAAAAGTTTTTCTCCAATTATCTCGAACAAACTCGCTATAGATCAAGACTTTTCTTTTACTAAATTCATCTTTTTTATGCCAACTATTCAAGGTCTCACAAAGATTCTAGGGGCATCTCTTTTGTACCAATTGTTCAAGATCTCCCAAAGATATGAGGAGCATCTTTTCCATATCCTTTGCTAATTTGCACCAAAAGGGACCATATTCTTTACCAATTCCTACTAGAAAGGACCATCTTTTTTGTCAAATCCTACCAAAAAGGACCATCCCTTTTGCTGATTCTTACTCGAAAGGACCATCTCTTTTGCCGATTCCTTCAGACTATCTCTCTTGCTAACCAATCCTACCAGAAAGGACAATCCCTTTGCCTACTAGAAAAAGGCAACTAATCTACTTATAAATGTCTAGAAACGATCACCTAGACATCCATCTAGTTCTTTTTCCTATCTCTTTATCAAAATCAATCAAATGCACCTATAAATATCTGGAAAATGATCACTTAGATATCCTTATGATTCATATTTCCATCTCTTTATCAAAATCAATCAAGGCTCTCACCTAAAAATATATAAATACTTATGTAGACATTAATCTAGTTTCCTTTCCATCTTCCTTCATCTTGAAATCAACCACATACGCCACCTATAAATGCTTAAACACTCACTTAGATATCATTCTGGTTCCTTCTTCCATCGTTTATCTAAAATTATTACCAAATCCTTCACTCAAACATGTATAGACAATGACGTAGTTATCATTTTAGTTTCCTTCTCCATTCTCCTTTCTTAAAGGAGCTCTGCAGTACTGCAAGTCCTACCTGCACTTGCCGTAGGGGCTATTTACGGTAGTCTTATGCTATCGCAAGCGGCCTCTGCGGTATCATAGGGCCCCTGTGCTATAGCGAGTTTGAATGCCACATCAAAAAATATGCAAAACAATCTCTAACCCTTTCCCCTATATATTTTGAGCCCTAACTCAATTCTGACACCTTGACTTGCTTAATCAACACGTGATCTCAAAGTAAGTTTAAGATATTCTTTTTACTTGGTCTGTATGGATTTTTTTCTTAGCTTTTTCCAAATAAAATAAAATTAAGATAACTACTTTAAAATACATTTTTAAAATCAATCAATTTAAAATCGAGGGATTCACCATGAATTATTTTTCAAATGAATATTTTGATTCCCTTTAACAGATTGAAATGGTGCTCAAGCGAAACCTCACAAATACTAATGGCTAGAATTTAAAACACAGTTCCAAATGCTAGATGTACAAAATAACTTATGTTAGCTAAAAGCCCAAGTATTAAATGCTAGCTTCCAATCATTGATTGAAACATACCCTAAGACCTTTTGATATAGCTGTCACTGATAACTGGTAGCTATTATGAATAGTTGATAACAATTAATAATTGATAGCTAAAAAATATGATCATTTGGTAACATTTTGCTAACTATAACTATTAAAAATATTAAATAACGAATAAGGATATGACTTATTTTTCATATATTATTATATTTAGTTATTTTTCTTTTTGAATATATGATATAAACTATAAGAATAATTATTAGTAATTGAAAAATTATAATTTATTACTTTTTATATATTTATATTTTTTTTGTTTAAACATGAATAAGCTATTTTTTAAAGATATTATTTATAATATTTTAATAATTATTATTTATTATTATTATTATTATTATTATTATTATATAAAAATATGAAAAAATATTTTATTAGTAATAATTTTTTTATACGGATAAGATGATCTAAGTATAAAACAACTACCAATTGATGGGAAAAGCTCCAAAATAGAGTTTTTCAAATCAGCAGTTGTTTAGACTTTCAACTACTGTTATTGTTTTATTTATTTTAACAAACGATTTTGACCTAACTATTGAGTTTTAATCAATTATCAACTACATCCAACAATTGCACCACCCCCTTATAGCCCGTTTGAAAGAAATGAATAACAAATATAAAATTCAATTATAATAGAATTCACTTATAAATGTATTCATATGCTTGGAAAAATATAACTTAAAATATGAAATTTAATTTAATTTCATATTTCTATAATTGGAACAAATTTATAAATGAGTTATTTTTAATCTTAATTCCTAATCAATATAATTAAAAAATAAATATAAATATATTTATAATTATAATTAATATTTATTTTGTAAAATATAATAAAAAATTAGTTGGCAAAAAAATATTAGAGAGTAGCAAGAGGTGAGAGAAGATGGGACACATAGATGGAGAGAGATGAGAGAAAAAGGGAGAAAGAATAAAAAAAAGAAGACAGAGAAAAAGCACGAGAAAAAGAAAAGAAAAAGATATTTTTGTGCATAATAATTATTTTATTAATTTTATGAAATTCATTTAAAAATTTTTTATTTTTTAATGAAATTTATTGTAGTTATATTTAATTTATAAAATTAAAATAAATATTTTTTTAATATTTTAAATATAAAATATTTTAAAACCGTGAATTTTAAAATAAAATTCATAAAATTTTATGAAACCCATTTATTTTTTATAGGTAGATAGACTCTTGCATGTTCAAATGCTAAAAAAAAATGATTTTTTATTGTATTTTATTAAATAAAAGGGCAGTACAATCAACTATGTTAAACCACATATGATAATTGGAGATGACGTAGAATTTTTTAATCAAAAAAAAAAAAAATATATATATATATATATAAATTGGATATTAATAATAAACCTTAAAAAAAATTACAAAACCCACGTGGGGTAGATTATGTGGGGTCATTGGAAATGAATTGAGAATACAATCAATGCTAAGATTATTATTTTTATTTTTATTTTTTCATTAGGAAGTAGCATGTGAGTGATGACCCACTGGAATTGATTGGTTAATTTGCCTTTTGGGATGAGCCATTATTATTGGTGAATCGGATGACAGTTGAAGGCTGAAACCCATTTGAGAAGAACATGATTAAAAGTCAACTTTTAATTAATTGAAAAATTAAAAAGAAAAAGAAAAAAAAATAGGAAAAGGAATTACTCAATACTTTGAATGATAAAATTTATTGGGGAAATATTGTATTTGGTTTAATGGAAATTTATTCATGTTAGGATTTCTTATGATATAAAATAAAGGTTAGTGACATAAATCAAACCTTTTTTTTTTTTTATGTTAATTCAAAAGTCTGAAATTTTTAAATTTAATGAACTTAAATTTTTCTATAAATTTTTTAAGAATTTTGATTAAAATTAGTAAAATAATAGTTCGATTGATGATTTTAAAAGATTTATATTCGATTATTACTACAATTATTTTAAGTGATAGATTAAATTTTTTATTTTCCTTTTTAATCAATATTATATTTTAATAGTACACTATTAAAAATTTATAATTAATTTTTTTTAGAAGTAAATTTTTTTATCCTTACATAAAAGCTTAAATGATATATAATTCAATGATTGATAGTTTATATTGGAATGTAGTTTAAATGTGAGACCAATTATAGTGATAGTTTTATATTACAAGAGTTTCCTTCAGAAACTTTAGAGTTCGGAAGTCATAATCATGACTTTTGAATGCATTTTTTTAATTTCCTAAAAAACTATTCTTTGAAGAGCCAAAAAAAAGAAATTCAAAATTCATGATAGACTGTGATGTCAAGCTTCTCACTGATATGATTATTATGGTTTATTTGTGACTAGAAAGTGAGGAAATAAGCATTGATACATATATATCTAAATCCTAGTACCATTCCACAATAAAGAATTCATATTTTATTCGACTTCTACAATAAGAAGTCCTTATTCTACTATGCCACTGCAATAGGAAATCCTTCTTTTATTATAATACAGTCATAACGAGCTTATTTTTTAAAAGTTTACATCTCCGAATAACTTCTATAAATAGCAAAGAACTCTTCATAAGATGAGTAATAAATTTTAAGTATTTTAAATTTTTTGATTTTCATAAATTATAATTTTATTGATTTAAGTATTAAAGTGATCCTTTAAATATATATTGTCTAGATTTTCTAATTTTCTGCCTTGCAAATATCGAATATCGCTTAACAATATGTTAGAAATTGAAATTTATTTTTAACACTTTATTTAGTATGATGAGCATAGATGCAATCAAATTTCTAATTTTTTAATCGTCCTTAGGATTAGAGAAGATCTTACTATAATAAACAATAATTAAAATAAAGAATTGGTAATGGCGGAGCTAATACTACGAAAACAAGTTTCTATATTTAAATTTCTATATAGCTTGTTGTTTACGCTATGAAAACAACTTTTTATCTAATTTTTAAAAAATTATTTATTATATTCTTATTTTTTCCTCTCCAATAATAAAAAAGAAATTACTAAAAGGAAAGATGTCTTTTTTTTTTTTTTTTGGAATATCAAGCAACTACTCTAAAAATATATATATACACCGTTTTATATCCAATAAAATGCGTCTTATTGGATAGAATTAATATATTGATCTAACAGTATTGACTTGATTAATTTTCTATGTTCATATATATATATATATACCAGTTGGATTTGTTATCTCCTAGATAAATATTTAGTGCCTTTAACATATATATTTATATATAGTTTAATTTAATTAGATTAAATTTCAAGAGATGGAATTTATTATTGTGAAACGAATATCTTCATTATAAAATATATAAAAATTATGAAATTTTTCACAAAGTAAAATTTGCATAATAATTTTTCCCACAATTTGTAATTCAAAGTTTTGAACACCCTACTCTATTGAACTATATTCATATTATTCAATATTAATATCTTTAGGAGTTTTGGGCAAATCCATAGTTCGCCTTATTTGTATAAGACTTGTAGATTAATTCCTTGGCAGACTTTTTCTCCTCCTATCTTGAGGCACTTTGTCAATTAATTATCAAGGGATCTCTCAAATAACTCAGTCAATTAATTATTAGGAGTCTAAATTCGCCTATTCCTTTTGCCTTCACGAGTTAACATGTAATTTTTTTTTTCTTTCTTTCAACGTTAACCTATAGGAGCCTTGTCCAATTTAAAGGTGTGGGCAGATTTTCAAGTCATCTCTCCAATGGAGATATGATTTTACTTTTTATAGGGAATATTGGGTGAATCTATAGTTCACCTATTCCATAAAAACTTGATTTTTTCATAGAATCTTGGTGCACATTTAGTTCGACTATTTCATAAAGATGTAACTTTTATAAGAAATCTTGGGGAAACTTATAGTTCACCTATCTCATGGAGATAAATAATTTTAATTTTTTTATAGGAAATCTTGAGCGAATATTTGGTTCACCTATCTCATTGGTGAATTTTAATGGAGAATTTACTTTTGTAGGGAATCTTAGGTAAACCTTTTGTTTGCTTATCTCATGGCAATTCGTAACTTTAACTATTTTTGGGGAATCTTGGGCGAACTACTATCCCATGGTGATTTGTAACTTTTTACAGTTTTTAAAAAATTTTAGGCGAACTTGTAATTTGTCTATTCCATAGTAACTTGTAAATTTTAATTGTTTTTAGATAATCTTTAACGAACTTATAGACTATCCCATGATGACTATCTATGGAGAACTTTGTTAGCAGTTTTTGTTAGTAGCGAATATCTAATTCTCTTGGTGATCTTTGGTATTTCTTAAATAGATGGAAGCGGATTTTATGAATTGTTCAAACTTGAATATTATAACTGACTTGTTATATTTAGTTTTATTATCCAATATATGCATATTGATCTGCAAAATTATAAGAGCAAACAAGAATGCCTAACAAGCTCTACAATAAAAATTTTTTTTGATGATTCAAACTAAGGAATTGAGATGTCTCTATTATCTTTTAAGTTGAAACAATATGACATAGATTCTGATAACAAATTAGGATAGTGCTTGCATCCCAATGCTATCACTCATGTATTTCAATAGTATATTTTCATCACCACCACAATGTATAGTGCAAAGATGTTAATATTCACTAACGCAACAAGCATTATGAACTTGTGTGGCAGCATTTGACAAGTGTTTGCAGGATTTCTTCTTTAAAATCACCAACAATATTAAAGATTGAGCACATAAAAAGTATGCAAATATTAAAGTTACAAAATAAAATAACATAGTAGTTCAAGAAAATAAAAAAATTTGGAATTTTACCTAGTTGACATGTGGTAGTAGTAGAAGATGAAAAGACTACGAAACAGTTGTCTTTTCATATTCTGAAATGCTAGAAATGGTGCCATAAAATGCCTCTCTTCTCTTTATAAACCAAACTGATTACTAGATCGCATTAAAGGTCAAAAAATAAATTATTCTTTAAAGAGCCAAAAAAAAAGAAATTCAAAATTCATGATTGATTGTGATGTCAAGCTCCTCAAGTGTTATGATTGTTATGGTTTATTTGAAACTAGAAAGTGAGGAAATAAGCATAATAATGTAATAATAACACTAAACTGATTATAGAGCTTCAACATGAAAAAGAGCTAGCTTTATCTCTCCACTTACGGCTACTATTTATCTTTATAATGATGATGGAAATAAATAATTAAAACTGTATATGTATATAGGAGATCTTTCACAAGTTATTATTAAAGGCAAGTTATAAATGTTAATAAATCTTAAATTAATGAAAACGTTAAAGGCCTTGTTTGTTTTACAAAAGAATATCAAACCATCATGCTCGAATGCAATATAATATATAAAGTCAGAGAATTTTTTTTTTTTTTTTTTGAATTTTAGAAAATTTAACTTTTCAGGAATTATAAAGTTGTTGAATTCTCCTTTCCCACCCAAGATTTTTATTGGTTAAATTCTTAATTCCTCTGCGATTACATGTAAGAAAAACATAAAGCTCTACTTTCTTAGTTAAAATAAACAGAAATTATCTAAATATATTTGAAATAATTTTTCCTAAATGAATTTTATATTAAGAAATAAAAGACCACTTGGTATCATTTCTATTTTTTGTTTTTAATTTATGATCCCATACTAAAAGGTTTTTTCTTTTTTCGGATATAGAAGGATCTAACCCAAGAAAACAAAAGCAATTAACTCATAACCCCATCTAAACTTAGACACTCCTTGCACATAATTTCTCAGTAATTTGTACAATAAAAAATGGATAAAATAAATAAAAATCATTTTTATCAAATAAATTACTTAATTATCAAATATATAAAGTTGAAAAATTCAGTTAATTTCAATCAAAATTTTAAACTTAAACTAATAATACGATATAATAAAAATTTTTCTTACAATTATAATTTAAAGTCAAATTGTGATTAAAATTTAAAAATAAAATAAAATTACCTAATAAAAAAATAAAATTATAAAGTACAAAAAACTTAGCGTAATAGCAATAAGTAAATTAATGCATTTTAATTTGTTGACCCCAATCATGCAAATAAATAAATAAAAAAAAAAAACCTAGGATTTTTTTTTAATTAACCCTTTATTTTTTTATTAAACAGTTGTCCTATGTACGTATATATATATCTGATAAAGTCCAAGTTATTAAACATAATTGTATATGGTACAAAAATAAATAAAAAAGAATATACAGTATTAATTGAATAAATCCAGTTAATCTCTATTATTTTGTATGATATTATTCGATACTACAAGCGTAATGTCATTTTCTAACTAAAATGACATTATGAGCTGGGAAATTTTGTTTCATTCTAGGCCTCTTTTTATTTTACAAAAAATAATTTATTTCTAAGAAGTATTTTTCCAATAAAAAAATATTTTCTAAATAACTTATTTAGTAGTAATATTTAAAATCAATTGTATACATAAGTTTTTTAATTATTAAATTTTTATACAATACTTTGTTATTTGAAATGATTATGAAAGTCAATAGTAATATATGGTACTTTTGTCATACTTATTATATTACAGTGGAAGTTCAGTCCTTTAAATTCAAAATCTATCTGACGATCCTCAGACAAAAGGGCAATAAACAAAGTTACAATCTATTAAGATTATTTTGCAACTTATACTGACACACTTTTATTAAAGCAAACAACTTATACTTATTTTACAACTCATTATTTTCTTTTGATAAAGTAGCATTTTTATCCTTATTCCATGAGCAAGGAGTGCAGACAATACTCCCAGGATGTTGTTCAGTTTCAACATTTTATGTGTAGTATAAACATAGTAAATTTGTTTTATGTATTGATTATTCCATTTTTTTTAAGATCCATAATCTTTTACAGTATTCAGGAGGATAAGATATATATATATATATATATATATATATATATATATATATATATATATATATATATATATATATATATATATATATATATATTCTCAATTTTGACATATTATATTATTATGGAAACCTTTGTGTTTTTCTTTATTTCTCTTTTTTTTAGAAGGAGATAATAGGGAGGTGATATTGATATTTTCATTTTAATTTTTGGCACTCCCACCTCTTTTTTTATCATTGAAATTGCCTATAATACCTTTATTTCTTGTTTAGTTAATAATTTTCATTATGAAATAATATTGAAGTTTCATTTACTTTTACTTTTTTATTATTATTTTAAATTTACAACATATTTTTTATTTTTATTTTTTAAAAATATGATAATATATATAAAAGAAAATATCATGATAAAATTTTATTTTTATTAAGAACTTTAAGAATTAAGATTATAGGAAAAAACAATCTCTAAGAAGCTTTCTGCTAAGTTTTGGTCCACCACCTCGTTCAATTGCTTGAACGAAATAAAGAAAGGAGCCAATCCTTCACTGCTGCCAACATGTGCTTCTTCTTCTCTTCCTCGTTTTTAAGACAATAGACTTGCATCTTTTGAGAGATTGTTTTTAGATTACTTGTGGGTTTTTCAAATTCATATATGCTAACGTAATATTTGATAAAGTATAATGAAATGTAATATAATAATGTAATCGAATATATTTTTAGTATAATATTTATATTAAAATTTTTTTTGATTATATTATATTATATTTTATTATGGTTTATCAAATATAACCTGCTGGGGTGGAACAACTTGATAAATTATATAAAAGTAACAACAAAATTTGTAAAAAATTATATTTATGTTCCTTTTATATATTTTGGGGCTTGTATATGCTTTGACAATATCGATTCTCTTTCATTCATGATTTTTATTTTACAATGTGTTTTTTTTTTCTAAAATTATTTGGTGTTTGCTTCATTATTATTTTTTTTAGGTTTATAAATTATGAATAAAAGTTATTTTAAATATAATAAGTAAAATGAAAATTTTTCATATTTTTTCTTATATAAAAATAAATATTTATATATTATCAAATTTTTCTATAAAAATAAAATTATTTTTTATAAATTAATAATAATAATAATAATAATAATAATAATAATAATAATAATAATAATAATAATAATGAAAGTGAAAGGAAATGAAACTTAAATATTCTTTCCTTATAAGAATTAAAAATTAAATAAAATGATACTTCACAAGAATGGCATCACATCATGTCAAAAGATTAATTTGCAAAAATCTTCTATATTGTTCAGTAAAAATACTCTGATCAATTTAAAATCAAAATTGATGCATCTAATGGGGATACAAGAATTTACAGATGGTGATAAATACTTAGGCTTGCCTTCGCAATGGGGAAGATCAAAAATAGAAGCTTGTTCTTTTATTGTTGAATGAATGAATAAAAAAGTTGGCTCTTAAAAGCATAAACTTCTGTCTCACAGTGGTAGAGAGGTTATGGCGAAATTAGTGTTGCAAGCCATTCCAACTTATCTCATGTCTTTGTTTCAAGATTCCTTTGGGAGTTTGTAAGAAACTAAATAGTATTCTAGTTGGATTCTGGTGGGTAGAATTTCAAAGCGTAAAGGACTACCATTAGTTTCATGGGAAACTCTAACTAAAGCTAAATCAGAAGGAGGCTTGGATTTTCGTAAAATTGAGTTCTTTAATCTTTATATGGTGGCAAAACAAACATCGTAATTGTTATCCAAACCTCAAAGTCTCTGGTCTAGACTTATGAAGTCCAGTTACTTTCTAAATTGTGATTTATGGGCTTCAAAGAAGGGTACATCAGCTTCTTGGGGTTGGAGCAGTGTCTTAGCTGCCAGGGAGATTCTTAAGGATAGGGCAAGTACTGAATTTAGGAAATAGACTCAAAATTCGCATTTGGGATGATCCTTGTATCCCAGAAATTCCTAAATTTAAACCGCAATCTCCTCATCCTTCTTCACAAAATCCATTCAAGGTCAGTGATCTATTTATATATGAAAGACAGTGGGATGTATACAAACTTAACCAAATTTTCTGACCAATCAAAGTACAAGCCATTATAAAAATCATAATTGGAAGCACTGAAACTGATGATTCTTGGATATGGAATTGGGAGAAGAGAGGGCATTATACAATATGATCTGCGTATCATAGGCTTGTTGATTTAAATGCTCAAACTAACTTAGGTAATTATCCCTCTTCATCATTTACTATTCCAAAGCAAATATAGAATAGCATTTGGAAGATGAAAATTCCTCCCAAAATTGCAATTTTTATATAGAGACTATGTTGTGGTGTTGTAGGTTCGAAGATGAATCTTAAAAAAAGGAATATTATTGAATAGGAAATTTGTGATATTTGTGGATCATATGAAGAAACAACTGAGCACCTTATCTTTTTTGCAACCATGGTAGAGCTTCATGGTTTTTGTCTCCACTTGGATTCTGTCCAAATACTATGGCAATTCAGTCTTTTGCTTCTTAGTGGATTTCTATCTTTCAGCAATAGTCCATTCATCCAAGAACTCCAATTCTTGAATGGCAGCCTCAATCTGTTAGGCGATATGGCTTAGTAGGAATGATATAGTTTTTAAAAGAGTTGTACCTGATCTTATGACGACAGTGGATAGGGCAAGTAGAATATGTGCTGAAGTTGAAGCTACTTACTTAAACCAACCAACTTCATCTAGGACACCTCAATCTATATCTGTGGTTCATTGGCAACCTCCACCTTTGGATTTCTAGAAGTATAATATATACTGATGCAAGTTATAATTCAAATACTTGTATGGCAGGCCTAACGATTATTGGTAGATATCATCAAGCTCGATTGATAGAGGAGGTGGCCTTGAGGAAGTTGGTGGTGTTGGTAGTTGAAGCAAAAGCTTTAATTTTAGCTCTAAAAGTTGCGTGCAAGGCTAGACATTATAAATGTATTATAAAATCAAATTGTCTTACTCTTATTCAAGCATGCAACTCTTCACCAGATGACTATCCATGGGAAATCAAAGCTCATCTATCTATCATTAATGATCTTAGGTAGTTATTTTTTGTTATTAACTTTGCTTTATTTTTTATTATTAACTTTGTTTGGGCTGATAGAGTGGCTAATAGTTATCTTGAATAATTATCGTCAATTTTATTGATAAAAAAAAAGTGAGAGTGTCTGATACTAGAAAGGCAATGCCAATATCATCACTCAAAATAATAATATGACTTTCTCGATATGACAATAATGTGATTTTGAAGCTAAGCTAATCTACCATTGTTAATAATATTGAAACTTAGTTTTATATTGATATTATATACAGATGTGTATGATTTATACTATGATTTCATATTATTATTCATAAATAAAATATTAAGTTTTTACCGTTAAAATATCCATTTGGAAAGTAACTAAATTTTTTTCATATAAATAAGTTCATATTTATATTCGAGTATTTAGCTTCATATGAGAAAAATATATCCATTGTATAAGTCTCAAGATTTACAATTTGGTTGTGTCAAGGTATCTAGTGGGGCCATGGGCGCCCCCTCAATTTATTTTTTTCTTATTTTCTATATATATATATATATATATATATATATATATATATATATATATATATATATATTAAAAAATTGTATTTGGCCCCAATTTTTTATCCCCAAAAATTTTACAATTAAATTTGCCTTAAATCTATATTAAATTATCAAATAAAAAAGAAGTATTTTTGAAATTCAGTTCAAAGAAAAAGAAATTATTTGTAAAATTGAATTCAATATAATCTATAATCCATAATAATCTTCAATCAGTTTATAGAAATTATATGATAAAATATAAAAAAAATATAAAGATTGTAGCTTAACAATTATTTTCATAATGAATTGCTATAATCATCAAATATAAATGCTATTGAGACATATATATATGATAAAAATGAAATAATTTGATGGGTGTCACTATAACAAATGTTGAATTTAATTTAATACCATTTGATACTTGCTATTAAAACTGATAATTAAACAACATATTAATGGAAGCATCAAATCAGTTGAAATGGATTATTACTCAACTAACTAATTTTCTTTGTTGATGATCTTCAACTACTCCATTATTAGCACCAATCATTTGGCCGTAGAGTAAGATATACACCCTGGACCAACTTCCAATAGTCATTTCTAAAATTATTAATTATATGAATTCATGCAAACAATGCTATATATGAATAAAAATTAATTAATTAATTAAACCCACATAAACATCCAAATCAGTGGAGGATTAAAAATCCTTATTACTATATATTATATATTACTAAAAAATTTCAGCAAATACTATTATTCGTACCCCAATTTTTTAATTTAAAAAATCTACACCGCCCTCAAAATCAAAGAAAATCTCATAATTATGAGTTAAATTAAATGCAATTTATCATTCAGTCATAACTAATAAAAAATTAAAGGAAAATGATGAAATTTTTTATTAGAGAAAGTAAAATTATTTTGCGAAAAATATGATAAAATTATATTCTTAATATGAATGGTTAATATATAGCAAGTCAAAGTCGATCTCATAATAATAAGAATTCTATTACAATGTAGTAATATTATCAATTTGATATATTTTTAGCTGTAATAGATTTACAATTATAATAAATAAATAATAGAGTTGGTTGTTCTTAGTATCTATCTAGATCCTATGGATGGCTATAAAACATTTTAATATTGAAAAAAATTTGTTTGCTTGCAATAAATATTATCCTAGTTATTGCTATGAATAAAAAAAGTTATATTTAAATGTTCAATTAGAATTTTTTAAATTTAATATTGAATGAAATTTGGATTTGCGAAAAATATATCGATCAATATATGTATATGCATATAATTTTATTTTTGTATTATTATTTTATTTAAATTTGATTTATTATTATAATATGAAATATGTTTTATTATTAGTCAAAGTATGATTTTTTTTTAGAAGCTTTTTATTTATTATTTTACAAAAATTAATTTCCCTTAAAAAATTGAGGGTTGAGATCCCCCGCTGATCTAGATAGATTCTATTTGGTTGATTGACACAACTAGATTGAGAATTAATGTTAAAATATCTAATTAATTGCACAAGTCCTTAATTATATTAAATTGCATTTATTATTACTAATAGTATTAAAACAACAAAACTTATTTTACACATTGTTTTGTCTATATCTTTGTCTTTCCCATGATCATATTTTAATATAGAGAATTAAGGTATATATGTTCACCCCACCCCTGAGAGAGATTGCAACATAACCTCACCAATTAATTATCTATATGTATATATATTATATTATAAATTGAATGATATATAGCTTTTGGTTTATTATCATGCAAAATTATTCTTGAAATGCAACACAACACAGCCGTTATTTGTTGACCGAATTTTTTCCTTAGTTTCTTTTCTTTTTTCTTGGTATATGCCAGAAATTCTTAATTAAAGGAAAAGAGGAATTTATATAAGATTTAAATCATTAATATTATTTTTTTTTATATTGTGTGGTGAACTTTTAACTCTTGCTGCCAATTAACATGAAAGTTAACTATGGTGAAGTTATATATATATAAAAGTTTAACCATGATAACTCTCCATTTCTCCATAACCATAATAGAATGGAGTGCTTTATTCGTTCTTAGAGATGACATTGAAACCGAATCAATTTATATTAGAATATGAAAGAAGGAGAAAAAAAAAATTCGGAGGTTTCTCTTCAATGGAAGTGAATTAATTTGCATACTAAATTAAAGATAAGCTTAGAGAATCAATCACAAGCAAAAACTCCCATATTATCCGTAGCTTAAATTTTTTAGATTTAAATTACGGATAAATTGTCATTTTTGTACTTTATAGTATTTTTATGTGTTCTGTATTATTCATATTCACACACGCAAATTATTTTTTATTTTGACTTACAGATAACTTTTTATTCATGTAAAGTTATTTCTTAATTTTACAACTGTCGTTTAACAGTTATTTAAAAGATTATGGGTAAGATTTCCTATTATTCATCAAATTGAATATTTGCAAAAAGAATTTCATGTCAAATAAGATATTGATTAAATTTTTTGAATTTTTAGTTTAAATTAATGAAGTTAATTCTTGTTTTTACAGTCTTTCCAATTCATAAAATTCCAAATTTAACATGGATTCAAGGGAACTTTGAATTGTTTTGAATCAAATAAATTCAGATCAAATTTATAGTTCTGATCATGATTTGTCATCTCTATATGTCCTAAAACAAGTGATATTTATTCTTACAAAATATTCCAATTAATATCTTATCAATTTGGGCGAGTTGGAGTTCAACAACAAAAGAAAGAGTGTTATTTATTCTTACAAAATATTCCAATATGACCCTACAAAAAATATATAGAACCATTAAAAACTTATTATATAGCATGCACATGTTATGAATTGTGAAGCTTTATTATTATTATTATTATTATTATTGTTACTATTTGTGCTGGTGTATATTAGAATTTTTTAAAATGGTAGGGACTGCGTTGAAAATTGTATTTAGAAATTGATGGGACAATGTCATTATTATTACTATGACAAGGGAATTATATCATCATTATTTGTTTACTTTTAATTATTTGATTGTATGCATGAAGCTATATAGTTTGAATGGTGAATATTATAATCCGAATCAACTTGAAATATTAAATATATACAAAAATATATTATATATTATTAAATTATAATATAAAAAGGATTATTAAAAAATAATCAATAAAAAATATTTAACAATATTTTAAGGGATAATTTCAATAATCTTTTATTTATTAAATATTTCATCATTTTTTCATAATTATTTTAATGTTTATAACTTTAATTTAAATAGGATTAATATTAATATCTTTTCATTTCTTAATATATATATATATATATATATATATATATATATATATATATATATATATATATATATATATATTCTTAAGATATTTATAAATTTGTTTTTTTTTAAATTAAAATAAGTATTTGATGAAAATCAATTCATATTTAAAATTGACACAAAATTTAATTCAGCCTAAACTAAACTCAGTATAATTTTTCATAAACCAAACCAATCCAAAATTATTGATTTCATATTATTTAAGTTTGGATTTGGTTTAACTACAAGAAAATCACAATTTATAGATAAAATTTACTGACAGAAATAATTTCGTTAGTAAATTTACTAAATTACTGATAAAATACAAACGACAAATGAAAATTTTCTTTTTTTTTAATTACCGACAAATTAAAGACAATTTTCTAATAAAAAATTACCAACTATCAAATTTTATCGCTAAATAATATGCAAAAAAATGGCGTAAAAAATTAGCGACAATTTACCAATTAAAATTTTCGTCAATAAATTTACCAACAAAAATTTTACTCGGTAATCAAAAGGCAAAATTTTTTTTAATTCAATTACAAAAACTTTCTAATTTATTTACAAAAATATTCCGTCGGTAAATTTACAAACAAAATTTTCAGTCGGTAAATTAGAAAACAAAATATTTTTTAATTTACTAATAAAAAATTTTAAAATTACCGACTAAAATTTTCATCGGTAAATTTACCGATAAAACTTTTAGTTGGTAAATCAAAAAGCAAAATTTTCTTTAATTCAATTATAAAAATTTTCTAATTTATCGACAACATTATTCCGTCGGTAAATTTACAGACAAAATTTTCAGTCGGTAAATTAAAAAAAATATTTTTTAATTTACTGATAAAAAATTTTAAAATTACCAACTAAAATTTTCGTCTGTAAATTTACGAACAAAACTTTTAGTCGGTAAATCAAAAGGCAAAATTTTCTTTAATTTAATTATAAAAGCTTTCTAATTTACCTACAACACTATTCTGTCTATAAATGAAAATTTTGGAGGAAAATTTTCTTCCAAATTTTCATTTAATGTAAAAAAATAAATTACCGACAAAAATTTAGTCGGTAATTCATTTGATTTCTTAAAAAATAAAGAATAAATTACCAACAGAAATTTAGTAGGTAATCAGTCAATAAATGAAAATTTTAGAGGAAAATTTTCCTCCAAAATTTTCATTTGATTTTTTAAAAAATAAATTACCGACAAAAATTTAATCAGTAATCTGTCGGTAAATGAAATTTTTGGAGGAAAATTTCTCTCCAAATTTTCATTTAAAAAATTTACCGAAGAAAATTTAATTGGTAAATGGCGTAAAAAAAAGTATAAAATGACTCATTCTCATCATTTTTTTCCCATGCTTCTTCTCTTTTCCTTTTCTTATCTTTTCTTCAATTTATTCTCTCCATTTCTCACAAATAAATTTTCTTTTTCTTTCTTTCTCTTTTAATTATTTTTTCATTTTCTTTTTCATCACTTAATATTCTCATATTTTTTAATGCTCATACACTCTTTGCTTCATATTCTTTTTTTTTTCCTATTTTATTTCTTAAATTTCAAACCCTTCAATACAAAAAATCTATTAAATTTATTTCAATTTATTTTTTATTTTTTTGTTTTTATAATTTATTATTTATATTTCTTAAATTGTTTTATAGCATAAAAAAAGTGTTAATGTGATTTTTTAAAAAATAATTATTTTCTATCTTCAATTTAATTTTTTGATTGAATTTTTTATATAAATTTAGTAAAAAAAAATAAATTTAATAAATTATTTATCTTACCTTTTCTTTTTTACTCGTATTATTTTCTCTTTTAATTTTAGATTCATTTCATTCTTTTTGTAGTTTTGAAATATAATTTTAATTTAGTCATTTTTTATATTCTTTAAACTTCCTAATTTATTTTATAACTCTTTATTTCTTAATTTTCATGTTCATTCTAAAAATTTTATTTTTTTAAATTATTATTCTTATTTTTTGAAAAATATGTGTTTTTTAAAAAAAATGAAATTTTACTGACAGATTACCGATAAAATATTTTATTTTTTTAAAAATTAATTTACAAAATTACCAACGTAATACTGATAAAATATTTACTTTTGAAACATATTTATTTAAAATTTACTGACGAATTATCAACTTTTTTTTTATTTTTAAAAAAATAAAAATTTACCGACAGATTACCAACTAAAAATTTAGTTGGTAAATTATCTCCCAAAAAAAATTCTAATGATATAAATTATTTTATCGACGATATAAAAATAATTTACCGACTAAAATTTCTTCTATAATTAGATACAATTTTGCATTTAGTCGATAAATTATGTTATCAACAAGCTAAATACTGACTAAATTTTTTGGTCAGTAAATAATTGCTATATATATTACCGACAAAAAGAACATAATTCACCAACAAAATTTTTAGTTGGTAAATTGTATTTTTTTTGTAGTGTTTGAAAATTTATTAAACTGAATATATCTGTTTGGACTGACATATTACTCATAAACTGTTCCGAGCCAACTTATATATATCCCTAACTACAAACATATTGAGAGTTTAATATAAAAATAAACTCTCCGACTTTACACACTCATTTTTTAAGATTGATTTTCTCACATTTATATCAATTACCATTACATGATATTAAAATTTAAATCGATTCATGACACTTCAAATTAATTTAAATTAGACTTTTTTATTTGTGTTAATCGTTACTCATATTTTAAAATAGAAATGAACTCTTTTACCTTTTTTCTCAAGTTTATATCAATTACCGGTAATAAAAAAAATAATTAATTACATTAATAAATAATGTCCAAATATATATATTTTAGGGATAAATTGCAAATGTTCCCATGGTGCCCCTTCACAATGTGCTGGAGTTGTTTGATGAAGTGACCATTAGAGCTCCCTTGGCAAAAAAATAAATAAATAAATTGAAGCTTTTAGTGCTATTATTTATTATTATTTCAGTCCACGCAGGGCTAAATATGAGGCCCACAATACGAAGTCAAAGGCAGAATAAAGGGCTGTTAAATTTTATGGTGCGATACCATATTTAAGAAATATAAAATATACATTCACATAAAAAATCAATCAACACTTTATGGTAAATATCATAAATATATTCTCACCTTATCCTTTTTAAAATCATATTTCACACAATTGATTGAATACATAAGAAGTGAGAATATACTTATGATGCAAACATGTATTTTTCCGAATAAATTATATGTAAAATCACTAAATTTTACACTATTTTTTAATATACTCACTATCTTTTAATTTCCTATAATTTGATAACTAAATTTTATTTATTTTATAGATTTTAATTTAATCACTAAATTTTGCATTATTTTTTAATTTGATTATTAACCTTTAATTTTCTTATAATTTCATTATTAAATTTTGTTTTTTTTTTTCAATTTAATCACTAACTTTAAAATTTTTTATCGAAATTGTCTTTCGTAAAACTTATGAAATAAAATTAAAATCTAGTGATTAAATTATAAAAAATTAAAATTCAATTATCATATTAGAAAACATATAAAGCTAGTTTAATAAAACAGCAAATAACATAAAGGTTGCATATGAATTAATCAATAATATAAATCATGCTTTTGGCTTTATTCGTCTAGTGAAATCTTTCAGTTTCATATGAACTCTTTGATTTAAATTATTTTTAAATAAAATTAATCTAAAATAATATATGAAAACTGATTTATATCACCATCTTATCAGAAAATATAAATTTCAAAAGAGAAAACAATTCTTTTTTCATTTTTCGCATGATTTGTGCAATAAACATAAGATTATTATTATTATTATTATCATTTTTATCGTTTATTCCCATTCATAAGTTGCTACTTGTTCCTAGTCATGGAATTATCGTTATTGCTAACCAAGTAATCAAAACATTATATATGCTCTTATGAAACTTTGTTTTTTTCATGAAATTTAAATTAGATTGTCTATTGGTAAATTAGGAAAACTAGGTTAGTTTATTCACTATTTTTCTCATAAAAGATTATATTTTAAAGCAAAACCACAAAGAAATCTTAGTATATAAATGTTAATTTAATTAATATTGATGGATCTCGAAGTCCTTCATCTTATGATGATGATGATTGATCCTTCGGTCATATTTGGAGTCCGTTGCGGTTAGGCCGGTGGCCTACAAGATAAGAGAAAAAGCATTAAAAGGGACTAATTGGTCTAGCAAGCCCCTCAATACTTCAATTAGTGACTGTTTTGCATCCCTTGAGTAAAGACTTATTCTATATTTGGGAAAAAAATTGGGTGGGGAGAGAAATATTGGAACAAGAATAGAAAATGAGAAGAATACCTTTTTTTTCTACTTTGTTTGGAAATGATGGAAAAAAGAAAGAAAATGAATGAAATTATTAAAATTATAATTATTATTATATCCTTAGAATATCAAGAATAAAAAATTTACACGTATGAATATATATAAAATAATAAGAAGGTAAATAAGTGATTTGCTATAATTTAAAATATTTTAAAACTCTTTTCTCACCTTTCTCCTCCAAAAACTAAAGAAAATATTACGTGAGCCTAAATAATTATTTTTTATTAATTTACCATTCCCCTCCCTTTCACCCACTCTTTCAAATAAGAGACTACTTATTTCTCTACCTTTCTTTCTCCATCCCTCTTTTTTTCCCCAACTTTCCCCTCCTTCCCAAACAAAGGGTTAGAGAATTTGACTATATGGGAAGCTTTTCTCATGCTTCTCTCTTTTTGAAACAACAATTGGCTTGGTTGCTTAATGCATGTCCGTGTCTTAGGATTGGGTTCTGTGTGCCATAAGGCAATATCAGTAAGAAACGATTGAGGTCACATCCAATTGTGAATGCATAGTGAAGGTGACATATTGGTAGGTTCGTCTATAAGTTCTTAAGCCTTGTACCTATTTGTCCATTTTTTTCCTCAATTGTGTTAATGATAGTATCCCACGTGCGTACAGGATGTTCGGTGGAGGTTCTTGATCGACATTCCTTGAGAGTGAGCAGATTGTGAGATCACCAATTGGCAAAGTGAGGTAGTAATTTCAGTGATTTGGATTCTAATGAGTTGCCTACTAGTCAAGTGATCACATGCTTGTGAGGCGCATGTGCACCTAGGAGTAGACTTGGGCTTCGTGACTGTAACATCCAAATTTTTTGTTAGATGTATGCTTTAAAAATGTCTCTTAAATATGTATAAAACTATGTAAATTTTCAAGAAATTGCAATGGAAATAAGCATGTTCATTACTGAGGTTGAATGCACATTACCATTAATTTACACAAAAGGCAAAATAACGCTCATTATCATTATGAATAAACATTATTAAATTTCAAAAATTTCTAATAGGAAGTAAAGTAATGTTCATTATAAATTATGAATGCCTGTTACAAGTATGGAATACATCTAGTAAGTTATGAAATTTATAAGTTAGATTATGAAGATGTTTACTATTGAAAATAAGGAAGAAACAGCTAGGACGAAGCAATGTTTTGATATAAAGACGAGCCTTGATGGTGAGGCCGAAGCCTTAATGATGAATACAAGCTTTGAGACAAGGCAAAGGATTATGAGGCAAATAAGTAATTTTAGTGGTAACAACGAGGTTTGATTATGAGAACGAGCCTCACTGATGAGGTTAGAACCTCTATGAATAAAGAAGCAAATCAACGAGGTAGATTAATTGTTGAGGATGAAGATTAGCAGAGAAGCTTGGCATAAGCGAAGTGATTGAGGAGCTCGATATAGAGAGAAAATTTGAGAACTCAGTATTCAGTCTATGGATGTTTTTGTAAGTATGCAAAGTAAACTAAGTTGCTCAATGACAAGTAATATTATTTAGCAAACGGATGAGTTTAAGGTTTAGTCTACAAATGCATGAGATTGTATGGCTTAGATTGTAAGCTACTTGCCCATGAACAATATTACAGGAATTGTGTGATTAATAATACAAGATGCCTAACTTTGATTAGTATCACAGAAAATGTGTAGCTAAGGATACAAGCCACCTACCAAGGAATAGTTGATCAGCCACTACCATTAATGCAATGTTCTTTTTCTTTCTATAAAAGACATCCAAGGTATAAGACATGCAAATCTTCTACTTCTTCTTCGTATTCTTCTAAAGTCAAATTTCTTTCCTTTCTTTAAATAAGTATACAATGTGAACCCTTAATTTTACACCTCGTCATTCGGCCGCAGCTTGACACCTGCTAAATTTAGTGCGCTACGCAGAATTAACACAGCGGTCCCACTAGCCGGTTAGCGGGCAGGAGTCAAGGAGGAAGCACCCCCGGAGCTAAAAATAGACTTGCAATCACTTTAGTAGGAGAATACTTAATTTTTCAAATGCTAGTACTTTTTCTACCCTAACCGGACCTTCTATATCAGACAGTATTTTTCCAAAACTAACCGAATTTTCTCCCTAAATGACTGCTCAAATATTATAAAATTAATTTTGAACATATCGACACTGACCGATTAATTTTCTAAGCTCTAAAACTCTCAAAAACTGATATGGAAGTCTAAAAATTTGACTGAACAGAAGAAGCAGAATTTCGGTCGGCCGCAGCTTGACACCTGCTAAGTTTAGTGCGCTACGCAGAATTAACACAGCGGTCCCACTAGCCGGTTAGCGGGCAGGAGTCAAGGAGGAAGCACCCCCGGAGCTAAAAATAGACTTACAGTCACTTTAGTAGGAGAATACTTAATTTTTCAAATGCTAGTACTTTTTCTACCCTAACCGGACCTTTTATATCAGACAGTATTTTTCCAAAACTAACCGAATTTTCTCCTTAAATGACTGCTCAAATATTATAAAATTAATTTTGAATATATCGACATTGACCGATTAATTTTCTAAGCTCTAAAACTCTCAAAAACTGATATGGAAGTCCAAAAATTTGACTGAACAGAAGAAGCAGAATTTCGGTTGGCACGCCTATCAAGGCGCCGGCAGCTCCAGATCTGGCCTGGGTGGCGCCGTCGCCCCTTCCGACGGCGCACCACCTAGAGGCTCGTCGGTGCGGCCCAGGCCTCCAGTGGCACCACCCAGACTGGCTGCCTGCAGTTCCCAAAATACCCCAAATATGATTTTTTTTTTATCTTTTTTCTAACTCTACCTTTTTGGTCTTTTCACTTTTCCACTTTCTAAACTACCTTACCCATTTTTCCTATAAATACCTCCCTCCATCCTTCATTCCAAGACATCTCTTGAATTAGTATTTGATGGTTATCTACTAATTCTTCTCTTCTCCTCCCTCCAACCACTCTCTAATTAATTAATTAATCTTTTTAATTAATTAATTATCTCACCCTAACCAATTTAATTAATCTTTTTAATTAATTAAAACTCTTTTTTTTAAAATTAAAATTAATTAATTAATTAATCTTTTTAATTAATTAATTAATCACTTTTTTCCAAAATCAAATCAATCATTTTTCTTATTCTACTTTTCATCCAAATTAATTAATTAATCCTTTTAATTAATTAATCACTTTTTTTCAAAATCAAATTAATTCTTTTTCTTAATCCACTTTTCATCCAAATTAATTAATTAATCTTTTTAATTAATTAATCCTTCTATCATTTTCATCATCATATTAATTAATTAATCATTTTAATTAATTAATTAATCTTCTAATCCATCCAATCATCCGATCCCGATAAAATAGAATTTCGGTCTGGTAAAACCTTCTGCCCACCAAAAGCAAAGGTATCAGCATTTTTCCCTCACTCTCAAAATTACCAAACCAAAATCAATTTGATCAACTCCTAAACCCCTCCGCTTAACCGTAGAATGAACAACGTGAGTTTTGATCCCCATTCAATGGGGTATATAGGCATATTTGGAATCTAAATCCAAATCTCAAATCCAAATCTCTATCAATCTCTTTTTCCCTTTTTAATTTGTGGATGTTTTATTTTAATTTTCACCTTGCACTCATGTCATATTCATGCATTTTATTTGTAATTATTAATGTCATTCATGAAATCAATTTTCAAGTCAAATTAAACTTGAGACCCAAATTTAGATTATTTAAAACCAAAAACTTAGTCCCCAAACTCAACCTGATTCGAGATTAGTGATTTTTATCCTTAGGTAAATTAATTGCAAAATTAATAAATTGGCGTCAACTGGGTTTTTCCTTAATTTTTTCCATTTAAAATAAATTAGGGTGGCGACTCATAAAATCATTTTCAAAATCAACCAAATCCAAACCCGAGGGTTCCATCGTGAGTCTAAATCCGAATGAGCATCCTGATTCCCTCTAGTGAACCGGGTCGGTACTCAGGCGAGGTCTCACATACAATCTTAAGCGTAATTTTAGATCTAGGTGATCTCTTTCTTCTACCTTTATTTAGAAGAGTTATATAGCTCAAGAGAGGTTGTTTGTAGAACAATCAAGCATAGATTGAGGAGCTTTGTGATTGAAAAAGGTGATTTGAGGTTAAGTGAAGGATTAACATTGAATTGATTTATGAAATGTATGTATGTATGATAAAACCACCATAAATTTCTTTTGTTTGAAAATCCTTTCATTTAATTTAACTAAACTTTGTACTTTTGTATGGATATAGTAAACATTCATTTGATTATTATTAATAGTATTATGATCATCTCCGTCTTCTGAGACTTAAAAAAGTAATGGTCATAATGATTATTGTCTTAAAAAAGTAATGGTCATAATGTTTATTGTTTAAATGTTGGAAAACCTCTCATAAATTTCATGTCTCGTCCTTAGTAACACCTCTAATCCATCATACGCACTCTACCATGGTCCTAGGGCATAAGGATACTTAAGGTCACCGAACACCCATAAAACCCTTCTATACTCTAGATCCGAAGCACAATCATAAACAATCATACAAAGAGATAAGCTAATCACAATAACCATTAACAATATGAACATAAGAAAAGTTAAGTCTTTCCATTTTATTCATTTAAAATCACTTAATATATGGATCCTTTTATAACCTACGGAGCTTTCTAAGATAGAGCAACAACAATTATGACTTTTACAAAAATAATTATAAATTTAAACAACTAATATAGTAAAATTTCTATAAATTAATAACCTTAGAGCCATACAAATTCTATTAATTTAAAAAGATATTAATTAATCGATAAATTAATAATTTATTAATTCATCAAGTACACTTACAATTCAAAGTAACATTCATTTCATCAACTAAAAATTTATTTTATTTTATAAAAATATAAATTATTCTATTAATGAAAGGAAACTAAAAGTCTAAGGAATATAAACTAATCTATATCTACTTGATTTGCAAATATAATTTAATTGTATTAATATTTTCAATATAACAGAAATTTAGAACAATAACAATAAACTCATATTTTAGAAAATATAGTTCGTCATTTTAGTGAATTATTAATTTATGATATGAATCGGATTAAGGGAGTTATGTAAGGTTTTCAAAAAAAATTATTATCTTATTATTTAATCAAAATTATTAATTTATCTCATTAGATGATTGAAAAAAATTATTATTTAATAGAGTTTATTAATTTATTGAGTATTAACCTATAAAGGATTTACTGAACATAAATAGTTAGAACCTCTTTGGTGAAGAAGGAAAACCAAAGAAATCCTATCCTTTAGCTTCTAACTTCTCTAACTTGCACCTGAAACCATAGACAATATCATAAGCCATCAACTCAATAAAATTATGAAATGTATGTTATATAAGGGTTTCATAAAGGAATAGTAAATTGGTTTGCAATAATATACATATCAGTTCAGATAACAAGAAACATTCATATATGCCAAGGAGAAATAAGCACTAAGTGATCAATCCTGACAAAATTATATAATCAAGAACTCAGGCAAATATAACTACAACTCTAGCAAGTCTCAATAACTATCAATACATGAGTGGGATGACACCACAACTCTTAATGAATCACAATAACATATAATATTAGAAAAGTACTCATGAGCGGGACTGTACTACCATCCTCATAAGCATCATTGTCATAAAAAAAGTAGTAACTGCTCCCTTATAATATCAAATGCATGCTTGCTAGGAAATATTTGACTTAGTTTATAGATATGATCAGTTAGTCATTAGTGCACATGGTCTAATGGATCTTTCCCCATTAGTCATGTTATTTTGTCAATAAATAAGTAAAGGCTAAACAAATATTGATTCTATAGGATTTTCATTTCAAACATAAAGTTCGCCCATATGGCCTCGTCAAACATAGATACATTAGTTTCGGACTAAGCAGCCTCATTATAATAATCATAATAGATTATAAAGAAATTACAATAGTGAGTTACCAATGATGGGGATGGTAAAAATACTAATAAAAATAATTATCATATATTTACAACAATAAAGGAATGGAATTCAATGAAACAACACATGTTGCAATATATTCATACATTTTACATCTTACCTTACGAAATTTAGCTTCTTCAATAAAGTCACAAATCATCATCACCATGACTCCCTGATCACCATCAAGTTCGGCATCAATTGTCCTAAGGCTCACGAAATCCATAAATCTATCATCTATATCTATCTGGAGCTTTTTTAAGAAAACTAGGAGAATCATATACAATTTAAGTCTCAATTTTAATAAGAAGATTGGCTATCTTCTTTTAAAGAAAAGGATCAATGGATGAAATCAAGTTAAGATTTGAATTTAACTAGGACTTAGGTTTGAAAAGAACATTGAACTTTAAGTTTTTAGAAAAAGAAAGAAAAATATAACCATTCATAGTGGTTACTAAAATGATCTAGGGGTCTTTATATAGAAAGAAATAATGATTAAAATACTCTTTAAATGATATAAAGTCAGTCAACAGTCATTTCTAGAAAAGATAAATTACATCGATAAGATAACTTTTATTAGAAATGAAACTTTTTTTAGAAAGATAACTTTTGTTTTTGGCCATTTAATTTCTGAAAGGCTATCAATGGTAGATGATTTCCAACCTGATCCATACAAACTCTGACACCACTTAAAAATATCTAACGCTATTATTACAACATCAAACTGTGCTTGAACAAATCTAAACAAATATGAACCCATCAACCCACCTTGAAACCTATACAAACATCTAAAATCCTATCATCAAGTCCACAACTCATCCTCATTCTATTCCATTTTGAATTACTCAGTTTGTTTTGCTAGTCCATGAGCATCCTTAATCTTATCATCAAGTTCCTTGACTCATCTCATATATACAGAATTCTTAGTTTAAGTTATCCAATTCGCCTCTTCTGTATGGAACCCTTATGTTTGCCTTGTTTGTACTAAGCCCTCTTTCATTTATATGTACCAAGTCTTTTTCTCATCTTCATCCTCATATATATCGAGCTTATTTATTTATATAGACTTCTCTTTGGCAATCTGTCCACCTCGTTTTCTCATAACCAATCCTCATCAATATTGAGCTTGTCTATTCATTCTTATAGCCAATCCTCATTTTTGGCAATTTGTCCACATTGGTTTCTTATAACCAATCCTTATCTATATCAAGCTTGTCTATTCATTCTTATAACCAATCCTCATCTTTGGCAATATATCCATCTCGTTTTCTTGCTTCTAAACACCTCACAGTCCTTCGCCTTGAAAATTTTCACTTTGCACTGCTCCCCTTCGCCATACATAACAATCTTTCTAGATCACCAAATCTTAGGATATTACAATAATGTTAAACTGATTATTATGTAATTGATAAGATGCGACCATTAAGCTAACTGTTTCCATGTCTTCCAATGTGATTTACAGAATGTTTGTTTCGAATAAATATATTAGTATTGAGTCATACGGATACTTGATGGTCTTAAATATACTCATATTTTAAGACAGTCACTTTTTGAAGTCCGAAATGTGACAGTCACTTTTCTTATCCAGACCTTTTGATTTGAGCGTTAGTCTTAAGTAGGCTAGGCCAATTCAGGGAGCAAGATTTATCCCTTACGTACAAATATAATATAAGAAAGTTATCTCGTGATAGTAATTCATAATATTATATATAATTAATAAAAAAATTAGGTGTTTGGTTAAATAAAAGCTAAAGATTATATTATATTTATAATTTGTTTTCATATATGATGATGGTAATGATAATGACAACAAGATAGGAGTGGTATGACAAGTGGATGTGGAGGCAGTGACAGAAGCAACATATATGGTGGTAGTAATGGTGGTGGCATAAAGGATATATTTAATAAATCGGTAAACTAAGGGCTTATTATTGTCGGAGGAATTATTAGATAGAGCTAGATTATTATTACTATTATTGAATTTTTTTATTTTTTTATTTTTTTTAGACATACACTAATATCTGATTGGTTTGGATACAAAAATTTTTCTTTTTTTTCAGAAACCAAAAATAGCTTATGACTTTTTATTTTTATTTACTGAGAATTATTTATTTTATTTATATAAGTTTTTAGATTTGAAAACTTATTGTAAAAAATATCATTCAAATCCTCAATAATAAGATGGATGAGAAATTATAATGAATTTGATTTACGCTAAAATAATTCTAGTAGCTCAATAGTAAATAAAAGGGTTTATGGATAAGGGATAGTTATCTCTATTATCTAACTCATTAATACAAATTTGATATATTAAAAAAAATAATTTTCATAGTGCAAAAAATTACAATATCTTTAATTTTTTAAATTTTGTTTAATGAATTTTACTTTTATTGTAAAAAATAACAATTTAAGAGTTTAATGTAAAGTAATTCAAGTTTGTGTTATAATATTCTAAGTTCATGAATCTCAAGAAATAATTTACTAAAAATTAAAATAGAACTATTGAGTTAAAACCATTTGATGGGATTATATAATGTAATTGCCGTTAAGGAAAGCTAGCAAAATTTGTCATTTGTAGAGCTTTAGTTATCCTTCTCTAATGAGGAAAAGCAAAGCATCTACCATGCAGCAAAAAAAATAAACAAATAAATAAATAAAAATAAAAATAAAAAACTCTCTCAACCACAAACTGAAAATAAAATCATAATAAATTAATTTCTTTTGGCACACTATAAAAACTTTTAAATGAAAAAGGGAATTTTAAAAAAAAAAATTATAAATTGTAAAGACGAAAATTTTATCCTGTCTCAAGAACGTTTGGATAGAAATTTAAAATTCATGAATTTATCAAACCTATGAAATTTAAAAAAAAAAATTACTCTCTATTTCATTTTAATTTTCCTTTTAAAAAAATTTTCTTATTTCAAATTATTTTTCCCTTTACAAAATTAATAATAACTAATAATTTTAAAGAATAAGAGATTTGTTAATCCCATGATGAGCCTACCAATATTAAGAATTTTTCTAATATTTAGTCAACTAGTTAAACCAGATGAGCTATATCGAATACTATCTAAAGCAAAGGTACTACCAAAACTAATCAAATAACTAAAATTATGATTCAATTTAAATATGAAAAAACCTAGAAATTAGATTTCATTTTATCATCACTTGTGGCTCAGTCAATCACTCAAGAATACTAAAATTAAAGATGACTCTCCTTAAATTAAATAAGGTTCTCTCTCAAGATAAATTGCTCACACTCAATTCAACTCCACATCTACTCTCACGATTATAAGTGCTAAAATAAATTCACTAAGTTTGATAAAGACAATACAAATCAGCATGCAAACATACTCATATCTATATATAGTAATACACTAATACTCCTAGATTTATCATCTCATAAACGAATATTGAATTTTTACTTTTGCTTCTTCATGTAACATTTTACATTGTGAATGTATTAGCCAAATACTCACATATATGATTGTTTGAGCTTAAAATAAAGAGTAAAATACTATTTAGTCCTTGAATTTTGGAGAAATTAGTGAAGTCATTCCTGCATTTTCAAAACTTAACTCTTTAGTCCCTCAAGTTTCACTTCGTTATAATAAGTAATCTTTCCGTCTATTTTTCTATTAAAAATCTATAAAAAAAAAAAAAACTAAAATACCTCTCATTTGCACTTGAATTTTCTATTCCACCCAATACATACATCTATCTTCCATTCATTTCTCTCTCAAATCAATAACAAAATTAGAATTTCCAAATTAAATTAATAAAAATCCATTTGAAAAATCAAAATTTTGTATAAATTTAATTCTGAATTTTATTTTACAAAATTTCATGTTTAAAAAGATATAATTAATAAAATTCAAATTTTTTGTTAAGAAGATCATTTTCAAAAAAAAAAAATAAAATAAAATGCCTAAAATGAAAAAAAAATCACAATAATACAATTCATTTAATGAGACTCACTAATAAAAAATCAAAATGTCTTTACTTAAATTAGGCATGCATGCTCTTCCTATATAAAGATAAAATGAGAAAATAATAATTTTTTTTCAATTATTTTAAAAAATAAATTTTATTATCACTTTAAAAAGTTTTTGAAATATGTGAATTTTTTCATTAATTGAATGGGATTTTAATGACAAATTTCAATTGAATAATTGAGTTTTTGCACATTAATTATTCCAAACATACCTACACAATTTCATTTCTTTGGCATGAGAAGAAAATGCATGAAATTGAATAACATTTTTATAACAAAATAAAAATCTATAAAATTTCTCATTTATTAAAATGAATTTCTTTTTATGTGAGATTCTCTCAAAGTGAATTTCTATTTTTTTAAACCAAAGTGAATTTCTAATTGGACAATAATACGTTTAGATTTAAATAATTTTTATTAAATTATTGAAAACTCTTTAAAAAAAAATAAAGGGATTAACCATAAAACACCTAATTGACATTGCAATTATATTATTTATTATTACATAATATTAGTAAATTTTAAATTTTAATAAATAATACTCATAAGACCTACATAAAATCTTTTTGTATATAAATTGATAAATATTTTAATATTATTATTATGAAAATATAAATTTTTAATAATATAATATAAAATTATAAAAAAATAAAACAAAAATATCCGCATGAGAACAAGAAGTCCTCGCCCTCCCCATTCGCATGAGACATATAAAATAGCCTCGTGTGCGGTAGATATCCTTTCCCCATATAAAAAGCGCCAGCTAGAGAACATGACAAAAATTACCCTTACTAATCTTACTAAATAACAACTTTGCCCTCATCATTATTAATCTTACAATTTCTTTTTTTAATAGTTTTTCCATACAACCTTATATTTTTATCTACCTATAAAATATCAATATAACATATTGAATAAAATCTTAAAATAATAATTATGTTTTACATAGTTTAAGCTTTAAAAGTATTATTATTATCCTTTTAATGATTAAAAAACCATTTAATCATTGTTAAATTATATTATTATTTGGCTATAGAAAATTATAAAATGGTTTTGTGCTTAGATCAATTATTTAAATTATATTACTTTCAATCATGGATATAATCCTACACAAATCTTATGAATATTTTGTAATTTAAATTATGAAAACTATTAAAATTAATTATTATATTATAAAATTTTGCTACAAAATTTTACTTAATTACATTATTCTTCATAATAAATTTATATATAGTAATTTATTATTGATATTAATATGGTAATATATAATATTATTCTTTTTTTTTTAGTGTGAATTGTTAAAATTACTACAAATTTTATGATGAGATTCATTGAAAAAATAACATAAACAATAAAAATATTTATTAATGGCAATAAATAAGTAAAAATGTAAAAATTGCATTTTCATTAATTATGTATTTTAAATAAAATTTATAATATTAATCTAATATAATACTTGTAACTAGTAATTTTAAAATTTAAATATACTAAAGTTGGACTCCATGTGTAAAAGGTTCAAGTAATTTACTAAAATGGAAAGGTCGAGATACTTCTGACATGTGGCAGGAACCCATACAGTTGATGAACAAAAAATCTATGAATCTTCCTTTTACTCACTCCAAAAGATTGAATCCTTTAAAAAAAGAAAAGGGTTTTTCTTTATTTATTTAGTTAAAAGTATTATTATATTTATTTATTAATTATCCTTTTTTTTTTTTTTTTTGAAATTTGTGGGCATAGAGAACAAGAAATGGTGCATGGAAGATGTTCAATTTTCAAACCCCAAATGGCTTGAAGTTTGAGCTTTGTTTCCTTGTGGGGAAACATTTTTTCAAAATAAAGGGATAAAATTAAATTTTGGGTTATTTATTCACAAAAATTACATTCTCCTTTTTTTTTTTTTATTTGCCAATAAATATCAAAAAAACTACATTCTCCTTACATTACAAAAATAAGAGAATATAAATATAGACCCTACATTTGATATATGTTGTTACAACAATAAATTAAGTTTGCATTTTGTTTATAAACACTTAAAAATATTTCTATTTAAATATTAAAATTATATATATATATATATATACATTTGAACTCCAATATTGCTATGTCTAAAGTCTTTTTTTTTTTTTTTATCAATTTATTATATTTTTTATGTGACAATATTATAATATTAGTATATATTATTTATATAGTTAAAATATTTTAAATTAGTAAGTTTTTTATTCAACAATACTAAATTATCTTTTTCTATCATGGTGAGATTGAAAGTTAGAAATAAATATCACTTCCTATTAAATTTTGATGCTTATTTATAAATTGGCTTTAGTTCTAATACATGCCATCGTGCATATGAAGCCGGCCAAAGTCAGCACTATTCCAGCCTTGTCTAATCACCTTTGGGATCATCCAGATTACTGATCCACCTATAGGTCGTGATCCAGATTTGCCTACTCGGGTCGCCATCATGAGCTCTCTGCAATTCATCATGCACCGCTTGTTGCTCTACTCGATAGCCTCCAGTAATTGTGGTGATTATGAGAAGGTGGAGGAAGAATATGGGTTGCTAGTTTACTCTATTCTACAACTTCTCTGTGTTGTTAGTTTACTATGGTTTTCCAAATCAAACCAATAAAATTGGTTGGATTGTATTGTGATCTAATTTAATTTAGTAATGTAATTAGCTTTAGTTTAGTAATGTAATTGCAGATATTAATTTGAACTATATAAATCCATTGATAATGGTGATTTTGATAATTTTTTTTATATTTTATTTTTTTGTATTTTGATTTTAATTAACTTTCATTTTTTTTAAATGTTTTAAATTTTTAATAAATTTTAAAAATCTATTTTCTCATTTTTCAAAATTTTTTATTAATATTAATTATTATTAAGATCTTATTATTAATTTATAATATTTTATTATTAAAAAATAGAAATGACACACATCTGCCATATAAACTGTCAATATTGACTAATAGTGTTAACAACAGAATCCCTAATTACTAATGAAAAGAAACACAAGACCTCTTTGTAAAAAAAAAAAAAAAAATGCAGATCCATAAATATAAAAGGATCAAATCATATGGTATTTTTTTTTGTACTTATCTCTATTATATATAATTTATAGTATATATATATTTATGTGTTTATTTTTATATTAATCTATATAAATATAAATAATCAATTCAATTTAATTATTTTATTTATTTATTTTAAATTGAACTTAATGAATTTATAAAAAACCAAACCAAAGAAGGTGAAAAGTATCGATTTGGCTTTTTTTTTTTTTTTTTTGGTATAAACCGAAGATGGTTACTCTTTTTGAATAGATGAGAAGAAAAGGAAGAGATGTTTATTAAAGTAAATGACTTGGAGAAGAAAAGTTAAAATTTAATTTCCTTTTGTTTATTTGCCATGTGTGAAGTATTTTTTTTAAAAATTAAATTTATATCAAATCATTTCATCAAACATTTTTTCCATGTAATTATATTTTTATAGGTTCCAATTAAAATTTATATATATATATATATATATATATATATATATATATATATATATATATATATATATATATATATATATATATATATATATATTAGTTTGCCCATATATAATAAATTTGATCCATATTTATTTTATTTGAATTAATATTTAAAATTATCAAAAGATAATATTTAAATTTAATTAAACAATAATAATAATTTATATGTATTAAAATAACATAGAGAAAAAGAAAAGAAGCAAATTTGCAAGAGTTACTGTTAGAGTTAATTATCTAAGCCTCTTTTGTCAAAGATAGTGATTGAGGGGAAACTTCAAGTTGTCGACTATGAAAGTCCTTTGATTATTTACTTTAATTATGGTCGTTTTGAGCACAGCCTTGATTTATGGCCTAGGAATGAATATGAGATTAGGGAGGATAATCTAGAGTCTGATAATATCAGCAATCAGAGATAAGAAAAAGAGCTTCGGGAGAAGGAGAAATATATAGTATCTAGATGCACGCTCAACCTCAAGCGCATAAGAGCTACTAAAGAAAGATGGGTGAGTTTAAGGAAGCATCAATAGCAGGAAAAAATTTCTCCTCTAATTATGGGTCTATATTTCATGTTTTAGCTAATTTTAAGGAACAAGATCCTAGGGAGAATGTCAATGAGGAGATTTTGAGAAATCAACAGTAGGATATTCGAGAGGGATTAAACTAATATTAATGCTAGTAAATATATGAGTAAAAATACAACTTATCTTAATGCTAAAACAATTGTAGGCTTAGCCCATTTGGATCAACTAGTAGAAAAGACAACACCCATATTGGAAAAACTTAGCCTACTAAACTCATTGATATTAGTAATTTAGAGCCCTCTGCTCATAATAACCTATCTAATGAAACAAACCATGCTAATATTTTGAACCATAATGGTAAGGCCCTACAAGTAACTACTTCTCTAGATGTCCTTAAGCACATAGTTGTCCTAATTCATGGCTCGTCTTTTGTTTCCATTGGGGTCATGGTGAGAGATTCTCCTATGGAGATGCTTAAGAGGTTGTTTACTTATGTTGAAAATATTGCTCCTCTAAAGCCACTACTACCTAGGAAACCTCTTGATCATCATGTTTTTATTCTCCTCAATTCCAAAACTAAGAAGGTGAAGTTCAAGAAAAAGGGTTCTTATTTTTTTCTACTTTGAAAGTGGTGGCTCTTATTACTAGTATTTTACAGATTAAGGACAATTACATGGTCAATAGAGTGAAGGGGAGATTGTTCATGGCTTTTTAATGTTGATTACATTAGATGAGTATGAGAAAGATGGGGGAGACCTTTACCTTAAGGATTAGATTATGTCTTTTTGGTTTAATAGATTTTTCTATACTAGTTTGGAAATGCCAAGGTGTAGCTAATAAGGAGTTTCTCCGAGTTCTTAAGGATTATGTCCTTTAGTACACAATTAATTTTCTTATGCTAAAAAAAACTAAAATTAATGGAAGAATTCTCAAGATGGTTTTTTTTCTATAAGGATTTAGTTTTTATAGAATGAGGATTTTGATGTGTGTGTTTTAGAAAATCATTAGCAATGTGTGCATATCAGAATCGATAGTAGAGAGCATGATGATTACTTCTTTAAAACTATTTATGGCAATTCCTTACCTCTTGTTAAACGATCTCTTTGGGACCAATTAGCCAAAATTATTAGGAACTTAATAGGGCCTTGGTTGTTACTAGAGATTTTAACCCTATTTTATGCAAGGATGAAAAAAAGGGGCCTACTCTCAAACATTGGAGTTTGTAGAACTTTTAAATCCTAGCTTGACAATCAATGTATGTTAGACTTGGGCTTCCAAGGTCCTAGATTCACTCAGGCTCATGATACCCTCCTATAGTGTCCCAGTAGAGTTATTTGTAATCAGCGTTGGTATGATAAGTTTTTGGGAGTTTTAGTTACTCGTCTTCTTAGAATCCAATCAAATCATAAAAATCTTCTTGTAGAAATACTAGCCAACAATTTTTTCTAAATTAGAATAGAACTTTTTGCTTCATGGCATTGTGACTTCTTTATGAAAATTTTCTCAATTAATGAAAGATAAATGTGAAGACCAAACTAATATTTCTGGCTCTCTGGAAAAAACCAAAGATGATTTATCAGTTTGGAATAAAGAGGATTTTGATAACATTGAGAGAAAAAAGAAGAGTATTAGCTAGAATTAATGCTATTAAAAGGGCTTTGGGGATCATTAATGACAGTTATTTAGAGCAACTGCAGAAATTATTGTGATGTAAATATAAAGAGAACATATCTCAAGAGGAATTACTTTGGTCTCAAAAGTCTAAAGCTAAATGGATTGAGTGGGAAGATAGAAATACATCATACTTTCATGTGATTACTTTAACTAGAAGAAAGACGAAAGTTTATTATGTTAAAGAATACTACTAGTGATTGGACAAAAGACCAAATAGCCTTAAAGCAGATGGCAATGGACTATTTCAAAGCCTTATACGTTGAGGATGTTAATATCCATCATTCTAATGTGCCTAATGGTTTTGCCCTAATCAAAAGAAGAGATTTAAATGACCTTATGAAGCTTGTCTTATATAAGGAGATTAGAACTATAATTTTTAGTATAAGTGCCTTAAAAGTACTAGGGGTGAATGGGTTTTAAGTAATCTTTTTCCAAAAGCACTGGCATATGTTGTTGGGTTTATTTCTAAAGCTATAAGAAATGTTTTTAAAGAAGGTACCATAAATATCGAGTTAAAAAAGAATATTGTAGCCTTAATTCCAAAAGTGAAAAATCTTGAGTCAATCTCCTAATTCTGCCTGATAAATTTATGTACTATTGTGTATAGATTCACCACTAAACTTATTGCAAACAAATTGAAACATATTACATCCATTCTTATAGGTCTATGCAATCTAGTTGTCCTAAGGTGACAAATTATGGATATTATTATCTTTGCTCAAGAGGTCATCCATTAGATTCAGTAGAAGTATAGTGGGAAAGATTTCTTGGCCATTAAAGTTGACTTAGAGAAAGCCTATGATAGATCTAGAACTTCATTAAAGAAATTTTTCTTCTTACTAGATTACTAAGTTTTTTAGCCTCCATTATCATGAAGTGTATCTCTTTTGCTTCTTTTAGTATCTTATGGAATGGTTAAACTATAGATTTCCTCTTTCTAGAGCCAACAAGAGGACCATTTGTTCCAACATATATATATATATATATGTATTATGCATGGAAATTCTTTCCCATAGGATTTTTAAGGTTGTCAAGTGTAAAACTTGGAAACCCATTCAGTTTAGTCATAAGGGCCTTAGTCTTACACACCTCTTCCTTAAAATGACCTAATCTTGTTTGCAGAGGCTTGAATGGATCAAATTGGTATTATTAAGGGTATTTTTGATTCTTTTTCTCATTCTTTGAGGTTGAAAAACCTTTGTTGTATTGCTTAAAGAATGGATCTAAGTAGAGAGCAAAATATATTATTGATGGTCATAAGTTCACTCTGACCAATAATTTGGGCAGATACTTAGATGTTCCATTGTTGCATTCTTCAATATTTAAGAATAACCATAGTTTTACACTTACTTATATTAAGAAAAAGTTTTCAGGGTGGCATGCTTCCAAATTATCTTTAGCACAGAGAATAAGTCTCGTGAACCAATATTAATGGCAATTCCAAATTATGCCATGCAACATCTACCATTCCTATTTCTATTTGTAGGGAGATTGAAAATGATTGTCACTAATTTCTTTGGAGGATGCATAGAAAGAAGAAAGATATTTTGTTGGTGAAATAGGATTCTCTTTTTCAGCCCAAAGAGAATTGTGGCCTAGGTGTATGCCATATTCAAGAAACCAACAAAAGCTTTCTTAATAAAACTTGCTTGACAGATGATCTGATGCACTAATGCTCTTTGGGTAAAGGTGGTGTGAGAAAAGTATTATAGAGGGAGAGAGGATTGTTCCAGTTAATTTTGGCACTAATCAGTACTCTTGAATTTGGAATAATATAGCTAAGGTGTGGCCAAATATTATTAACTTATGGGATTTGTTGGTATTTAGGAAATGGAAAAAGTATTAGGTTGTGGTGGGATGTCTGGCTTCCTTATGATAAACCACTAATTCATCATGTGTTTTTGCTTCTTCCTCAACAGTTGGCTAATCTGATCGTTGCTGACCTTGTGATTGATGATGGAGAGTGAATTGGCATATGTTTGAGCACATTTTCCCTTCTTTTAACCTCTATTATATTCCTACGATTAAGCCTCTAATTTTGGAGAATGGGAAGGACCAAATCTACTAACGTTTTTCTAAAAATAGAGCCTTTACTGTTCATTCTTCTTATAGAGATTTGATACACAATAGTTGGAATAATGCTAGTAGGGTATGGAATGTAATCTAGAGATGGAATAGGCTGAAAAGATTAGGACCTTTCTATGGCTTCGACTTTAGAACAAACTTCTTACTAATATTGAGAGAAGACATAAGTATTTATAAAGATAAGATGTGCTTAACCTATTTCGTGAAAAGTGAGAATTGTGAGCATATTCTTCATGGCTATGTAGTTGCTCACCATATTTGGAGTTATCTAATCCCTAACTTATGGTTTTTTTCTCTTCTAATTATAATCTCTAGTGTATTGGTAATTTAAATAATAAAAGTAACTTTAAATATGATATTCCATGCACTTTTTTTTTCTACAGTAACATGCTAGCTGCTATGGAATTGGAGAAACAAGAGGTTTTTTAATATTAACTTAGTGCAATGATAATCCTTCTTTATCTTTAGCAATGAACCATAATATTAACTCTACTAAAGGTTATGTTACTTTAGGTTATGGTAATATGATTGAGAAATCTCTTCATCTTATTTGGTGGAATTGTCATCTCTAAAGTTAGTGTAAACAACACCGATGGATCTTTCGATAAGAATACTATTAATTGCAGCTGGTCCATTAAGATCGCATTCAGCTTCTTGGATGGGTGGATTTGCTTCAAAATTAGGAGCCTATTCAATTATGATAGTGAAACTATGGGGTGTGCATAGTGGTCTCTTGTTGGATTGGAATAAAGGATTTTGAAATGTTGTTGTTGAGTGTGATAATTTGGCTATGGTGCAAGCTCTTAATAGTGACAAAGTTGAGATTGGTGTTTTTACTACTATTTTAAGAAATATTAAATAATTGTTGTGTAGGAACTGGTTGTAAAAATTAACCATATTCATAAGGAAGCAAAGTTCAGTGCAGATTGACTTGTGGACCTGGGAAGTAATTTCAGCTTGGGTACTCATTTGATGGAAGCCCCCTCTCTAGGCATTCTCAATCTTCTTCTCCTTGATATATGTATAAATTTCTTTTTAGACCAATAGATTTTTTTAATTTAATAGGTGAGATAGTTAATAAATAGCAATTGGTAAGAGAATTAATAAATAGTATGCATTAGGAGTTACAAAATTTATTAATTAAATTTAAAATAAAGAGTGAAATTGGATCCCTAAATATGAATAACAAATTTCACTCTCTATTTTAAATTTAAATAACAAAGAGCCCATTTGCCTCTTATTTTCTTTCATTAACTTTTCATTATAGAGAGTTTAGGGCATACAAAGAACTACTTAGAGATTAATTCTCTAAAAAAAAATATAATTTTCTTATTTTTTTTTAGAAATCACTATATCATTTATTTTCTTTTTCTCCCTTTCTTCTAAAGCATTATTGATATTTTCATTGGCAGTAGAAGTGTGTATGAGTTAATTTGGGTAATTTGTGGGTAATATCCTCAACCAAACCGTTATCTTCGGATTGACAAATCTTCAAACTAAAATTAAATCAAAATGATGTGAAACCATAATTTTAGATTGGTTTGGTTTATTAAAAATTATATTAGATTCAATTTAAATCGAATTAAGTATTGTGTCAATTTTAAATTTAAGTTGATTTCTATTAAACACTTATTTTAACTTCTAAAAATTGTAAAAAAATATATTTATAAATATCATAAGAAAATTATATATATATATATATATATATATATATATATATATATATATATATATATATATATATATATATATATATATATATTAGGAAATGAAAAGCGATTAACAATATTAATCTTCTATAAATTCAAATTATAACCATTAAAATGAAAATGAAAAAATAATAAAATATTTTAATAAATATAAGATTACTAAATGAAATTATTTACTATGAAATTATCCCCTAAAATATTATTAAATATTTTTATGGATTATTAAATTGATAATCCTTTTTTATACTATTATAATTTAATAATTCATAATTCATTTTTACGTATATTTAATAATTCGGGTTATAATGGTTTGAAATTTTATTAAAATTTTCTTTTTTTTTGAACCATGAGTAATTCTATATATTTACAAACCATGATTTTCGTTTTAGTTTGGATGAATTAATCAGCTTGATAAAATTAAAGATTTTTTTTTTTTTTTTTTTGTACAGCCCTATTTGGCAGTACAATTGTTTTGAGTTGAAGTAATGTAATGTTTCTACAACAATTTCTAACCATGAGACGTTTTTCCTAGTGAAATTAATGGAAAGTGAAAGCTTCCATTTCATTGTCTAATTATTGAAAAAGATAGATTGAAAAATGCGGATTGTTATATTATGGAATCCGGTCCATATTATATTATAAATTTGGAGTCTTAAATATTAATTATAATATATGTAATAAAAAAATTAAAAATACTTGTTGGTATAGTTGGTTAATAAAATCACTTCACTTTTTTGAGGTATTTGGTTCAAATCTTAGCAGAAATTCTACTTTTTTTCCCCATTTTTCAGCTATTCTTTTTTGTTTTTCCTTTTCAGTTTTTTTTTGCTTTTTTTTTTATAATATTTGCAATTAAAATTATATTAATGGTTAAATTATTTATTTATTTAATTATTTTAATTAAATTTATATTAATTTCAATAAGAAAAAATTACGTTAATGTTTAAATTTTTTTATAAATATTTATTTATTTCTATGAAATTATCAGTTTAATTTTTTATTTACATTGAATTTGATAAAATTAATAAAATTATTAAATATCATTTTATATTTATTTAGATAAATTATCTAATGCATTAAATAAAATTTACTTTTTATAAATTTACATAAATTTAATTATATATATATAAATTAATTATAAAATAATATTTTTAATTTTTTAATATATATATATATATATATATATATATATATATATATATATATATATATATATATATATATATATATATATATATATATATATATATAGCATTAGAAGAAATTTTAAGTATGTTACTATTTTTTGTAATGAACATGCCATTGTAATGAATATCTAGGGATACTAAAATGGATATATATGTCATATGTAATGAATATGAAGTTTTATTACAATGTACGTCTAAATATACTAAAATGAATATGTATGTTTTATGTAATAAATTTGCAAATTATCATATGTTATTTGCATCAGATGATACTATAAGTTTGTTACTATTTCTTGCAATGAACATTTAACTATTATCCAATGAATATGTATGTTATATGTAATGAATCTGAAACTCAAAAACAAATTATATTATAACTTAAAACCAAATTATATTATAAATTGAGTTATTAAATATTTTATAATAATTATTTTAATTATAATGATTTAAATATAACTAATTAAAATTATAATAATTATTAGATGGGAGAAACAAAAATAGTTTATATATTTAATTAGTTGATTCAATTCCAATTATTGAAACAAATAAAAAAATTGAAAAAAAAATCAGCATTTAATTTAAAAAATTTTGTGATCCATTTATAGTTTTTTGAAATGTTGAAGACTTTTAAAAAAAAATCAAATAATGAAAAAAAAATGAAATAACAGATAAATATACATTTTATAAGTAATTAACATACACTTTATAAATAATGAATATACACTTTATAAGCAATGAATATATATTTTATATTTAAAGATGAAATTCTATTTTTAAAAATAAATTATTTTGTAACTTGAGTTATTAAATATTCTATAATAATTATTTTAATTATAATGATTTAAATATATCTAATTAAAATTACAACAATTATTAGATGGGAGAAACAAAAATAATTTATATATTTAATTAATTGATTCAATTCTAAATATTTAAACAAATAAAAATGGAAAAAAATAATTAGCACTTAATTTAAAAAATAAAAAAAAAACTCAACTATTAATATATTATTATTATTTAAAAATTTTGATTTCATAAAATTATGAAACAATTAATTATATATATATTGTATTATTATTTTTTAAAAAATTGATTTCAAAAAATTAGGAAACAATTAATTTAAAAAAAAAAACCTAAACTGAAATTTTATTAAATAGAAAGATCATATATCAATATAGAATTAAGAAATAAAGGAATATAAAAAAACAATAGATCCTTAAAAAAAAAAAGAGACACTTATAAAAATAAAAAAATCCAAGTTGAAGGAAAGGGAGAATCACGTGTTTTTTGGATCCCAGTCTATAAAGCAACATGTATCAAGATCCATAATATAATTTGTCAAAACATGCTATCACAACTCTTAATTCCATGTAAAATTAACCTTAATTTTTTTGGGTGTGCGTGGACTACTGCCCTATATTAGATTGACAAAGGAAAATAAGAACCAATTTTCAAACACGTGTGGGAAGACAATACATTTGGGCATTGATACTTTGGTATTAAACCAATTAAGTCAAGACTAGTCATACCGAAACCGTGTTTGTATAATAATAGGAGAGGTACAAAATATGGATAATAATTTCTTTTTTTTAATATATATATATATATATATATATATATATATATATATATATATATATATATATATATATATATATATATATATAATATTTAAGGCCAAAATTAGATATCAAAACTTGAATTCTTAATCTTACAAAAAAAAATCAAAATTAATTTTATTATATCATACTATATTATATAAAATTGAAATTAATATTTAATTGTTGTTTTTTTAAATAAATTTAAATTTTATTAATCATCAATAGCTAAATAAAAATTTCAATAGAAAATGACAGGACATAAAATCAACTATTCTAACAAGAGCAAATTGATTCGCAGATTGCAAATATTCAATAAAATATTCAATTGTTATATAGTTAGTTTTCAAAAATTGTGACTACAATAGTTAAATAATGTGACAAACTATTGTTCTTTTTGTGAGCATTTGAAACTTAACGGTGAACAGATATACTATCATACTCATAACAAAAAAAAAAAAAAATTCAACAAGAAAAGACATAATAAAACTTCAAATATGAAAAAAAAAATAAAACTTCCAATATGAGAAGATAAAATAATATGAAAAATAAAGAATAATCTAATATAAAATAATAAAATGAAAAGTATCACCTAATATTAGTAAGTATAAATTTACCCACAAACATATAGTAAAAATAAAGATGAGTAGGCGAAAGAAGAAGTAAGGAGACAGAGATTGAGCTCGAATAGAAAGAGTGTCGAGTGATGATAGAAAATAAATTAATGGAGCCGGTGATAGATGTGATAATAACAGTAAGGACGAGATTATTCATATTAAATATAATAAAAAATATTGAAACCATTGCTTATCAAAAGAAAAAATTGGTGATAGTTTAAAAAATAAAACTTAAGAAAAAACTAGAGAGAAAAGGAAAAAGAGAGATGGTTATGATTTTTTTGGTCATTTAATTGTTGTTATAATTAAGACTTAATTTGTATTAAATTCAAATGTATCAATTGAGTGATTTTAGTTTTTTTTTTTAAATTTTATGTTCATTTATTTTAAAATTATCAATAATTATAAGAAATTTTAACATTTGTATGTTAGTGTTAATTAGAGATGGCAAATTTTTCGCCAACTTCTTCCTCTTTGCATAAACTCAATTCGCAACCCAACTGAATTTATACATTAATAGTTATATTTCAAGCACTATCTTTTAAACTTTTTAATTAAAAACTAGCTTTTAAACACAAAAACAAACTTTTGTTAAAAAAAAAAAAATGGCCACTAAAGTTTCAAATAAGGGTTTAGCTATTCCCACTATTTCAAATTTTCACACTCTCACTCATTCTTTAGTATTTAATACTCAATTACAAGTTTGCTATAATTAATTTTTCTTTTAAATATCAATTTTACTTTCAATTACATATTTTTTAAAAAAATAAATAAATATTTAATTTTTATGATATATGTGATTGTAATTCCAAAATTTATAAACTTATTTTTTAATCTTATAAAACTTAAAAGAATATGCTAGATGTTCAAGTAATAAAAGTAAAATAAATATATTTTATTTGTTTCATTAGTAATTGAAAAAAAATATTCTTTCAAATAATTTATGAAATATTGTTATGCTCTCAATACTTTCCACTTATAAACAAATTTGTATTTCTTTTTAAAATAATAAAATTGTATTCTTAAACTTTTTAAATATCTTTATATGTGTTTAATTTGTTTTACATATATATTATTTTTATGATAAATGTTATAATCTAATTATATTATAAAACAATTAATTGTATTATTATATGGAAACACATTATTTTTTATTTTTTAAAAAATATTTATTATTTATCAAGTCAAATATTAATTTTATAGTAAATATTTTTTTGTAAATTTATAAATATAAAAAAGATAGATTCTTAATCAAAAGAAATAAAAGACACATAAATTAAAATTTATCTAAATTTATAGCAAAAATAAATTTTTATTATAAAAAATTCATTTCATTTTTACAGATGATTTTTATTGTTTTAAAAAAATTTACCAATTAAAATAGGCAAAACTAATAAGGTGGAATTGAACTTTTTATATGCTTATTACGTTTGGAGAAAAATAGTTAAAATTAACTTATAAGAAAAAGTGTTAAAATTGACATTTTAAGAAGAAATTAATAACAATCAACTTATAATTGAGTATTAAATATTTTCAAAGAAATAGTAGGAGTGTGAAAAGAATTTGGAGGAGTGAGAATAACTCCACTTCAAATAATGATAATTATACTTGTTAATGATTAAATATTTATATATGCATTCTCATAAGTAAATACTAATTAAATCAAAATCATAAAAATAATAAGTAAAATATTAAATTAGTAACTATATATGTACACACATTAAATACATGTAAATTAAAATATGAATAATTTATTTTTTTGTTAATATATATTTTATATGTATAATAATACTAAAAATAAATAAATTTATTAATTATCTTTATGTATCATTTTATAGTTTAACTATAATTATTATAATTATTAAGTTACTAATTGATAGATAATCATTTTCTCACACTTAATTACAACCACTAAATAGATTAACTATTTCATATGAAAGTATTTTTTATAGTTATTTTGTTTTTAAATAAAATAACTTATTTTGTCTGCGAAAAAATAGTTTTTTAAGAAAAATAAGAATTTTATTTATATTTTTTCATAAATTAAACTATTTTTTCATAATTCCTTTTAGTTATAATTTTTTTTAATTTTACGAAAATATGCATTTTTTTTTTGCAAAAAAATAATTTTAAGAAAAAGAAAAATAGTTTTGTATTTACAAAAAAATGAAAATAATTTCTTAATTACAAAAAAAAGCTTTCTTATAAAAATCATAATTTTCTTGTATTTTTTAATAAATTAGACTTTTTTTTATATAGTTTATAAATATATAAATTTAAAATACTATTTTAATCATTGTAGCATTTTTCATTTTTAATTAGTGAAATGTAATAGCAGATTAACTGGATTATAATACTTTAAATATTTTAATTATATTGATTATTTATACCTATCTTATTAGCTTTAAAAAATAAAATTTTGTAGTTTGTTTTTAAATAAAGTAATATAAAAATTTGTTTATACGATATTTTTTGTAAGAAAATTATGATTTTTTAAAAAAGAATAACATTTTTTTATAATTATAAAATTATTTTTTCTCTTAAAATTATTATTTTATATAAAATAAATCATATTACAAAATAAATTATATTTTCATAAAATTAAAATTTTTTTCACAATTAAGTAAAATTACAAAAAATAATTTAATTTATCAGAAAATTAAATAAAATTATAATTTTTAATAAAAAATTATTTTTTCACAATAAAATAATAATAAAAAACAGGTCGGATTTTCTAATTTAATCTAAAGTTGGATAGGCACGTGACGTGGCCAAAAGTTTAAGGGTGATTTTATATACTGAGAAGGAGAAAAAGAAAAAAAAAAAAAAATCATAAGTGAACGTATAGAGATAGTGAAAGAAAAGAAAGAAAGAAATTAAGAGAGGGTCATACATGTAAATGACTAGCAAAACTAAAGAACATTGATATCACACTACTGCCTCAGAGAAAGAAGAAAAAATTGAAAGAAAAAGGACATCCCCTTATAAGATGCCATGTACAAAAATCCAATAAACAAGAAAAAGAAGGGTTGGAAGAAGGAAATTGAAGGAAAGAAAGAAAGAAATAAAAGAAAAGAAAAGAAAGATGATATGTTGTTTCTTTTAAGTGAAGCAATACAGTACATTTAGGCAGAGAAAAAAGCTGTAAGGGAGGGTCACTTTCATGAGGTGGTGTGGATGGTGGCATATAAAGGATCTAATCTATATATCAAAAGCATCCAGAGAGTCTCTCTATCTCTCTCTCTCTTCTTATTAGAACTATAATCAACTATATATTCTAACTGTTAGCTAAGTAGTAAAAATCTGAAAAGAACTGAATGAGAGAGAAAAAAAAATGAGAAACAAATTGGTTAGATAGAGAGAGAAACAGGCCTTTGATTGAATGAGAAGGGTTTTTGAGTTGGTGTTGTTTTGTTTTATATTGTATTGTATTGGGTAAGAGTGTGTAGTAGAACAGCAGGAGGAGCAGCTGGAGGAGCAGCAGAGGCTGTGATGATATCACAGAGATCTTTAATCTCTTCTCTGACCAAAACACTATTATCCTTACCACTGGCGTCATAATCAAGACCTCCTATAGGTCAAGAAAAAATTCATCTTCCCCTATAGTTGTAGACTATATTTACTCTTTCTCTATCACAACCCCCACCTTTCTGACCTTTCAACAGAGAAAATATGCAAGTGCGAAAAGAAATTTTTCAAGAACACTAGTATCCTTTTTGAGAAATTGGGTGTCTAATTATTTATTGGGTTCTTTAGTTTTATTGGGTTTTGCTTATATAACCATTTTTATTAGTGTGTAGAACATAAAAAGAATCCCAATTACCAATAGCTGAGAAGAAAAAGAGAGAGAAGAAAGGAAAGAGATGGGTTAGGCTGCAAATAGAGGTGGAAAGGGTGGGTTCTGGCTTCGATTTCAGGTTTAGGGAGAAAGGTTTTTCTTTTTCTTTTTTTTTTTTTGGGTTGTGGTGGTATTTTGGGGTGTGATGGAAGTGAAAATATTGAATGGCAGGGCCTCTTGGGAGAGGCAGCAACAACAGAAGAAGCAGGTATCAGAGTGGTGGCAGCAGTTGCACAGGCAACAAGAAGAGATTAGGAAGCAGCAGAAGCAAAGACAGAGTAGTAAAGAAACAACCACCACCCACTAAAGAAAAGTGCCCTCCATTAAAAGCTGGAACAGAAAAAGCACGCGGGCCTGAGTCTGGATCCTCCAAGGAATCATCATCATCATCACCTCCACCATTATCAACAACAGCTTCATCATCAACGTCAGCAACAAAATCATCAAGAGATAGTCTTAAATTCAAGACAAGTAGAAGGTGGAGAAGAAGAAGGAGAAGGAGAAGGAGAACAAGAACAAGATCATCACCAACCACCAAAACAACAACATTTCCACCATCATCAACAATTACCCTTTCATGTCCATCACCAATATCCCCAACAAGTTCAAAACCAGCATTTTTATCAAAGATTAGATTTACAGCAACTTCAATCCCCTTTGCAGCCACCCAAGAAACGATCTTACTTCTCTTCTTCTTCTTCTTCTTCAACCTTCCAGGAGCAGACCATCGAATATGCAAGAAAAATGGGAGAGAGTCACCGCCAAGCAGCAACGTCGTCAAGATTGGGGACAAGGAACACGGGAGGAGAGATAGTGGAGGTCCAAGGAGGCCACATTGTTCGCTCTACAGGAAGAAAAGACCGCCACAGCAAGGTCTGCACTGCGAAAGGCCCCAGAGACCGCCGTGTCCGACTGTCTGCCCATACTGCAATTCAGTTCTACGATGTGCAGGACCGCCTCGGCTATGACCGCCCCAGCAAGGCCGTAGATTGGTTAATCAAGAAAGCCAAGGCCGCCATAGATGAGCTTGCGGAGCTACCCGCATGGACTCCAACTACTGTAGTCAACAATAAAACGAGCACCCAACAGGATCAGATAACTGATGAGAGAGATTATCAACTTCCAATGGAAAATCTTGCTGTTCTTGGTGGTTCTGATGGTGGTGATACTAGAACAGCAGCAGCAACGACAACGGCAACAATGGGAAGTGATGTTCAAAACATGGAGCAGCAGCAACAACAACAACAGCACCTTCAAGAAAATACCAACAATGGTTCCAGTTTTCTTCCACCATCACTAGACTCAGATGCCATTGCAGATACGATTAAGTCTTTTTTCCCAATGGGTGCAGCGGCGGAAACATCCTCCGCTTCAATACAGTTTCAGAGCTACCCACCAGATTTGCTATCAAGAACCAGTAGCCAGAACCAAGATCTGCGGCTGTCGCTACAGTCATTTCAAGAACCAATTCTTTTGCAGCACCACCAGCAGCCGCCATCACATCCTGGTCATACTCAAAATGGACAGCAAGTTTTCTTGTCTGGAACTCCTGCTCATCAAATCGGAATCGGATTTGATGGGCCTTCTGCTGGGTGGTCTGAACACCACCAACACCACCCAACAGAAATAGGCAGATTCCAAAGAATGGTAGCCTGGAATAGTGGTGGTGCAGCCGATACTGGCAGTGGTGGTGGAGCAAGTGGCAGTGGTGGGTTTATCTTCAACACATCACTGCCACAAACACTGTTGCCTCCGCCACTTTTGCAGCCTTTATTCGGCCAAAACCAGTTTTTTTCTCAGAGGGGACCCCTTCAGTCCAGTAATACGCCTTCAGTTCGTGCTTGGATAGATCCATCAATCACTTCGGATCACCATCATCACAATCAAATTTCACAAATCCATCAACAACAATCACCAATATCAGGAGTAGGATTCGCCGCCTCCCTTGGCGGATTCTCCGGTTTTCGAGTTCCAGCACGAATTCAAGGCGAAGAAGAGGAGCACGATGGCATTCACAATAAGCCGTCCTCTGCTTCCTCTGATTCTCGCCATTGAAAACCCAAAAAATCTCGCCTCTAACAGGTCCTACCCATCTCTCAAATTCAAGATTTTTCATTCACCAAATCTTTGTTGTTCATATTGTTATTATTCTTATTCTTATTATTATTATGCAGGTCTGCTGGGAGATCAATATAGACCAAAGAAGAAGAAGAAGATGAATTCAAGATCGGTATGGAGGAGAAGATGATTTTGGTCCATTTTTGAAATGGTTCAATGGCAAATACCATGGGAAGAGAAAGATCTGAGTGGGATTTTTCAGGTTTTTCGATTCCGGGTTTGTTTGTTTTAGCTTTCAATGCAATTATTATATTGTGCTGTAGTCTTTGTTTGATTTCCATGTTTGATTGAGCATTCAAAGCTCAACTTTGTTTGATCTGTGTTTTTGGATTGGCTTTATGTGTGTTTATGTTGCTAATAGTGTTTGTTTTGTGAATGTTATTGGATAATTTTTTTTTATTATTATTTTTCCTTCCATTTCTAGAGTGAACTGATAGAAAGCAGAACAGTTCTGTTTTAATGAAAAATAGTTCTATTTTTTCCTTATTAGAGCAGACCTGGTAAGCATAATCTGGCATTATTTCAAAAAGAAATTATCACAAAACAAGGCAATGCAAACCCATATCAGCAAATATAGAAATTTTGCAGGAGTCATTACCTAATTGCCTACCCCTTCAAAATTTTGATTTGAGCTTGTTGTTGCTTTCTCTTTTATCAAAAAAAAAAAAAAAAAAAAAAAAGGAAAGAAATTGCATGTTTTCCTTTGTTTAGAAATATGGTCAATTTATTTTCATGCAGATGAAAGAGAGAGTTCCTCAATTGTGATTGTTTTTGTTTGTTGCTTTTACTGATTTTTCATGCCTCAACTACTTCCTAAATTCTGCAAAAATAATTAAAAGAGTAACCAATCTTTTACATCTCTATCATTGCTCGGGTTTCTGGGAGCATTCAACTACAAGTCATTTTCTCTCTACAGTGCAATCTGTTGGGAATGAATTATAACAGCAATTGTAAGATAAATTAGAGAATAGTTACACTAGTTCATTAGATTTCTATGTTTTGTTCTGTTTTGCTTTGGCTTTGATTAGATTTGAATGCAGAAGAACTAGATTTAGTTCAAGAATAGAAAAGGAAGCAAATCCCATATAAAATTTCAAGCAAAAATATTGTTAAATCTGGAAAAAGAACACCATGTTATCAAAATTAGTACACTTCCAATTCTATTATAGAGCCTATAATAAGATAAGAGTTGAAACTAGGAGTGTTATTTCAAGACCTACACATGCTTTAGGTTGCATTTAGACGACGGAATTGGAAATGGAGTCAATATTGAGATTTCTAACTGTTAACTTTTCGACTGATAGTGAACTGTCAATCTCGAACAGCTAACCGAGACAGACAATCTAAACAGACCTTTAAGATAAGTGGAGGATGGGAGTTGAAAAACAAGTGCTGTAGGTTGTTACCTTTACATTAAGATCAGGTAGAGTGAAGGAATCTAATAAAGGTCATGGTCTATGACATTGGTACTGTAATGAATAAGTTTAGATAAAATTTAACAGCAGGTAGACCAAGTGGGGTTAAGTGGAGTACATCTGCTGGAAGAACCATTAAAGGGGAATGGAGGTGAACACAACAAAGCTCAATTATGGAAGAATACACAGATGGATACCACCAAAATTATGCTACTTTGCCACCTGTATTTTTTGGTCCCCTACCATACCTCTCCTCTACTCTGTAAATCTCAGTCCTTCATAAAAATCTTTCTCCAGTCTAGCTGGAATTTTTTTTCTTTTTCAAGGGAAAACCACAAAAAAATTTAAAAGTGAAACACTTGGCTTCAATTAGGATAGTGACATTTGCTTTTATGCTTGCTCCTACTTTTTTTAAATATCAGATTGATAAACAGTTAAATAATCTCCCTAAATATATCATAATTAAGGTTAGATTATGCATAAGTTAATTAACCTATGCCAATTTTAGCATGATCTTAGCAGCTAATCATCCTAAATTTAGCAGCTAATCATCCTAAATCTAGCAGCTTGGCTGCCATACTCATGCCCATGGATATTTAAATATTTGATGTTTTTCAGAAATATGCAGAGTTCCTTGGGTTTAGGAATGCAAGATCTTGTTGTGTTGTTGGTCTTTGCCTAGTTAGGATGATAATCAATTCATAATAGGACAAGTGAGTTGTGTTGTTGTGTGTTTAAACTTGTTTAGTTATAAGTAGATTTGGATTAAAAATGGTACATATGACAGTTGAAACATTTCCCCTGCTGAGGTTTGGTGTCCCATGCCTCCGTTTTTTACACTGATTTTCCATTTTCCATTGTTGAAGGTATACATTAAGCGATTCGTCGTTTTCGAATAATCAAAATTTCAGTAATCGTTTTTTACACAAAAAGAAACCACTAATGCAAGGTATTTAAGATAATATTCAATGAACAATGATAGCCAAATCAAGCCATATAGTAAAAGTTTGTTGCCTTATTTTACACAAAGCATTCCAAATTCACACCAACCTCAAATGAAAAACAGAAAAACAGAAGACAATGAGTTCATGGAAATTTCTAAGCTATAATCCGTTAACTTGGAATCGATGCTTGAGATGAGCCAACATCTCTAGTATTGGTTTCTTGGGCAGCTTGATGATCAACAGTTGTGTTGGACAATTTTTTGGCTTTAGTACCTCCTTTCTCATTTGATAAAGCAGTTTTGGTTGAGAGTGTGATTTTCATTTCTGATTTGCTCACTTGCCTGCTATGACCTTTCTTTGGGTTATTAGGCAGAGCATGAACCCGAATCTCCCAAGGGCGAGCAGCAATCCAACGCTCTTTCCAGCTCCAACCCCAATTTTCTTTGCCAATGCTGTAATAAGCCTGGCCTAGATACTGGGTAGGATTGGCTCTCCACTGCAAATCAAATTAACCAATGATTTCCTTCAATGGGAACCATAACTTACATGCAAGAAAGAAGAAAAGCAAATAATTCATGGTTGGTGGACCTGATGAGAGAAAGCATATGCCATGGCTCTCTCGCGCTTAACTGCTGCTTCTTCTCTCTGTTGAATCCTAAAAAGGATTTCTTCCATGGTTTCAGAGCCTCCGCACCACTCTACCTATGAAATAAGTTAAAATAACCATTAAGAATATGACGATCACTTCACTGTTTTCAAGGCATGCGTCCAAGAAAATTTCACTTTCCAAAACAAGAAACAATAATATTAAAAGAAAAAAATTAAAAAAAACTTTGTTTTTATCTTAATCTATCTAGCACTTGAACTAATCTTAAATTCTTTTGCGTATTAGACATGCTATACCATATAAGATTACGGGTAATCCCAAAAGTTTAAATTAATTGAAATGAGCTATCAATATATATTGAGATCCGTACTCCCAAACTTCCCTTCCAGTTTAGGTCCACCAGGGGTCCAGGGCAGCTACCATGTAGTACTTAAACAACATACACTCATAAAGAATGAGTTAAACATCTCCCAAACAGGGTTAGTAAGTTTTGAAAGAGCATTGAACTTGCAGGCCACCATCTTTAATTTCAAATTTGAACCTCAAAAATTTTATTTATGTTATAAGTGAGGCAAGATAAAGATAGCAACAATGCACAATTGAATTTTCTGTCAAATGGAAATAAAAGCGTTGCCAGTTCACTAGAAGACATGTACCACTTGTATGAGGATAGGTTTAGCCGAATAGCTACTATTCTACAAAATATGGGCCAGGCTCATTGATTACTCATACTCCATCCTTCTCTTCCACACGCGTTTTGCTTTTTGATAAATTCTTGCTCATTTTCTTTTGAAGTACAAACAAAATGAACCAAAACAAGGGGAGCCTGCAGAAGTCAGCTGCAAATTTTCCTATAGCTCTGACTTTTTCAATTATCTTATATGAGTTCAAAATGACAATAAAGAATAATTATCTTGACTCTACTATCTATTGACTTACGTATTGGAGTGGGTTTGCACACGATACCCTTTTTTCGATTGTTTTTCTATTCATTTTATGAGTTTTCTCTTGGTTAGGATGACTCTAAATCTGCCGAAATATTTTTAGATGATAAGAATCAATCTCACGTTGAAAAATATACTAAAAATATGTATATAATAGTTTAAACTTGATTACTTAATAAGTTAGATCTAACTTTTTAGTAATTGTTGATCCAAATTTATTAAATCCAATTTATTTATGGGTTTAACTTACATCCATTCAAATTACTTTCATTATTTTAATTCAATTTCTATGGCTATGATTTACTACAACTTAACAATTGGTAGATAATTAAATTTTGATTTTTGGCAAAATAGAAATGAGGTTGGTTGGATTTCTAAAATGAGTTAACTTGAAGCTAATGGGAATTAAGGTATATACACTAACTTACCACCCCAAAAAATTTGTAAGTTTTGTGTTTTTATTTTCAAGTGGTCTCCAAACATCTACTTATAAAGATTTGAGTTTTTGAAGACATCCTTTAGAGAAATCTTGATAATGATTATCTTAAAAAAGGCAACCAAGAAACAAGAAATAATTGCCAAGTTTGGCAGAATTGTACCGTTTAATAAATGATGCAAGGAAAGCTATAATGCTAAGTAGGTAACAGTCATTAGTACCTCCAACTCTTGAAGCTTGGCCTCAAGTTTTAACTGATTTTCTAATTTCTTTTGTTTAATTCTGCCTTCTGTGACCATGTGGTGTCGGCGAGCTCTAATCTCAGCCTGAATATAACTCCATGAATGTATTTGGCTTAATGTGCTTGAAGCTTGCTTTTGAGTATCATTACCATGAATCAATACATTAAATCTTACTGCTCCTTTTAGACGGCGCATTGTCTTTTTTGCCTGAAAATGACCAAACCATGCGATTAAAGTTTTCAAATGATGTGAAATTTTATCATGACATAGAATTATGGCAAAATTTATTCGGCTATTATATGCAAATATATGATTTCGAAGGCATAGTGGGGCTTCGGAGACAGCAGGAAAAGTTAATGCTGGTGTAACAGCACCAATGAAATGAAGTGTGCTTGTCATCCATTTCTATAAATAAGTAGAAAAATTTCACTCTTCATCTGAAAAAATCCTGCAACATATCTTAATGAAATTGTGTATATGCACTAAGCCACATGGATAGTTTGCTTGTGACCAGAGAGATAAACTTTGCGTAGATAGTGTATAAAAGCTAACCCAAGATTTCATTTTACTTGGTAAATAATAATAATAATAATACCCATCATCTATTAGATATGAGGACAGAAAATATAGTAGATCAAATGACTAGGCTGGTGCTCGTTTGCGTGCTTGTGAACCAACCCAACAAACAAGGAAAGGATGCCTCTCCGGGCATCTGAGAATGATTCGAGCCGTTTAATGCTCATATGCACGAACTGATTAAATATACCATATATGCTCGAAAAGCAGTTTGAATCCGAATAGCAGCCACATGTTCTGCCAAATTCCCAGAAACACCATTATTTGTCTCTGGCCTGCCATTTTCAGGATCAGGACTATTTGATTCTTCATGAATGATGGAACTTCCTTCAATCCCATTTGCTTTTTCAGTAGCTGAGTGTACCTGTGTCTCAAATAAGAGCTAAAGTAAAATTAGATTTAAAGAACAAAGTTTCTTAATTAATCTTACAAAATTAGAATTCTTAATATAATGTACCTTTACTTTTTTTGATCTGCCTTCTTTCGTTTTCCTCAGGCTAATTATCGACCTAAACCAGTCTCCTGAGCCCATTTGTACAGATCAGGATGCTGAAGTTTATAGTTTATAGTGACCAATATAAACATGTCACAAGGAAATTTCCACATTCATCAGAATGCTTAATCTACATGTTTAATACTAATCTTAATCTACATGTTTATTATTATTATTATTATCATCTATTTTTTAACTTGAACCTCCAACCAGAAATCTCAACACTTTACTGCTGGAACGTTCCTCACATAGTGTTTAGATAAAAATCAATGAGATATTCATTTCATTTATAAATAAATATCACAAAATTTTATAAATTATATTGACATGAAACAAGGTATTATTAGAGACAATGACAATACACATTTGATAATTAAACAAATAACTAATTAGAGTGTATGTCCACAAGTCAAAAATAAACAATCTCTTTCTTAGTTTCACTAATCCTTAAAGAAATCTTTATACTTGTATATGAGCATTAACATAATACATAAAGTTAATGAATAAAAAAAAAAAAATTACCAAAACAAGAAGAAAATGGTAAAGAAATGAGAGAAGGGACATACCAGAGAAGCAGCAACAGTGACACATGTTTCTTGGGGGGTGGTGGTGGTGGTGGGTTTGAGAAGATCTGGGTGGTAGTAGTAATAAGAAGTTGAAGTGTAATATAAGAAATATACGATTGCCTACAAACTTACATTACTGACAACCCAACTAAACTGAAGCTTGTGTTTGATCTTGTGGAAGGTCAACAATCAACTACAATAAGGCCTACAATCAGGTGTCGTCCACAACACCAAATTCACTTGGGATTTGCCAATTATTTAGTACTTTAAAACAAGCCCTACCTTTATGTGGGCTGGGCTCCAAATTCATTCTGGACTTGGATTTTAATATCTAAAAATCTTTATTTATTTCATACTTTTTTTGTTTTTTTTCAAGAATAGCATTTAGATATTCAACAATTTTTCTGTTGAAATATACAACTGTAAGATTGTTTTTGTTTTCAAGTGATAAAAATTCTAGCTTTTGGATTCATATGCTAACCTAATATATGAAAAAGAAATTTAAGTCCACTTAATTATAAAAAACTTTTTCCATAATTATATAAAGCAAACATTCTAATGAATATTATTTTTATTATTTGTAACAATTTAATACTATTATGATTTGTTGTGTAACTTATAAATAAATAAATAAATAAATAAATAAATAAATAATATATATATATATATATATATATATATATATATATATATATATATATTTTAAATAAATATCTATTAATTTAATATTTAATAAATTTTATAATTATGATATTTTTAAATAAAATATAATAATTTTTTTAAATATATGAAATTTGCATATTTGTTAAATTAATTTTATAAACTAAAATTAGAATAATTTTCATTTCCATATAAATATATTATTTGTCATATAATATTGTCTAAATATTATGTCCGTATTTATAAATTTCCTTTTGAATCATTATTTCAAATCGTTTAGTTACTGAATGATGTGGAAGTAATAGCAAAAAAAAAATAATTTTAGGCGCTTAGATAGGCAAAAGCTTAAAAATATGAGATTGATATGATATATTATAAGATTTGATTGATATATTTTTATATACATGAATACTTTAGTTTTCATATTAGTATTGATTATATTTTTCTTATTAGAAAAGTTTCCTATTTTTTTTCTTTTGTACTATATATAAAAGGCCTAATATTATTAAATAGAAAAACTAAAAAACTATTATCTTCTCTATATTTATTGTTCTTGTTTTTCTCAATTATATTTATAACATGTTATCAACACGAATTTTTTTCCTCTTTTTTTCATATCGAATGACATATGAATTATATATGTTTTTAAATAGACATATGCATATAACTTAATATACAAATATATTCGAGATGTATTTATCTTACTGTGTCATTTAAATTAAATATATGTTTTTTTTTTTACTTATTGAGTGGGTATAAAAATAAAAATATAAAAAAAAAATTGTTTATATGTTGCTTTTTTTTTTTTTTTTTTTTTTTTTTTATAACTATGAAATCATTTTTTTTAAGGATGTAAATCATTTTTTTTAACATATGAAACTATTGTAAATTTTTTTTTTAAAATGATTATTTTAATAACAATATTTTTATTAGATAGGAAACGATTATAAATTTTTTAAGTTACAAAATCATTTTTTTTTTGTTTTATATACATGATCATCATTTTTATGAAAAAAAAATTATTATTATTTGATGTTATTTAATTTTCATTAAGTATATTTTAGTTCTTGAATAACTAACACTATATTTCAAATTATAGTTTCTAAAAAACTAGCACTATATTTCAAATTAGTTTTTAAAGAAACTAGTATTATTTATAGTTCCTAAAAAACTTATTAAATAAATAACTAAGGTATAAATTTTTGAAAAATTTTGGCCTAAGTTCCTGAAGAACTAAGTTTTCTGAAATCTAGTATCCCAATTCATTAGAGAATTATTTTATGTTTCTGAAAAACTAAATGCATTGTCTACAAATTTTTAAAAGATTGATTTTATTATAATCATATATTAAACAATGTTAATTGATGACCCTTGACATCATGAGTAAGAATTATTTATCATGGATACTAAATGTTGAAATTCTTAAATTAATCTTAATTAATTATTTATCTTATGAGATTTTCATGTTGTGTTGTCGTGATAGTATAATTTTTTGATGTGAAATTGAGAGCAACAAACCAATGTGACATATTGCCCATTAAGTTTGATTTTGTTGAATATGAAATTAAGCCTAACAAGATCTAGATTAGCTGGTGTTACTCTTTCGGGTATTGAAAATCTAATGTTGCTAAAGATTTTTCATTTGTCTGAAAACCATTTGACAGGTTTGGTACTCTAGTTAATTTTTGTAGGGTGAACTTCTTATTTGCCATATTTTATCTTCCTTTAACAAATTCAATAGATTACAAATTACAACGAATATTTAAAATATTTAATTGGTTAATCTATTATATATATACTCCTGATGATTTTATTTTAATAAATGAACAGTATTATATAAATGACATATAGATAGAAAATTTTTGTTATTCTTTTGCATTTTTTTTTGGACATGATTGAGATGATTATTTATGAAGAATTTAGTTTATATATTATACAGTAAATTCTATTTATACTAGGAGTATAGAATGATTATAGTGTACACTATATATTTTAAAAACCTGAACTTATGTAATTTACTAATTTTTGTCCAATTAATAGATTTAGAGTTACAAAAATATCGTGAAATTGATAATTAATTCAAGTTTACTGATAATTAGTTCAAATTTACTCAAGAGAGGTTTTCACTTATACTCACAGTATCTATGCCCTAAATTTCTTAGTGGAATTATAAATATACCATGATAAATATATTGTATATATATATTGGTTTCTTTTATTAGCAAGTATAATTTGTTAGTGTCATCGCATATTATTATTTTTTTTTATTTTTAACTAGAATTCTAGTATAAAGATTATTGTGCCTTATAATTAATGGTTAATTTGTCCTCAACTTAGCCTGATGCAAATATATTTTATAGTAATTGCCTTATTTTGACTTTTGAGTATAAAATTCATATTATTTATGTGTTTTATTTCAGTATGAAATTTGAAATAATTGAAAATTTATTACTTCATTATAAACATGAATTTATTATAAATAGTTGGATTGATTTATAAATTATTGGAGTTTACATGAAATTAGTTCAAATTTCTTTATTTTGAGTTTTAGATTTTTAAGAAAATCAATTTAATATTTTTGTTTTATTTCCAACACAAAAACTTTGATCATATTTACATTATATGTAAAAAGGGTCTAATGGATGAATATTTCACTATTTAAGATTTTTGTATTATCTAGAAGAGTTTTAAAGATCGATATGATCACTTGAAAGATATGCTACTATCACAAGTTCAATATGATTGGCTAAATTTACGCCTACAAGACTTGAAGTCTATTTTAGAATATAACTCAATCATGTTTAAAATTACTTAAGATCTGAAATTGTGCAGTAATAAAATTACATGCTCCTGTAGTAGCAGTATAAAAAGTGAAAATTTACAAATATTGTTTATCTTCTAGTGGTTGCAAAGAATAATTGCTAATAAGAAATCATCAAATAATGTCTACTAGTACAACTGCATTCCCTGAAATAAATGTTATAAATCATTTGGTAGATCATAAGATTCTGAAAGAGGAACTGCCTATATAGAGGACACAACTCAATTCAATATTGATGATTTTATGTAAATTCCCTGAAGGAGTAATTTGCAAAGATTTTACAAGTTGTGCATTATAATAAATTATTTCATTATTGTTTTATCCCCCCATATATATGGATAACATATTGCATTGAACCTGCAGTTCAAGCATTGAACTTATAGTTCAATAATTAGATCATGAAAGTTTGGCATGAATACTATTTTGTATATCATACATACTCTCCTTTGAAAATTGTATAAGAACATGTGCCACAAATTTTTAGTTGTGTCATGAAAATATTAATATTGCTATCTCGATTTGTGAAAATGGGTTTACAAAAGAGACTAAAAATTTATTTTGATGAGGTATATTTCTCAATATTAGAGGGAGGAAAAGCACCTGTAGTGCTAAAGAATGTTGAGAAATTTATTAGAAGCTCTTTAAATAATTTTGATCCATATATAAGTTAAAATGAATCAGAAGTTCATAAAATAACACAATTGCAACAAATTGCAATTTAACTGCCAAATGCATTTATAGATGCTAAAAAAGTGATAAAGTCTCATATTATAGCTGCTAATACCCTAGTAAGGATTGTGGTTCTAATTGCAAATAGAAAATTAATCAATTTTACTACACGCTAGAAGCGTGGATAGTAAATTGGAACTAAAGATAAAAATCCGCAGAAAATAAAAGCAGTATTACTCATAAAACCTCTTAAAGAGGAAGATCTCAGCCAAAGAGTTATAGCCAATTATGAGACACATACTGAGACAACAGAACAATTAGATCCTCCAGATATGATTTCTGGAGTTGATGATCTTATAAATGAAATTATGATATCTCAATTATTTTTGTGATATAAGAGAAAGAGTTAATAAAAATTCAATTATCGTCGATAATGAATTTGCCTCAACAATAGGTCTTACTGTTTTAAGAGAAAATCTGGATCTATAATCTATAAGTATAATTGAATATTAGCATAAACATGATTGATCATCATGGAAAGAGGCAATTACAGCAGAACTAGACTTGCCCTATCATTAACTATGAGAAAACTAATTCTCTTATTATGAAAATGATTATGTTTCGATACTTAATTAGTATGACAGTTAAAGAAAGGCTGGATATACGCCTTACGGAAGTGATATTTATATAAGAGTTCCAGAAAGACTAAAGGTATCATAAATGAATACACATTAAACATGTGATATATATTTCATCAAATTACAAAAATCCATATATAGATTAAAGTAATATGGGCATGTGGTATGATTGTTTGAGTAAATTCTTATTAAAAGAAAGATATGTGAATAATACACCATGCCCATTTATATTCATAAAAGACCATAGAATAGTATATGTTATTATTATAGTATAAGTTGATTTAAATATCAATGTGACTCCTAACGAACTCAAATAAGTATATACCTATTTGAAAAGTGTGTTCGAGATGAAAAATTTAAAGAAAATGAAATTTTGTATCGGCTTTCAGACCGATTATTAAGGAGTTCTAATACACAAGTACATTTATGTGGAAAAGGTATTTAAGCAATTTTGCATGGATAAATGTTTTCGCTTAAGCACATCAATAGGTGGTCAACTCACTAAAAGTGAAGAGAGACCCTTTTAGACCTAAAGAAAATAATAAAGAGCTATTTAGTTTTAATGTACCATATATAAGTGCTATAGGGCACTCATGTATTTTGCAAATTGTATCAGACCTGATATTGCATTTTGCAAAAAAAATTCCTAGTTAGATATAGCTCTGCATCTACGAAGAGATATTAGACTAGTATAAAAAGTTATTTTCAGTGTACTATTAATATTATAATCATATTTTGATTCATATTTGAAATTGGTCTATATGTGAATATTGGTTATTTGTTTGATCTCCATAATGGTAGATCTTAGACTGGCTATGTATTCACATATGATGATACTGCAATTTTATAAAGATTTTTATGGTCCTGAAGTACCTCACTAAAGATACTCCCCTTATGTCTTGAAAATAATGCAATTCGCATTACACAAACTAAAGGTGAGTATATCAAGGGTGATGAAGTCAGCATATAAACTTTATCCAAATTCTTGTATATATATGAACTCTAGAAGAGATATCCATCAAATTCGCTCGAGTGACAACCTAATAGACTTATGTACTAAGTCTTTACCTAGTATAGTATTTAAACGGTATTGTTTCATCGATTAGTATACGCCGTGTTAAAATTTATCCTTATCAGAGAGAGTGAATTAATATATGATTGTACTCTTTTTCCTTAGTCAAGTTTTTGTCCCACAAGATTTTTTTGAACAAAGGTTTTAATGAGATAATTTGTGCAATGATAAAATAGCACATAAAATGTACTCTTTTCTTTAGCTATATTTTTTTCCCACTGGGTTTTCTAGTAAGATTTTTAATGGGGCATATTCATGGCGTAAGTAATATCCTTAGGAGTACTATAAATAAATTATTATATGTGAATATTACTTAAATATATTTAGTTACAACCACATTTGAAAAGTTAGTTAATAAAATTGGCATACACTGACTAAGAGATATTTAATAGAAATCATATTTTCATAAGGTGGAGATTTTAGTGCACTGTACTTTTTTTCCCTTAGCCTAAGTTTTGTCCCATTTGGTTTTCCTAGCAAGGTTTTCAATGAGGCAATATTATGGCACAAATATCTATAAGAATAATATACTATTTTTCCTGCACTAAGATTTTTTCCCACTGGATTTTTTCTTAGTAAGGTTTTAGCGAGGTATATTTTTTGTAAAAGACATCAAGGAAGAGTGTTATGATATATTATAGGATTTGATTGATGTCTTTCCATATACATAAATACTCTAGTTTCCATATTAGTATTGATTGTATTTTGCTTATTAGAAAAGCTTCCTATTTCTTTCTCTTCTTTATTTTATATAAAAGGCCTAATATTATTGAATGGTGGAACTAGAAAAATATTCTCTTCTATATATTCTTTGTTTTTATTTTTCTCCATTATATTTATAACAGAGATGTTGATAATTTCTATTAGCCTGAAGCCATTTGGATTTTTGGCTTTTTGAAAAATTGATTTGAAGGGAAAATGGGTCAATGATCAAAACTCATAGCTTTTAGCTGTGATGTCTGTTGCTTTTAAGCCAAATTCCTTCATTTTGGCCTTTGAATTCACATTTTCGCATTTTTACTATTTTTGAAGAGTTTTGTTTTGCTTATAACTTTCAGTAGAGGACTTCATCTTAAGTGCTGTCTACGGCTTTTTTTAAGCTTTAATTTTGATATGTTTTTATGATTTTGACATTTTTTGCAAAAATCATCTTTCTTGTGTTATTTAATCCCCTGTCTATCTAATTTTTTGTTCTCAAGAATACTTTACGCTATGTCATATGGTATTAGAGTCATGGTGGTGTGAACCCTTAATTTTATACCCTCATCATCCAGCCGTAATTTGACACCTGCTAAGATTAGTGTACTAAGCAGAGTCAGTAAGACAATTCCGCTAGCCCGTTGGTGGATAGGAGTCAAGGGGGCAGTGTTCCTTGCAAAGGAGCAAGGGGCACTGCCCCTAGAGCGAAAAATGGGCTTTCAGTCACATTAGTATGAGGATATTTAATTTTTGAATACTGACACTTTTTCTACCATGACCGAATCTTCTATACCAGAGAGTATTTTTCTAAAACTGATTGGATCTTTTCTCATACTCACCATTTACTTATTCTAAAATTAATTTTGAATCTATTGAAACTAGCTAGTGAATTTTTTGAACTCGGATACTCTCAAAAACTGACCCGAAAATCTCAGAATCTGACTTGAACAAAAAATAGAAATTCATCCAGCACACCCACCTAGGCATGGGGCGGCATTGACACTCCACAGCGTAGCATGCCGCCCACCTTGTCGGTGGCTCCAGTGGTGTGGACTCCACTTTCCTTTCTCCTGTTTCTAAAATGCTCCTAATATAATTTTTCAATATTTTTTCAGCCTTACTCTTTTAGTCTTTTAACTTTTCCACTTTTCAAATTACCCTCACCCCCATTTTTCCATAAATACCTCTATTTTCTCCATTTTTTCACATCCCTTGAGTTAGTATTGATGGTTATCTACTAATTTCTCTCTTCTCCTCCCTCCAACCACTTTCTAATTAATTAATTAATTAATCTTTTTAATTAATTAATTACCTCACCCTAATCAAGTTAATTAATCTTGTTAATTAACTACAATTCTTTTTTCAATTTAAAATAAATCACTCAATTAATTAATTAATTAATCTTTTTAATTAATTAATTAATCCCTATTTTCAAAATCAAATTAATCATTTTTCTTAATCCACTCTTTATCCAAATTAATTAATCCATCCATCCTTTTGTGAGGCCTCGCTCAAGCACCTGGTTTGATCCACTAAAGAGAATCGAAAATACCCATTTGGGAGAAATATCACGATTGGAACCCATTATGATTTCAGAAAAATTGTATTTTGTAATTTGCAAAAGGAGTCGCCACTTTAATTTTGTTTATTTTAGTTGGAAAAATTAAAGGAAAAACCCAATTTGATTGACTCCAAAATTATACCATTTATCCTAAGGAAAAGTACTAGTTCTCGAATGACCAAAGAGGGCTTGGAGACTAAGTTTTGGTTAAAACAATACAAAAAATTAGTTTGGCTTAAATATAAAATAGCTTTTGAAAAGAAGTTTTTATATATGCATGAACAGATACAATATGATGTATAAAACAAATATTACTTGCGAAATGCATGACAAATATAAGATAATGATAATTATAAAACGCGAAAAGTAAAGGAAAACTACTTAAAACTATTACAAGTCAAAATATCAAAATCAGGGGATTTTTCCTCTAACCTTTATGGGTTTTAGGAAAAGCACACATTTTCTAAATATAATCTAAACAACTAAAATAAGAAAGAGAGTATTAAAACGATTATAATAAAAAGAATTAAAATTTTGACTTTTATTTAAGAAAAGTAATTTCAATCCTAAACTATGTGAAGAAGGTGATAGAAAGAAGAAGTTGTTAATTTTAGTAGAGTTGAATGCCTTAGAGATGGCAAGCCTGCGTATCTCTTTGAATGGGAATCAAACTCCATACAATTCTTCCTTCTTACGAATCAGGGGTTTTTAAGTCATAACTTTTGTTATCATGTTTTGATTGATTTTAAAGGGGCTTAGGGATTTGTTAATTAGGTCACATTTTAATTAGCAAAAATTAGATCTTTTCAGATTTAGATCTTGAAATTGAAATTGAAAAGGAAAAAGAAAGAACTTTTACCTTTGGCTTCCGTTGGCGAGGAACACAGGGAGCGAGCTTAGCACCAGATCTAAGTTCCACCTTGACCTGGTGATATCACGAGCACTCCTTTTGGAAGGACTCTTGAATAGCACGAACTCTTTTCTTGAAGGAAAGACTTTGAATCACCTTTGCTTGAATACCGCGAATTCCCTTTTTGAAAGAAATAGCTTGAGTCACACCTTTTCTTGATTAAGAAGCTTAGAAATAAGGTTTGGGGTGATTAGAAAGCTTATGAATAGGGTTTTTAGATGATTGAGAAGCTTATGAATAAAATTTTATGTGATGGAGGAGGTGTTGAAATGAGGATTTAGAGATTTGGAAAGTTAGAAAGAGAGTTTTGATGATTGGAAAGCTTAGGAATAGGGTTTAGAAAGCTTTAAGGAGAGTATATAAGCATATAATTATGTGTCCAAGTTGTTAGGAGGTGCCAGGTATTTATAGAAAAAGTTTGGGGCTAAAAATTTCACAGTTTTCATGTAGGATTCTGAAAGGGGCACGCTGCGGTAACTGGAGTGACGCTACGGTAGCCAATTGGCTATCGCAGGGACCTCTGAGGTAACTGCAGAGAGGGCTGCGGTAACCACCCACAGCCGGCCCGTGGGCTGCCACAGCTTGTTTTTCAACCCGTTCTCATCCGTCTTTGATCCGATTTGAGCCCAATATGATTCTATGCATTCAAATGTCAGTCATTTGGAAGTGCAAAATAGAGGGTTCACACCTTTTCATCATATTAATTAGTTAATTAATTAATTAATCATTTTAATTAATTAATTAATCTCCCAATCACCCGATCACGATAAAATAGAATTTCAGTCCAGTAAAACTCTCTACCTACCAAAAAATAAAGGTATCAGCCTTTTTTTTTCAAACCCAAAACAAATCAATCAATTCAATCAACTCCTAAACCCTTCCACTTAATCGTGGAATAAACTATATGAGTTTTGATTCCTATTCAATGTGGTACGTAGGCATGTTTGGAATCTAAATTTAAACCTCAAATCCAAATCTCAATCAATCTCCTTTCCCTTTTTTTTTTTTTTTATGTAATTAGTTTAATTTGTGGATGTTTTACTTTTCTCCATGCTCATGCATTAATCATGATATTATAATTATCACATAATATTTGTCATCCATGAAATTAATTTTTAAGTCAAATTAAACTTCAGAGCCAAATTTAAATTATTAAAAAACTAAAAACCTAGTCTCCAAACTCAACTTACTTCAAGACTAGTAATTTTATCTTTAGGTAAATTAATTGAAAATTAATGAATTAGAGTCAATTGAGTTTTTCCTTAATTTTTCCATTTAAAAATAAATTAGGGTAGTGAATGCCAAAATTATTTTCAAAATTAATCAAATTTGAACCCAAGGGTTTCATTGTGAGTTTAAACCTGAATGAGCATCCCAATTCCCTTTAGCAGATCGGGCCAGTGCTCGGGCGAGGCCTCATAGGTGGATGGCAATATAGGTAGTGGTCTTTATGACGGTGTTCAGAAGACTAGAGCCCTTATCCTTAGGGATGGTGCACTGTAACAATTAGAGCAGCATTTGGAAACACATATAGAGCAACAAATTGATAAAAAATTCTAGCATTTTAAGGAGCACTTTGATGCAATCACAGATCAATTGGATGCCAAAGGTATTGATGTGAACCGAAACTAGGCAAATGACAAAGCCAAGAGTAGAGATTGCTCGTGAAAATCCTGTCGAAAGACCTATTCCTATCTATTAGCGACAAAATCTTATGGATGATTTTGAGTTAAATGATGAGGAAGATTATGCAGGAGATCGATATGGTAGAAATGTCAAGAATGACGTTAGGACGGGGGAGCACATATTTGAGATTCCCATCTTCTCCTTATGAATAGTTGGAGTCAATCAAGTTCGAGGCAGGGACGAGGATCTCCATTTATATTTCATAATTTTATTACTGTTAAAACTTTATAATTTATATATTTTGATAAAATATTGTATATATTTATGTTAAGTTTTATATATTATTAATATTTAAAAAATAATAATGTAATTAAATACTAAATAATACAATTTCAAAGAAAACTAATAATATATATAGATAGCTTTAATCCCAATCCTTCTAATGCCAAAGCCGAACAGATAACTTTGATCCCAGCTTTTCTAACATCAAAGCCGAACAAATAGCTTTGTTCTTATTCCTTCTAACATCAAGGCCAAACAAATATTTTTAATCCTATTCCTCCCAACACCAAAACTGAACAAATAGTTTTGATCTCAATCCTTCTAATACTAAAGCCAAATAGATAACTTTGATCCTAACTATCCTAACCAACAAGACTGAACAGATAGTTTTGACCTTAATCCTCCCAACCACCAAAGCCAAATAGATAGCTTTGATTATAATCCTCTCAACCACTAAAGCTAAACAGATAGCTTTGATCCCAATCTTCCCAAATATCAAAGCCAAATAGATAACTTTGATCATAATCTCCCCAATAGTAGGGCTGAATAGGTGGCCTTGCTAAACCAATTTGAATTTCCTAAGTGGACCAAATCTCCAAATCTTAAAGTCTAGGCAGAACAGATAGCCTTGATTAAAATTCACCAAATCATCTTTACCTCTAACAATTAGGCTGGACATATAGCTTTAATTGAAGATCACCATAACCATTCTCACATCCAACTCCAAGGTCAAACCAATAGCCATTGACAAAACCTCATTTATCCTATAGGCCCTCTCTTAAAAGGTTCATATCTTTATACCATCTTTGTCCTTCATAAGGTTCAGTTTGCACAAAGCATGAATGTCCTCATGCATGATAAGCACAAGCATATATCACAAGCTCAGAGTCTGACATGGTATAGCCCATTCTGATATGGCACAGCCTAGAATCTGACATGGCAAAAGAGCATATAAGCCAAAAATCTAATGTTGCAAGAGCACAAACCCAAAGTCTGATATGGCATCTCTTCCTAAGATTCACTATCATCAGAATCGCCTTTTGCTTAAAGCCAATTTTGATGAGGGGGCAGCTGTGAACTCTCAAATTTGCACCATTATGATCCGGCTACAGCTTGACACATATTAAGAATAGTGCGCTACTCATACGGCAGTCCTGCTAACTGGTTAGCAGGCAGGGGTCAAGGGGGCAACGCCCCATTGAAAAATAAATTTTCTAAATATTTCACTTCCAATCGACTGCTTTTTAGTTACAAATCCATAGAATCAAACCGAGCCTAAATCGGCTATGAAACAGACCAGAAACGGCTAAAAATGTGCGAAATCAAGTTAGATTAGCAGTTTTGCGGCGTGCCATTGCGTTGGGCGGCATGCCCAGTGTGCCGGTGATGGGGCGGCACTCTCAGAGTGCTGTGCCGCCCTGTCAGCTGGCGCAATCTGGGTGTCGCCAGGCCAACCAGTGCACTGCCGGTGCCGCCGCAGGTATCTGTCGACACCCCTTCACCAGCTCTATAAAATGAGCTGCTTTCCAACTCATTTGAGGGGGAATTTCAATGCAAAAACTCTCTTATATTGCTCTATTAATTGTGCTAAAATTATGTTCGAAATTTGATACTAAAATCTATCATTTCAAATTCTTTTAATTTGCATTTATTACACCGTTTTGCTAACCTTTTACTATTTAAGATTCAACTTCAGGGTCCTAAATCCAAAGTGGAGCTTAGATTCGGAGTTAAGCTCGCCCCGTTCATCTGAAAATCGAGGAAAGTAATGGTATAATTCCTTTTGTCCATTTTCAAAATTCTAAACTCATATCTAAAATTCTCTTTAGGTCTAAAACAAAAAGGATCTAAAATTTATTATTTTAAGAATCAGAATCAAATTAATAAACAAACCAATACTTTTTTTAGAACCCCTCCTTCGCAAGAAGGAAGAACTGCGTAGGGTTTGATTTTTATTTAATAAGATACGTGGGCCGCCATTATGAAAAGGTATCAACTCCAAAATCTTTTTAATAACATTTTTTCCCTTTTACTTTGATTTATTTGTATTAATGCTTTATTTTTGAATTTTGTGTTAACTTAATTGAGGAATATGTGCTTTTCCTAGTACCTATAAGAGTTAGAGGAAAGATCCTCTTATTTTATTCGTTTTGATCTTGTAATAATTAAGTAGGATTTATTCTTTTACTTATTTATTGCCATTTCATTTCATTTTATCATTTATATCTGTTTCATTCATTATTTTATTCCTGTTCATACATACACGAAAATTCCTTTTTAAGAGTTATTTTGCAAATTTTAGCCAAACTAAAGAAAATTATATTTTCTCAATTGTGTAATTACCAAAACCTAATCCCCGAGCCCTCTTTGGTCACTCGCGGATTAGTGTATTTTCTATTGGAATAAATCAAATACTTTTTGGAGTCAATCATTTTGGGTTTTCTTTAATATTTTCAATTAAAACAAGTAAATTAAAGTGACGACTTACTTTCAAAACTTCCAAATTACATAAATCAATTTCTTGAACTCACAACGAGTTCCAATCGTGGAGTTTCTCCTGAAGAGCATTTCGATTCCTCTCGGTGGATGGGACTGGTGCTCGGGCGAGACCTCACAATAGGCTTGCTAATTTTTATGGGCATTTCATCAAGAATTTTAGCACCATTACTGATCCAATTATAGAATGCATGAAGAAGGGCAAGTTCCATTAGGGTGATGAAGCATAGAACAATTTTGCCATCTTGAAAGAAAAGTTATGTACTGCTCTAGTCTTGACACTTCCAAATTTTGATAGGCAATTCAAATTAGATTGTGATGCAAGTGGAATGGGCATAGGAGCAGGTTTATCCCGGGAGCATCGAACCTTATATTATTTCAGTGAGAAGCTCAGTAATGGAAGACGAAAATAGAGTATTTATAACATGGAGTTTTACTTGGTCATATGAGCATTGAAAACATTAGAACAACACCTGATTAGCAAGGAGTTTGTATTATATTCTAATCATAAAGCTCTAAATATTTGAACAACTAGAAATAGATCAACAAAGACATACATGCTATGTGGTGTCAATTTTTACAAATGTTTCCTTTTAGATTACATCACAAGTCAACGGTGTAGAATGTTGTTGTAGATGCCCTGAGCCAGAGAGTAGGTTTGTTAGTTACCTTAAGCTAAGAAATAATTGGTTTTAAGCATGTGAAAGATTGTTATGCAAATGATGAAGATTTGGGATAGATTAGGAACATTTGTTCTTGTGGTCAATCTGTGCATGAATTTTATATCCAGGAGGGATATTTGATGTATGGTAATCAGTTTTGCCACCCTAGCACTTCATTACAAGAGAAGGTAATTTGTGATTTACATGGTGAGGGATTAGCTACATATCTGAGGCGAGATAAAATTGTTGCTATAGTTTGGGAGCGTTCTTATTAGCCATAAAACTTAAAGATGTAAGATGTATGTTCAAAGATGCTATGTGTGTCAGACTGCTTAGGTATAATCCAAAAATACTAATTTATATATGCCTTTACCTATTCCTGAAAATATTTGGGAAGACTCATCGATGGACTTTGTTTCAGGATTGCCTCTGTGAACCTTCAATTTTGCACTTTTATTCTCTGACCGCAGCTTTACACATGCCAAGTTTAATGCGCTACACAAAGCTAATACGATAGTCCTACTAGCCGATTAGCGAGCAGAAGTCAAAGGGGCAGCACCTTGCCCCTTGAGCAAAAAACAAACTTTCAGTTACAATAGTATGAGGATACTTAATTTTTTGACACTGACACTTTTCCTATCCTGACTGGACTTTCTGTATTAGACAATATTTTTTTAAAACTGACTAGATCTTTTTTCAAACTGACTGTCTAGACATTCTAAAATTAATTTCGAGTCTATAGATACTGACTGATAAGATTTCTGAGCTCTGTAACTCTAAAAAATCAATCCAAAAGTCTCAAAAATTAACTTGAAACTTTTCAAAATTGACCAAAAAAGATCTCAAAAAACGAGCCAGACCCGGTCCACTTGGAGCCACATTAGTATGACTTGGATTTGCGTCAATTTGACTCAGATCAGCATCAGTACTATGCGGATCCATGTCCGTAAGATGTAGCGGCCATGTAGCTTTAAGCGGATATGCGCAAAGCTGACATGGATCTGCCTAGTGCTGACTCGGATCCGTGCCCCTCTGCGTGGATCCACGTCATGCCTAGCGCTGGTGAGGATCTGGGCCCCTCTTCGTGGATCTGAGTCAGGTCCTCGTTTTTTGCCCCCTAAAATGACCAAATTACCCTTTTTTGCCTAATTTTTAACCCTTTCTAATCCTACCCTTTGTTGTCTTTTCACATTTTCACTTTCTAAATCACCTTCACCTCATTTTTCCTATAAATAGCCCTTCTATTTTCTCATTTCAATACACCTATTGAGTTAGTATCGATAGTTATCTACTAATTCTTCTCTTCTTCTCTCTCCAATCACTTTCTAATTAATTAATTAATTTTTTTAATTAATTAATTATCTTACCCTAACCAAGTTAATTAACATTTTTAGTTAACTAAAACTCTTTTTTTAAATTAAAATTAATCACTCAATTAATTAATTAATTAATCTTTTTAATTAATAATTGATCATTTTTTTCCAAAATCAAATTAATTCTTTTTTTTAATCCACCCTTCATCCAATTTAATTAATCCATCCATCCATTTCATCATATTAATTAGTTAATTGATCATTTTAATTAATTAATTAATTTTTCAATCCATCCAATCATCCGGTCCCGATAAAACGGAATTTCAGTCTGGCAAAATCCTCCGCCCATCGAAAGCCAAGATATCAACCTTTTTCTTTCAAACCCAAATCAAATCAATCAATCCAATCAACCCCTAAACCCCTCCACTTAATCATGGAACGAACTACGTAGGTTTTGATCCCCATTCAATGGGATATGTAGTCACATTTAAAATCTAAATCCAAACCTCAAATCCAAATATCAATCAGTCCACTTTTCCCTTTTTAATTAGTATAATTTGTGGATGTTTCATTTCGAATTTCTCATTGCACTCATACCATGCTCATACATTAATCATGATATTCTAATTGTCATAAAATATTTGTCATCCATGAAATTAATTTTCAAAGTCAAATTAAACTTAAGAGTCAAAATTTAGATCATTAAAAACCAAAAATCTAGTTTCCGAATTCAACTTGGTTTGAGGCTAGTGATTTTATCTTAGGTAAATTAATTGAAAATTAATTAATTACAGTCAATTTGAGTTTTTTCCTTAATGTTTCCCAACTAAATAAAATTAAAGCAGTGACTCCTAAAATTATTTTTTAAATAACCAAATCTGAACATGAGGGTTTCATTATGAGTTTAAACTCAAATAAGTATCATAGTTTCCTTAGTAAATTTGGCCGGTGGTCAGGCGAGGTTGTGACAAAAGGGAGCAAATTCTGATTTTTGTTGTTGTTGATAGATTTTATAAGATAGTTCCTTGCAAAAAGACCTCTAATGCAGTTAGTATAGCCAAATTGTTTTAGTTCATTTGCATGGTGTACCAAAAACAATTACTTTAGACAATGACAGTAAATTTCTAAGGCATATTTGGTTGACCTTGTGGAAACTGTTTGGCACATCTTTAAATCTTATTGGCATGGCTCATCCTTAAATGGATAGTCAAATGGAGGTAGTCAAACACACTCTAGAAAATCTGATTTGCATTATTTATGGTGACAAACCTAATGAGTAATATGTCGCTTTACCTCAAGCTGAGTTCACCTACAATAATGTTGTTCATAGTGCTATTGGTAGATCACCTTTCTCTATTGTTTATACAAAGGTGCTACATGATACCTCGGATTTAATTCAACTCCTTAAAGATGCAGAAAAGAGTATTGCAACAGTTCATATGGATCAATAGATGGTAGAGGTGTATAAGTAGGTCAAGCAGAAATTAGAAGAGACCAATAAAAGGTAAAAACAAATGGCTGATAAACACAAACAAAAGCAAACTTTTGCTCAAGGTAATCCAGTCATAGTGTTTCTTTGGTGTGAGAGGTTTCTAATGGGTTCTAATAGCAAGCTTCAGCTAAAGAAGTAGGCCTCCACATTATCAGTAGGAAGATAAATGACAATACTTATGTTAGTAATCTTCCTAGGAGCATAGGTATTTCGAATACATTCAATGTTGCAGACTTGTCTCCTTATCATTCCTTTGAATAGCCTCTATACCCAGATAAGGAAACCAACTCGAGGATGAGTTCCTACCAAGTGGAGGAGACTAATATGAAAGCAATAATAAAAGAATTTTTAGGCCACTCATATAGGCAAAAGCCCAAAAATATGAGATATTAATGATTTCTACTAGTCTAAAGCAACTTGGATTTTAGGTCTTTCGAGGGCATGATTTAAAGGGAAATGAGCAAATGATCAAAACTCACTGCTTTTAGTTGTGATGTCCACTGCTTTTAGGCTAAATTCCTTCATTTAGGCCTCCAAATTCGCATTTTTACTATTTGTGAAAATTTTTGCTTTGCTTATAACTTTAAACAGGGAAGTCCATTTTGAGCACCATCTATAGCATCTTTTTTTATTTTGATTGTTGCTTTAATCTTAGTGTGTTTTTATGATTTGCTATTTTTGGTAAAAATCATATTTTTGTGTTATTTATATCTTATCTATCTATTTTGGGGGCATTCAATAATATTCAAATTACAATTCTAATTTTATTCTCAGTAACACTTTATGATACATCACCAAATATTTCTTAACAATTTCAATTGTTAACTACGAACAACTAATCCTTAGCAATTAGTCATCAATAATTGATTGCTAATCGTCAATTCTTAACTTATTGATTATTAATAGCTTATGACAGTTTTTGAATCAAATAAGCACTTGTTTAAGCCAAAATTTTAGATTTAAAACTTAAAATTTATATTCAATCTTCAATTTTTCAATATATGAGTCAAGCTGGCCTACAAATCATCTAGCCACTCTTAAAGGTGACTAAAGCATTGTTTGAATAAATGGTTAAGAGCTAATGTTTGGCCTTTGATGCTTTCAACAACAAATTTGAAATGTTTGATAAACTCGATACTTAAATAACGTTTTAAAATCGAGAAATTAATTGTTGAAAATTATAAACAAAATCCTAAGAATTGAAAATTTTAACATTAATATTTAGCAATTTAGATTTGGTTGATACCTGCTAATCACAGTTGTTAACTGTTCAACATAACTGCTAAACGAAATAAATCTTAAGTATTTTTTCTCTTACCTTTTAAGAAAACTTTGAATTTTGATTAACGTGAAATCTATTTTCATTATTTTTTTTAAATTCTATTAAAGTATGATGGGCTTTTCCTAGCAGGTCATAGACTCTGAGGCCACCCATTAGCCAGAATAAGAGGGTTGAGGTGTTGGACAAGAGGCTTGAGGCTTGAGGTGCTAGCTGGACCTTAATTGAAGGTGTTGAACTTTAGTTGATTAGGAGCTCAAAGTGTTGGACTTAGGCCAAAGATGCTAGACCTGAGTGAGTAAAGTGAATGGAGTTGGGCTTTTGTTTTGTCAGGCCTACAACTTGCATCAACAAGGAAAAAAGGGAAGAGAAAATTTAGCATTAGAGGGCCAAGCATAAGGCTTAGCATTGGCCCTTTGATGCTTAAGTCAATGATAGCATGTACGGAGCCAAAGGCTCAGGGAAAAGAGTGGGTTTATAGAGATGTTACTATTGTTTTTCCTAGTTTTGAGTGAAAGTGCTTGATTCTGGCTCTCATTGAGCTAACCTTTTCCATTGGAGAAAGAAGGTAGTGAGCTAGACTTATTTGGTGTTGCCAGCATGAGGAATGAGTTAGGTAGAGAGCCCTCTAAGACCAACCTCTTCTGATGGTGGTCGTGAAGAGCTCCTCAAGATGATCAAGATGTGGTATTTATGTTTGGGGAATGGAGCGGCTACTCATGATTAATGGACCTTGATCACATCCTTTTATAGCTATACAGAGGAATGATGTATTTGCATTAGTAGTCATAGAACCTTGCATTGAGATATTCAAATATGATTATATATTTGAGGAGCTTGTTAGCAGTTGTTGGAGATGATGTTCCTTATAAGCTAAGTAAGATCAATTAAAGGTGAGGCGAGGCACTGTTGGAGCAAGGTGCTTGCTGCTTGAGATGATTGTTGGGATGAGATGCTAGGTGGCATGTTCATGAGGCCTTAGACTTGATTGTTGTTGGAAGCTTGGTTTTGATTTATTGATTATGTGAGATTTGTTGTATAGAGCGGTTGAACCTATCTTGGACTTAGCTGAAACAACTTCTTTTTTTTTTTTTTTTTTGGGGGGGGTGGGTAGTAGCTCCTTTAGATATACCCATTTTTAAGAGATTTCAATTTTCTTAAAAAGGTTTTTCCTCCTTTCGATAGGAGTTTTTATTGTTTTATGAAAATCAGTTAAATCATTAATATCAATAATTCATTCTTTTATTTTAATGGGTTCATTTTAATCATTTTACATAAGTCAAATTTATTTTACAGCATTTAATTTAAACTTAAATCTAAATTTTCTAATAAAACGTTTAAAAAAAATAATAAGAAGAAGAAGAACAATAATGATAATAATTTAAAACAAATTCATCTTCTACCTTTATTACCATTATTAATCATTTATTTATAAATATAGTGTTATTAAAATAATGATATTATCCTTTTTAAAATTAATCATAATTATAAAAGTATTAAAAAAATAAATCCATAATAAAGTTCCTAGAATGAAATTAGAATTTCTATACGCATTTATTTAGGTTAATCGAAACTCGTTAGAGAGTCTCATTTGCCGCTAAGTGGCAAAAATCCAACCGATCAAAATTACAAATATCTGTTTACTAATGTCATGGTCCCGGCGGGGCTCGAACCCGCGACCTTCGGCTCATAAGACCAACGCTCTAACCAACTGAGCTACGGGACCTCGTTGTCATCACTGCTTACATATAATCTAAGAATAAAAGTAGGTAGGTTATTTCATATTTTCATTGAAAAAATATTATGCCCATTTCATGTCAAAAATTTTTAATTTATCAATTTTGTCTCGATTTGCAATTTCAATTACTATTATGTCCAATAATGAAAGAAATTAATCAAAATTAAATTAAAAAAAATCATAACTAAAATAAAATAATTATCCTAATTTTTTTATTTTTTTACACCATATTTTTATTTCAAAAAAAAATTTCCTCTTCATTTCTTTTCTTTTTCTCTTTTTGTTCCTTTCAATTTAAAAAGTCCTCTATTTCCTTCTTTGTACCATACACCCGTCTCAAAGGAAAAAATTGATCTAATATAATAATAATTAATTAATAATTTTATGAAATAAATTATTTTCGGTGAGATATAAAAGAGAAAGTGCAATAAAAAGTGATGGAGAAATAGAGCAAAATGAAAGAAAATTTTAGTTTATTTCAATTATAAATATAATATATTTTTTTTAATTTTAATTTCGAATATCTTATCTCAATTTGATATAATTGCAATTAAATTTGAAAATTACGATAAAATTGATAAAATTAAAAATTTTAGATAAAATTAAAAAAACTTCGAATTTTTTTTTTATTATTAAGCCGACATTTGAGAAAAACTTCGCTATTGTATGCTGTTATATTTTTTAATGATCATAAGCGGTAAAGATATCACTATCACATGGCTAAAATTTTAAAAAAAAATAAAAATTTAATTTTTGAAAGTTGCTCATAAATTTCTTATAGTTGAAATAACCTAATATAGGCTTTCATTCAATTCTTTTCCTTCGTTTGGTTTATAGTTGTGAGAATGTTTCAACTTATAAATATTTTATATATCAAAAGAAAAATCTAATTTTAGATGATTTTAATTTATCTTTTTTTTTTTAAAATTTTATCAATTTTAACCTAACTTTATAATATTTATAATAATAATATTGACCACTTTAATAAGGAGAAATTAATGGAGAATGAAAATACGGGGGAATATTCAATTCGGGATCTGAACTTTTACAAATTGCTTAATTTGATGTCTTATAAAAAATTTCGTTTAATAAAATGCTTAAAATCACTAAATTGGCTCAATTAAAGGTTTTTCTGTTAAAAATAGTGGTTTTCGTTTGTGAAATTAGGAAAGTTAATTTATGTGAGACCCATATATATTTTTAAATATAAAAATTACTAAAATTTAAAAAAATATATATTTTAAAATAATAAAATATTAAAGTTAAAAATAAAAAAAAAATAAAAAAAATAAAAAAAAAAAAACCACATCTGGTTGGCTAACCCAAATCTAAGTTAGATTTTAAAAGTAAAATCCAAATTTTCATCAGATTGATTATCCCATTGGGAGTCTTCCAAAAAAGAACACTCTTTATGGAACCTTAACTATAGAGGTGGTGTTTGTGGTGATTCTGCACCATACACTAGGGCTTGATACAGGTTGACATTGTAAACAAACTGTTGATGGATTGGAAAAAAAACCCAAATTTGGAGCCTATTCTTGGGCTATAGCTGTTAGCAGTGGTGGAATTAGGTGGTGTACTTTGTGGTTATATTATTATTGCGCTGTTGTTTTTATCTCACTATAAATATTGGGGTTTCTTGTTCTTTAGGAATTGATGTGCAAAAGGCCCTTCAATCAATCACTATTGTCAAAGAAAATCAAATTCAAAGACTCTCTTCTTTTATTTCTCTATGGATTAATGGGTTGTTGTTTGATTTGGGTGAAATGGAGAAGAAGAAATGGATTTCAGTGGATAGTCGATATAAATTATTTTAGGATCAAGACATATAAAACCGATCCCAACAACTCCGAATAATGTTTAAACAAATTCTTTAAAGCTAATTCCCAATTAGGTAATTTCAATTTGATTTAAATTAATTCAATCAAAATACCCTAATATATTATATTCACAAAGTTTTGGACAAACAAATGTGAAACAGACCTATAATTTCAATGGAAAAGACTTCGAAATGAAATGGGTATGCTGATTTTGGAATTAGGTTGGAATGAAACTTGAACAATTGATGAAAACCCATCGAGCATGAATTAAGATGACAACAAGCAACGAAGAAAACGAAAAGAACTTTGTGAACAATGTCAAGTGCTCTTTACTTGGTTTACTTTAATTGTGGCTGCTATGGTTATAAGAAAGAGCAGTGTCCATTGAGCATGAAGATGAAGAAGAGTGAGTAAATAAAGCAACGAAGTTTCTTTTTTTTTTTTTTCCCTTTAATTTGTTTTTCTATCTCTCTTTCGATAAATTTGAGTAAATTGTTGATAGAGTCCTTGCATCATGGTTTGTTTGTGGATTTGCATCTCCTTTTATTCAAATTTGGGTTTCATTTTGAAATTCAGATCTGGATTTGAATTTTTTTTATTTATGTTTGGATTTTTTGAACTTTATATTTTAATTTTTAATAATTTTATTATTTAAAAATGAAAATTAATAATATTTTTATTATTTAAAAATAAAGTTTAGTATTTTTTATTATTTAAAAATGTAAAATGTGTTTCTCTTATGATATTATATGTCCACATAACGTCAGTTATAGTTACGTGATAACATGTGACAGAAAAGTTTTTAATTGAGTCAATTTGATAATTTTAAATATTTAATTAAATGGAATTATTTACAAGATACTAAATTGAGCATTTTACAAAATTCAGGTACCGGATATTCTCTCATGAAAATAGACATGTAAAACTTTTATATATATATATATTTTTTTTTTAGTAAAGTGGTGTTATAACTAGTTTGAGAACACCATACCCATTATTTAGTGAAAAATTGAAAATCTACTCATGTTAAAACTACGTACAGGATATTATCATTAAAAAAAAATGTAAAATAATAATAAAAAACACATCATTTATGGTATGATTTTAAAATTTGAAACTAATATAATTTTAAAAGGCAAGATATATTTTGGGGGCCCTGAATTTTTACAGATTTATTTATTGAGCCCTTAAAAATTTATTTGTTTACATCAAACTTTCAAACTTTTCTCATATTAAAGGACTTTTTTAAGGCTGTTAGGTTGAGTAAAATGTGCATTAAAAGTGCCTGATTACTTTTAAAGGCAAGATTAGGATTATTAATACTGCTGATTAAAAAACACTTCAAAAAAATTAGAGAAAAAAAAAAAGAAAAGAAAACGACACAGTTCTTAAAAAACAAATTCATCCTAAATTTTAAAAACCCTACCTAAAACAATTTGGAAAACTCAATTCCTTTCTCTTCTTAGTTTATCATTTCTGATTTCTTTCCCTAAACCCATCAACCGATCTTCAACCTTCGTCGTGTTCTGATCTAAGAATTGCAATTTAGTACCCTGTCTCTAATACCCACCCTATTTCATTAAATAGGGCAGCGTGGGTTTGCAAATTTAAAATTTGAATTGGGTTCGGAGTTGACGGATAATACTATAATCTGCCCCAATTATATATATAATATATATTTTTAATTATATATATATATATATATATATATATATATATATATATATATATATATATATATATATATATATATATATATATATATATATATATATAATTTTTAATTTCTAGTTAATTTATTTTATGTAAAAGATAAATTATATTGTATAGATACGTACAAAAAAAAAAAAAAAGATATATATATATATATATATATATATATATATATATATATATATATATATATATATATATATATATATATATATATATATATGTGTGTGTGTGTGTGTGTGTGTGAAACATTAATATTAAATAATTTTTTAAATAAAAAAAATGGATATACTCATGTGTCCCTACCCTACCATAAATAAATATTATTGGGGCAGATACAAGTAATGGAAAACTTGTCCCATACTTGCTGGGATTTTTACTAGTTTAGGTATTTTTTGTAAAATATTTTTTAATTTATATTATTTTTATTTAAAATTCTCAATTTAAGCTTGTTATAAAAATATTTTCCAAATTAGAGTATTTTTTAAGTCAAAAAAATTATTGACCTCTAGTGAAAGGAGCGGCTAGACCCAACTGGCTTGCTCCTCACGTCCACAATTTTTTTTTAAATTTTTTTTCTTTTTTTTTTGTTTATCCATTATCCACTAACAATTATATTATTTATTATTTCATTTTCAGGACAAAAATTAAATTTCTTTGTGATTTTATGAAATATTTTGCTGGAAATTAATGTTAGTTTTGTTAATAAATTTTATTAGTATATTAATATATTTAGTTAAATATGTTTATAATTTATAATTTTTAATATTTTTCTTGACCCAAATAATATTTAGTATGTTGTTAATAATAAATTATAGAACATGCACAAGTATTAATATGTTTTCATTACATTGCTATTAATTTTTGTGAATGTATACACAATATTTAGTATAATTCTTATCATTTTAAAAATTTTACATAAAGTCACTACTATTTTATATAATTAATATAATATAATAAAATTATTATTTTTAAATATAATTGATATAATTAAGCATAATTAATAATTATCATATATCATTAATTATAATATATAACATAATATATGATAATTATTAATTATATATAATAATTATAATTATAATTTTATCACATATAACAAATAATAATTTAATTAGAATATTAGAAATAATATAGTAAGTATAACATTCATAATTATTATACTATTTAAAAAAAATTCAAAGTGACAAAATAAAGAAAATAAAATTAAGAAAATTTATTTAAAAAAAAAAACAAGTGAGGGAGAAGCCAGAATAACTCCAGCTGCTGGTGGTAATAGCGGTCAGAGTCAAACCATTCCCTCCACCAGCGGCCAGCTTCACCCATGCTATCTCAGCAAAAAAATAACTTAAAATGAGAAATAATTTTAAAAACAATATAAAATAGTAATTTAAAAAAAAAAATAATCTAAATTGAGAATTATTTTATAAGAAAATCCCAAATTAGTAGAAAGGCCATGCTTGCCCCGCCGCCGTTCCCAGTATGATCACCAATCAACTAACCATTACCGGAAAGGCGACTAAGCCAAAGAAATACATGAAGAAGGAGATCACGATGAAGGTCGACATAACTACTACAAATAGAAATGGAGGGAAGGCATGGTAGATTGATGAGGCAATATAAGATTAAAGGATGTCATGTGTCCTCACTGTAAAACCACCGGCCCAAACCTAAAATTCATGCAAATCCACCATGATCATCTGAAAATCCCCTTCAAGGAAGGAAACCTTATAAATTTACACTATTCATGTTCCTGATTCTTCCAAATCTCGTCTCGGTGTTAGGGGCAGCTTTAAAAAGTGGTCACGGCTACAGTTTACAAAAATTACTGACTTCACATTTTTTTTTCTTTTTTTTGGGTTAAGTTTTCATGGGTACTATGTGCTTGTGGTTATTTTTTGTGCTTTTGGGAAGCTTTAATGGTGTCAATTAACAAGAAAGTGTCTAACTTCCGCTTTGATTGTGAGATATATATTAGAGATATATTATTATGATAATTATAATAAGAAAGAAAGCCTCTAGCTTCCATTTTAATTGTGGAATCTATATTAGAGATATAATATTATGATAATTATAATTAATGAGAAAGAATTCAAAAAGGAGAAACTGAGAAGCAAGCAATGAGAAGTGGATTGAAAATTTTAAGATCATTATCGGGTTCTTAGAATTTAGGGTGAGTTTGGTTATTTAGATAGCAATTAGTTTGGTTATTAGAACGATGTCCTTTTGCTTTGTTTTTGTTTTTTTAATGTTTAGTCTTTCAATGTATGAAAAAATAAAAATTTGAAGGTTTGATATAGATAAATAAATTTTTAGAGACTAAATAGATAAATTATAAAAGTTCAAGAAGTTTCAAAATGTGTTATGTCTTTTTGAAATTATAATTTTTACTTATTGATAGCTATAAAATGTACATAACAAAAATCATCATGTAAACTCAAAATATTAATTAATATAAAATAAAATTGACTCTTCACACTACTAGAATAAAATATAGAACTCTCTAATGACATAATCATATATATTGGTTCAAATCCAATTTCCTTGTTGAAGAGATAAGTGAAAACAAGATCAAGATGCGGTGAGAGAATCATCTTTAGTATATGTAAGATATGTCTCCCTATATTTTGTGTATCTAACAAAATCTTGGCATCATCTATTAGAACAAAAGGGTGAGGTGTTAAGGACAGTGGGTGGTGGTTGGGTTTAATTGTAGACACAAGTTTGTTTTCTTTCTAGTAAGATAGAGGTAGTTTCTTTTGGCTAATGTGGGACCTTTTAGAAAGGTATATAGAGATAGTATTGCTTGTTAGCATAAGAGAAATTAGATATAAGATTGGAGTCTCAATCTATTATTGACCTCTCACTTGATTTTTTATTTTTTATTTTTATATCTGATTTTCATTTGCTTTTACGTTCATGGGTGTAAGAGCATCCTCAACAGACTTCTTTTTGTTGTTAATGAAGAATTTCCTCCACTTAGATGTATTGATTTTAATGTATAAATTAATGAGGCAAATTCATGAAGATAACATCTAAAAGTTTTAGGTTAGATGTAAATCCAAATTTATTAATATGATTCCTCACTCCATTTAAATGGACATGATTGTGGAATTGCGAAAGTAAACACTTAATTACATATCTTGATATTCAAGAAAATATTCACATAACTTGAATCATATAATTAATTGCATAAAATAAACTAAAAAATAATATTAAAATTGGAAAAATAAATATTAAACCAATCTCCCCATTAATCTTTATAAACTTTTCCAGCATACCCTCCTTCACGACCAGTCCCATGAACACCCTAGACACAAATCATCTATTTCAGTAGGTGAAGTAGGAGCATCCCCTGCATACCAAGCATTAACCAATGGATTACTTGAAACTTCTGCTAATTCATGAGCAATTACACTAATCATTCCATCAACACCTGCATTCCCATTTGGAGCTTTGCTGATTTTTCCTGGATGATGATTGAGAAAAAGAACGGGTAGAAGAAAACCAAACAAAAATTACTATTATTGAGTTGTGAATGTAGAATTGTTAAAAGGATTACAGCAGTTGTTATATGGTAGATGATCAAATCGCCTTCGAAAATCATTTTGATAAAAGCTAAAACATGATTAATTAGAAACTATCATTATGTCTTAGTCGGAGGATTTGAATTCTTTTTTTTTTTTTTTGTAATTCTATGAGAATAAGATATTGAAATAATGATATTTTAGAATTAATTTTTTATTTAAAATATAATATTTATCTGTCCTAAGCTTAAAAATAAAATTTTAATGTTTAATATAAATATGTTTATATTTATAGTACTATATATAAATGTACGCAATGGGAGAAAATATATTTAAGTAAAAGTCTCTCACTAAATTATTTTTAATTATTTATTTATAATAGACAATATATCATTTATTAATTAAATAATATAATTATTTAATTATATATAATTTATATAATAAATGATGCATTCAATTAAAATAAAAAAATAAAAAAATAATTATCCTCTTCAGTTCTCAATAACTGACATTTTAGAAAAGTGATTTTGTTTCAATATAATTATTATTCTACAAACCCAATGTAACATTAATTGATTTTTTTTTTCCAAATTTACCCTTTTCATCTACTCCTCTCTCTTTCCCTTCTCTTCCTGCCGTTCTCTCTTCCCCTTCTCTTAATACATCTTTTTTTTATTAGAAACAATTTCTAAAATGCAAAAGTCTAATTCCCTTTTGCCATATCTAAAGCCATTGAGCAATCTCTATAATGGGTTTGCACCCTTCAATTAGAATGGATTCAAAGGATATTCTATTACTAAAACCTCCATTGATGAAAGAAGGAGAGAAAATGGTATCATCAAGTTGAGCATTAGCTGGCTTACCTATGATTTTGTTCTTACATGGAGGTAATTTTTTCTAGTATTGATTGTGATTTTCTTTCTTATATGAAGTCATCTTGATTTTGTTCTTACATGGAGGTAATTTTTTCTAGTATTGATTGTGATTTTCTTCCTTATCAAAAGTCATCTTGATTGTGATTGTGATTTTGGTATACGTACTAATTCATTTGTTTAGTTGTTCCATGAATTAATTAAGATAAAGATATTGTGCTCTTGTTTTGATGGATTCAAAACCATTTTGGTATTCTTTTTCTTTTCCAACACTTATTAATGATAATATCCATAGATTACCCTTTATAAAAGTGGTGACAGTATCTGTCTACATATTACCTCTAAGAAAGAAAATGAATAAAGATCAAAATTCCTTAGATTTGAAATTTTATACGAATATGAATGCAAAAGAAAGGAGGAAACCAGTACAAGATTTCGACTTGAATGTAAAATTTGATAGAGGTTTTGATTTGAACAAATTTCTTGATGAAGGGAAGCTTTTGAAGAAAAAGAAGTCCAACAAGTAGTTAGGAAAATGTTAACAATTTATCTTCCTAAATTCTACTAATTTCATTTATGTTGCCCGTGCCATTAGTATGGTAAAACTAGAAAATCAGCATGGAGTATATTTTAATTTTCCCGTATTTTGTTGATCTTTTCACAAAATAGCAAAATCATTAAATTCTTTTAATTGGAGTCTTAATTGAATTACTTATTTAAATGGATAATCTGAGCTCCAAATATAGTTCTTGAATATCACTTGATTCTGAATTTTGACTGTATGATTCCATTAAGTTGCTCATATTCTTCTTGTTAATATTTAATTTGTTGTGTATTCTATCACTCATAATCTTTTGTTGTGTATTCTATCCCAATGAGTATTATATAGTTAAGTGTTATCCGTTTATGTAAAGGAATATTACGAATTTGATCCAAGTCAACTTGAATTCTTTTACGACCACAATTTTTTGTCCTTCTATGAGAAACATTTGCATGATCACCCACTGCTTTTTGGCAGAAGCATATCGTAAATGGTTTTGCATTCATCATTGGTCAAATTTTTATTTTTCCGTTGATTGCTCTCTGATTCATCTATCACAAACCACAATAATAAGAAAATGAAAATCAAATCCATAATTATCAAAAAGAATTATCAAAAGAAAAACATAAAGAATGTGAATAATTTATTGAAGAACAAAAATCACGTAGCACCCGTAAAATTTCCCCCTTCCTCTGTTATTTTGTACTTTCATTTACTATCCTGATAATTATTGCCAAAAATTATTAATTTTAATCTGGATCTGTTTTAAGCTTGTACTTATCAAAAGATTGTGCAAGGGTTGTACATGTTTAACAATGATAGTGTAACTCAAATACGGTTCTCTTAAAGATTTAGTTTAAGTCAAATTGCATAAGTCTAAAACCTGTGTATAAAAGATTCATCCAAAACCAGAAAAAAAAAAATTCACAAAACAGCAAATGATCTCTAATTAATTTCATTTCACAAAAATTCAATTAAAGATAACATTGTGTATTAGAAAAATTACTTTTGATTTTATAAAAAAACGTATAATTTGACTTTTATTTTGTAAATTATTACTTTGCCCTATCGTAAATTTTAAAATTAGTTATTTTAACTATTAAAAATAATTTATAAATTAGAAAAAAAATTTTAATTCTATAAAAAGATGCAGCAAAAAAAGAAGATGCACTAATTGAGAGTTCATTTAACAATAATAAGCAAAATAATTTTTTCAAATATTTTGACTTTGATTATTCGAATATTAACAAGTTAGAAAATTATAATTTGACTTTTATTCTGTAAATTATTATTTTGTTACATTATAAATTTTAAAATTAGTTATTTTAACCATTAATACTAATTTGTAAATTATAAAAATTACTTTTGATTTTATAAAAAGACGCAGCAGAAAAAGAAGATATACTAATTGAGAGTTCATTTAACAATAATTAGCAAAATCCTATTATTTTATTATTAAATGTCAAAATTTCTATTTATAATGGTATATTGTTTAAAACAAAATTAATTTGTTTATGATTCTATAAACATTTAAATTTACTTAAAATTTTTATTACAGAAGAGATTAATTAATTATTCTTAAAAAATAATTAAATAGAAAATCAAAATTATAAAATTTTTAATTTAGTAATTATATGTCACTGTTATTATTTGTAATATTAAATTTAAAATATTCACAATTATTCATGTGATATAATAATTAAATAGATTTTTTTTGGCTTATGATATAATATGATATCACATAATAAATCAATTGCATACACTTAATATTGATATTAAATTTATAAAAGTATATTAAAAAGATTGTTATTGATTTTTTGGAGGAATAGAAATTAAGTTATAATGTGTCAAAAAAATCAAAGTTTATCAAAATTAATAAAAATATGCAACCTATATTGAAATTATAAGAAAATAATAGATGTACCAAATATTAACATGAAAATCAATCTATAATTAATAATTAGTCAACATAACAATATCAAAATAAATTAGAAAATTATAATAAAATGTATCTATCAATTTATTTACTTTTTTTTCTCTAACATATTATTAAATATAAAAAATTATTTAAAATTATAAGAAATGATTTATTTAAATATGTTTGAGTTTTCTTTTAATATTATGTATGTATTGCCTATTAAAATACACTCATATATTTATATAGAATTTATAACTATTTTGTGTCATCATTCTAATTATATTAAATATACTTGATTATACAATTTAGATAATATTTATTATGTATAATTATATTTTCATTAAATTTTATATTTTTCATATGAAAATTTAGCGTAATTTGGGTTCAACCATGAAAGTGAATATAATAATCAAGTTATATAAATATTACTCCAAATAATCTTAAAAGTTGACCAATAATATTTAGTCTCATGGTATTTATTTGAGAAATTTCATATCATTTTATATTTAAGTAACAAAATACTAGTCATTAAAACTTTAAAAGGAAAAACTAAAAAGTTTAGAATAAATATTTATATTTCTAACGAGTTTTAACCACGTTATAAAAAAAATCTAGTAAATATAAGTGTGTGTATATCCAAATGTAAAAGATTAAGATTATACCTTTAAGTAATAAAGTCCATCACGATATTTTGAAAAGAAAATACTATACATTTTTAGATAATAAAAAAATTTAAATTTAAATTAAAATAAATTATTATTTAATCCCTCATATTTGATCTAATTAAAAATTTACTTTTACTTTTTAAAAAACTAACTAATTAGTAACGGTGGAACTAGCTGGAGCCTTGTTTATTCCCATATATTTTTAAAAACATATTACACTGGCCTCTAATATTTTAAAATAAATATATTTGACCCGTCCAAAATTTTAATTTTTTAAAAATATATGCATCTAGCCCTTCCAAATTTTTGAAATTTTATCTATTACATATATATTTTATAATTTTTCCTTAAAATATATATATATATATTGTTCTAAATTTTCTAAGATTTTATTTGTTATAATGTATTTTTATATTCATATATAAATAAATATTTTACTAGTACTAAAAATTTTAAAATTTTTACATTAACTTTGTAAACTTGAATCTTTTTGTCCGTAATTATTTTTTGCCTCTTTAACTTTGAAGTCTACTTCTGTCACTATAATTAGTCCTTCAATTTTTATTCCATCAGACAATTTAGTTTTCTATCCATTTTTTTATATTTTTTATTAAATTTATAAAAATGATTAAAATGCTGTTGTATATATAATAAATAAAATTTTTATTTTTATTATTTTAAAAATAAAAATAAAAATTCAAATTAATAAAATTAAATAATAAGTATATAGTTATATAATAATAAATAATTTTATAATTTGATGATATTAAATATAATTATATATAATTATAAAAATATTATTTACTTTTATTAATTTAAATTTTTTATTTTTTATTTTAAATAATAAAACTAAAATCATGTATATTATATATAAAAGAAAATTTTAGTTATTTTTATAAATTTAATAGAAAAAATATAAAAATTGGATGGAATAATTAAATTGTCTTATGAAATAAAAACTAGACAGACTAATAAATTAGTTTCTCAAAAAATAAAGATAAATTAGTTAATTAAGTCAAATTTCAGAAACTATATAGTAATTTGTCCTAAAAAATCTAATATGCATCCAAATTTATTAATATTTTAAATTTTTTGAACCATAGATTTATAGATTTTTAATATCTCTATTTAATCTAAGTAAATAAACAAATTATTTGTTTAACTTTTTTTTTTTTTTTAAGAAAAGCAAATCCAATTTTTCTAAAAAAAAAGTGAATGAACTTTATCATAAAGGCAAATATGCAAATAAATTTTCTTAAACTTCATTTTCATAATGTTAAACAAAACTAACAACTGTTATAATCATTCTTTTGCTTTTCTTTTGCAATGATCACTACAAGAAAACTGATTTTAGAGACTACATTTTATAGTCTCTAAGTCATGAATTTTAGTCGCTAATTATAATTAGATATTAAATCATATAGAAGCAAAAAGTCTTATCACTAATTATTTTTACGAGTAAAATGGTCACTAATTAACTACTAAATAATAATAATCTCTAATTAGTAATTAAAAACATTAATAGCAATTGAAAATATGTGGTCGCTACAAATAAAAGAAGAAGACCAGAGTAATTTCAGTTGCGACTATGTTACTAAATATGCAATCGCTATTTAGCTACTAACATAATGTAGTGTCTAATGTTTATTTTTTAAATATTTTTGTTTCAAAATAATTTTCCTGATTTTTCAATTTTTTCAATTTTCTTTAATTTTTCTTTATTTTAATTTTCTTAATATGTAGATTGTCTTTTCTTTAATACATATTTTTTTATTAATTTTTTAATATATTAATTTTCTTTGAATTAATTATCTATTTTATGTCTTTTTTCATAATAATAATAATAATAATAAAAGATGATAGAGGAAGAAAAATGACAATAATAACAAATTATAATAGAAAAAATGAAGATGAGTGATAATAGAGAAAAAAGAGAGAAATTGGTTCAATTTTACAAATTTAAGAATTAAATTGATTAAATTAAAAGGTCGAGAAACAAAATGACCTATGATACCAAGTGCAGGAGAGAAAATATATATTAAGTCTAAAATTTAATAGTCATCAACTCTTCTCCCTCTTTTAACTCTAAATTTTATTTTTTCTTGTTTTAATAATATTTCTTTCCAATTAAATCAATCTGTGATTTAATTCTATAAAATATACAAATCTCATAAGACGTGGTGATTAAGATTTTTTGTATTAAATATATATAAATTTTAAAAGTCAAATAGTTAATGGATTATTTAAAAAATTCACAAATTAAATAAATTATTTAAAAAATTTAAGATGCCATAACATCTTTAATATGTATTCGGTTTGCTTGCTTTCTGAAGGGGTTTTTACTAATTTAGGTTTATATATATATATATATATAAAAGCAGTATTTCTCACTTTAGGTTTTAGGTTGGTTTCTGTACAGAGGCAGAGTCAAAAAACATAAGTGATCGGGGGCCAAAAGAATGGCCACCCTCAGGATGCTTCTCACAACAACGGCTAGTCCAGTCCACTAGTCAGAAGAGCTGCCAAGATCAGTCTACAGATCAGACCAGCGGCCAGCTAGCCTACCTTCCCTCAAGGGCGCACGCAGAAGAATCTCTGCTCGTATGAGATTTTTTTTTTTTTTTTTTTAATCTTTTGTCCCAACCTGGATTAATTTTACCCAAACCCCAGCATCCGCTCCTTAAATAGGGCCTCTCCTCTCACCAATTCATTTTCTCATTCTTTCTTCTATTGAGCTTTCCATTTTTTTTTTCTTCAAAAAATTGTTAGATAATTTGCTGGAGGTAATTTCACTTATTTTAATTAAGATAATTTTTAATAAATTTTATTAATATGTTAATAGTTTTTAATTTTTATTATATTAATAGTTTAATGAAATAATTATTTCTATGTTTTTATTTTGTATGTTAAAATTTTATGCTATTATTTTTTTTTATATTTCTTGTCTGTTAATATTGGTTAGTTATGTTAAAATGTTATTTTTTATTATTATGTTAAAATGTTTAAAATAATAGTAATACTAATAATAATATAATTTTGCTAATAATATAATATATACGAACTTTAATACAACATTATTATTATTATTATTATTCGTAATAATATAGTTTACTAGTTATTATGTTCACTATTATTTTTAGGGAGTAATATAGTTTGCCTATATTTTGATTTATTTATGCATTCATTACCCTACTAACAACTCTATTTTTTTTCTTCCATTTTCAGGGAATAAAAAAATTATTTGCTAATTGTAAAATATTTTGCTGGAAATTAAAGTTAGTTTTGTTAATGAATTTTATTAATATGATAAGAATATTTAGTTAAGTGTGTTTATAATTTTTAATATTTAGTTATTTTTACCCAAATAATGTTCAGTATGTTTTTAATAATAAATTATAGGACATGTATAATAATTGTATGTTATTATTTTCATGCTATTATTTTTGGTTTATGTGTATGTTATTTTTGTATGATATTAATTCTTAGGCACGTTAAAATATTATTATTATTTTTTAATATTAAGTTAAAAGGTTGTTTATGTTATTATCAGTATTATAACCTAAAAAATGTTGTAAATAAAAAATAATTTGTCAATAATAATAATAATAATAATAATATATTTTTTAGCTATTAACAAAATTAAATATTTTGTTAGTATTTAATTCGTATAATAATGAAAGTATATTGTTATGTTGTATGGTTATTTTGTTAATAATTGAAAATATTTTGTAAATAATTTGTTTGATTTTTTTGAAGTTTATAGTAATAAAGAAAATAACAATAAAAAATATTACTATTCATAATAAGTGAAATAATTTTACTAAAAAAATCACAGTAATTAATAACTATATTTTATTAATGATAAAAAATAACTATGTTTAATAATAATAATAATAAAGTAAGAATAACAACAATAATAAAATGATGTTGATTTATTGTTACTATTGCATTAAAAATAACTATATTTCATCTCCATTCATGTTGATATTTACTTCTTTTTTTTTTGAAATAGACATTTACTTCTATATTCATGAAATAGCACGAAAGAATAAATATTTTAAAAATTTAGTATTCAAAATTAAATTATGGTAATATATAAGATTTATTTATCATTATATTTAATTTAGTAAACATGAAAAATATATTATGTTAGATCATAAAAATTAAAATAACAACAAGGAAAAAAAATAATATTAATAAGAACAAATAGTATTTAATTAATAATAACTAGTAGTATTTTATAAAAAAATATAATCATTAACAAGTATTAGTATTTTTGTGCATTTTAAATATTTATAATTTAGAAATTTTGTATAAGGAGACTTGGTTTTAAGTGTGAGCTGTTTGTGATCTTCTAGTTTTTCCTAGGAATTTCTTTTTAAAAATTCTAAGAAAACTATATTTTAAGTGGGACCTAATTGTGACCCATCCGACCTTTTCTATAAATATCTAAAATGGAGCTATTTAGATAGTGGAATTATAGTAATTTTTGGCTATATGATTTTATATTTTTATGTTAGGTCATAAAAATTAAAATAACAACAAGAAAAATAATAATATTAATAAGAACAAATAGTATTTAATTAATAATAACTAATAGTATTTTGAACAAAATATAATCATTAACATGTATTAGTATTTTTGCACATTCTAAATAGTCAAAATTTAAAAATTATGTTTAAGGAAACTAAGTTTTAAGTGTGAGCTATTTGTGATCCTTTTAGTTTTTCCTAGGAATTTCTATTTAGAAATTTTATCTAAGCAGGCTAGGTTTTAAGTGAGACTCAACAGTGATCCATCCAACCTTTCCTGAGAATTGTTCAAAAAGGTGCTATTTAGATAGCAGAATTATAATAAATTTTGGCTATACGATTTTGAATTTTTATGTTAGATCATAAAAATTAAAATAACAATAAGAAAAATAATAATATTAATAAGATCTAATAGTATTTAATTAATGATAACTAATAGTATTTTATACGAAACATAATTATTAACATGTATTAGTATTTTTGCGCATTCTAAATAGTCGTAGTTTAGAAATTATGTTTAAGGAGACCTCTTTTTAAGTGTGAGTTGTTTGTGACCCCTCTAGTTTTTTCTAAGAATTTCTACTCATAAATTTTACCTAAGGAGACTGAATTTTAAGTAGAATATGATTGTGATCTATTTGGCATTTCCTGAAAATTATCTAAAATGGTGCTATTTAGAAAGTGAAACTATGATTCACTAATGGTTAAAATTTGAATTGGTCACATTAAATCATAATTTGAATCAACTGTTATAATTCAATAATGATGTTGATTTATGAAAATTGTTATATGTCAATCATTGTATTAGAATTAGTTCAATTGTAAAACTGGAATATGCAGTTTAACCAAATTACTAAGACCATGAGACCTACTCCATTTTTTCAAATTTTTTAGGGCAGTAATATTACTTATTCTCAAATTGGTGCCTGTTACGAAATGGGCAATCACAAATTATTAGTCTTGACGAAGAGTTAAATATCAAAGTCTTATTATATAAGATAAAAACATCATTAAACCTTAATAGCAATGTAGTTATCAACAAAATCCTATATAAAGCTCTAATATTTAATCCTATTGGAGGCTTGACACTACACTGAAAATTTGGGAGGAATTCTGATGTGGCAAAGATGTTAGAGATTGTTGGTCAATTTCTAGGCTTGCATTTGATCAAGTTGTTTGTGAATTTAATGAGGGTGACTCTACTGTACAACTATATGGAGAAACAGAGCCATATACTCATTCAAGTTTTGAGATAGATGGGTTTAGTTATGGTAGGGGAGATGAAATTGAAGAGGTGGATGATAATGATGGCACAAGTGATGTAGGGAAGGAAGATGATGAATTAGAGGAGGAAGGTGATGTTGATGAGGAAGATGATGAATCAAAGGAGGAAGAAGATGATTGTAGCAATGATATTGAAAGTAGTGATGATGAGGAATAATTTCATGTTGTTGGTAATGAAAATGATGATAATGATTGGATGACTTTTGATGATAAGGTAGAGCATAAAGCTGTGAATGTTAATGAAACTGCTTTTCCAACTATAAACATTGTACTAAGGGAATCGAATCAACTGCCAACAAGCAGAAGTGTTCTATGGGACCCTTTGAGCTCTGTCAGGGCATGATATTTGAATATAAGGATGCCATGAAAGCAACAGCAAAAATATATTCAATGCGAGTACTACATGAGTTTTGCAATTCAAATATAAAAGAAAATTTTATTGTACCAATTTGCAATAGCCAAAGTGATTGCCCATAGAGACTGCATACTATTACAAAGAAGTCTAATTTTTATGGGAGATTACAAGATATAATGGTCCTTACAAGTGCAGTGCTTCTGCAGAATCACAAGATTACAGAAATTGCGACTCAATCTTAAATATTATGTTACGTAAAACCCAGGGTCTCCATAGCTCATCAGAGTTATAATAATACCATAAAATATAAATTTTATGAGTATAGTATCAATGACATAGTGATAGGATGAAAAAAACTATTGTTGGTGCTAAGTGCTTGAGTGTACATTTTTATGAAATATGAATATTTATTGTATGTTTGTTGAGTTAATCTTAGGCAATATGGCTTAGTTTAAGCTTATTATGATATGGGAGGTAAGATTTAAAATGCCAAGTGAAAGAGAAGGGAAAACTTTACGAAAAATTTTTAAGTTTGGGAAACCGTTTTCGGGTGGGCTTTTTGATGGACTTTTGGACTCAAAGCCCAAGCCCATGGAGTGGCTGGCCCTAAAGCCTCTAATTTTGGTGGAGCTTGATCAATTATGGTTAGAATAAGTTAATAAGGGGTTAGGGTAAGAAAGAGTTAGAATTACTCACCTTTGTTGACTTATGTCAACTTTACACCTAAGCTTCCCACTTTTCCATCACCATGTGTATGTTCATTTTGGTGATGATGGGATTCATTATCATGATGCTTAGTCACCATACACCTAAGGGCCATCTCAACCATCCACCTTGATCAATCTTAGCCCTCCATTTTAAGCAAAAATATGACCATTATCTTGTAAGTTTAAATCATCACCATTGATTATATTTGTATATAAAGTGAAAATATGTTAAACCATTTCATTTGTAACCTACACCAAAAATTTCACTCTCACCAAAGACTAAAAACCTCTCAACTTGTTCTTCAACTTAGAGCTAAATTTGGAGCATGTCAAGGTGAGATTTATTACTTAAGTGATTCCTTTCTTTTCTTAGCCTAAGTGTGATAGATTGTTAGTAACTATTTCTTTTCTTTTGATTTCTATGATTGGATTTTGGTGGAATGATTTAAAGAAGAGTTAGTTTGGCATGTTAAGTGATGAAATATGAGAATAGGGGTTAAGGATTTGGGGTTTAGTAGGTAAATAATAACAAAGGAAGTATGAAAAATCAATGAAGAGGAAGTTAGGTAGGGTTCGGCCAAACAAAGAATTTTAGGGGAAGTGTCCAAAATTTTTTTTTAACATTATCTAAGGTTATTTGGAATGTTGAAAAGTGGTTTAAAAATGTAAAATTTGAATTTAGAGATTTTATTCAAAAATTGAAATTCTTGAAGGCATAATGCATGATATAAAGGAAGTGTATAATGTGAGGTGTATTTTGAGGTTTGATTGTTGTTATAGGTTTTGCATGACCTTAATTTCATTTTTGAAAGATCAATTTGAGATTTGATTGAGGAGTTTTGGGTTTTCCCCAAATCATCCCAATTTGGTAAAGTTAGGGTTTATAGGAATTGAAAGAGATTAATTTCAATTGGTGTATGAATGTTGATTGTTTAAGTATTAATTTGGTAAATCCATGTTTAATTTGAAGTTTGAAAATGAATTTGATAATTTTTCCTAAATATTGGAGTTTTGAGTCACATTGGGAGTTCCAAGATTTAAACTTGAATTTTTAAGATTTATTGGTTAAATAAGCTTGTGATTAATTCAATTTGATGTTTATGAAGTCAATTTGAAATGTGGTTGATGAAAATGATTTTTCAACTCTAATTAGAATATACCAAATTAGAGATTTTGATTTTTGAGTTTTGTTAATTCTTCTAAATGTTAGAAAATTGATTGCATTGGTTTCCATTGATGAACATAGGATTTAATTAAGGAATTAGAAAAGAAAAGGAACCTAGTTGTTATGGTGAAAGAATTTGGACAACATGGGATTTTGGAATAAAGTGATTAAATAATTAATATGTTTATGTATGCTATTGTTTAATGTATTGGAATGTGTTTTGGTGATTAATAGTAGGAAGTTGATGTTAAGTTGATTTTAGAATTAGATTAGCAAGTTAAAGGAGTAGAAATTAATATGTGATTGTTTGGGTGTATTTGTAGAATCGAAAGGCAAAGGCATTGCTCGGGATACCGAGGAGTCTCGTTATAATCTACGTTAGGACTATTGGTATAGGAGCCAAGGAGCATAAGGTGAGTACCTAATAATATTATATTACTTGTGCTTTAAATATAAGCATGAATGTTGAATCATTTTCCTAATTGAAATGCATTGTAATTCTTTGGCATGCATGATCTGCTTTACCGATTATTGAATTAAATATCCTTTATAGCACTTGGCCAAATGAGCCTTATTGCTTAATCTCATAATATGATCAATGATGGGAATTTTGATTATTGATTGATATATTATCTATTGAATCATTTCATGGATAGAGAAAAAAATGTTATAATGATATCATGATAAGCATAATACCCCTCTGATGTGGGGCAATACATTAGACCTTGTGCACAATGGTAATGAACCCGTGGATAGGGTAAATATTATCCGAACCTTAGCTGGGAAGGGTTTAAGATCCCCAGTACGTATGGCCTGATCAGTTGTACGTGTGACTAGGAATGTGGGAGTGAGCAAGGCGTATGTCGCCACTCGATTGATTATGGGGGAAATACACCATTTCCAAGAAAGGAAATGTTCTACTAAAAATGCAATATTTATTATATGGAAAAGTATTCCATAAGAATAACCTTTGATCTGTTTTATTTTATTGCTATAATAAACCATCATTAAACCACATACCATTTGTTTATTTTATATAGTATTATTTTGTACTCACTGAGTTTTGTCTCACCCCATAGTTGTTATTTATTTTCAGGACCAATTGATAGTTCGACATGGTAAATTCCAAGTTCTACGTCTTCGCTTGGAAGTTGCATTGCTAGTTTTGGTATCCTAATGTACATATTATGTTGTAATTTTGGAGGTTTCACTCTAGAGCTCTATTTTTTGTTAAAGTTTGTAGTAATGGTATAACTTAGAATATTATTAGAATGTGTGGTTGAATATTACCTTAGTACAATTCATATACATAAGTAATATTCACTTGAGTTGCAGTTAAAATACTGGCAAATGGAGTTCAAAAGCGATAAGCATGAAAATAAATTTAAATGATAAATGACTATTATATAGGTAATTAAGACGGTAATCGGTAATAAGGAATAAGAATTATAGTTACGATCTTGGGGTAGGGATAACGTGATAGTAACGGCTTATAAATTATAGGTTGTTCTACGGGTTTAGGTGACCTTACGTCTCCCTATACCCTAGGACAGTCGTGGCTCAAAGGTGGGTTGTGACAGTTATATTAAGGGTATGTTGGTAAAGCAACCTAGTATCAAGGTGAAGACTTTAATGGCAAATATGCGTGATCAATTTGGGATCCAAGCTACCTACAAGAAAGTGTGGCTAGTGAAGCAAAAAGCAATGACCAATATTTACGGGTACTGGGATGATTCATATAAACACTTGATAAATTCATTTATGTTCTATCACTATAAATACATGTTCAGTATTGGATATTGATATCAAGAAGCATGTAGTGAATAATCAATTTTTTCCTGACGTTCAATAGTTCAAAAGAATGTGCAGGGCATACGAACCTTGTATTGAAGGCTTCAAATTTAGCAAGCCTATTTTATTTATTGATAGAACATTCTTATATGATAAATGTAAGAGTATATTACTGACTACTAAAGTTGTGGATGGCGATAATGCAATCCTACTTGTTGCGTTTGCACTGGTTAAGAAGGAAAGCAAGGATAACTGAGAATACTTCATGAAAAATGTAAAGTTATATGTGTGTCCTAATAGGAGCAATGTATATGTCATTTTAGACAGATACATCAAAATAAAGCATGCAATGAATCAATATCTATGGTGTCACAATCCACATATATATTGCATACAATATGTTCTGCCATAGTTTTATCTTATTTTTGGTTCTTTTAATTATTAATTTATAGTTTATTTTATGATGCTTTTAATGTTTTGTTAAGTTATTTTCAGTTGCATTAATAATTGAAGAAATGGAAGAGACTTGGGCTAAATTGGAAAATTCGGTAGAACGTTGCACCTTGGATAGCTTGTCATAGCGCGGAAGTAAGCTAGCAACCCTAACACCATGCAGCAGACTCCCGGCGCCATGCAACAAAGCCCAGCGCCACGCAGCAGCTTGCTTCTTGCAGCCCACAAGCTCCCCAGCGTCCACAGTAGCTCTCCAGCACCCTGCAGTAGCTAGCTTCCTATAGCCCACCACTGCCCAGCGCCTAGCTGTAGATTCCCAAAGCCCACTGCATCACCTCTAAGCAGATATTGAAGATTATCTGAGATTTTGAAGAATTTTCAACCCTAAATTATTTTAGGAAAATAGAAACAAAAGAAGAAGTTTTGTTATTTTAAATAGGGTTGTCCGGAGGAAGAGAATTATCTCAATTTTGGAGAGTATCTTTTTTTCCAATTATCTATTCTCTCAATTTTATTTTAGTTTTTAGATTTCAACATTTAGATTAGAATTTTGTTCTTGGGAATTCATTTGTGAAGATTCAAGAGATTGAATTGAATAAAACAAATTGATCAACGTGGTTTAATTCTTATTACTTTATTATAATTCTTCTTGGGTTTATTGAATTGATAGAATTGATTCAATGGGTTCTTTTGATTATAATAAAATTATGATGAATTCTTTATTTCCCATGAGCTAATTTCATCCTTGTTTAGGATTTGTATGATGTGTTCATGATATGGAATTGAATATAATCCCTTTTGATTATTTTTATTATTCCTAATTAAATTGATTGATTGTTATTGAACAATTGCTTAGCTACCAATTGTGTGACTTAGGTTTTGAACAAAGGAACGAGACTTGAAGTTCAATTTTAGAATTCATTCCTTTATGATCTTAAAATGAATTAGAAATATAAGTTTTAAGATTATACTTTAGTTTTTGATATATGATTTGATAGAATGATTTCTATGAATGCGATTGCTAATATATTGATTTTTATTCTTTGAGTTATTACAAACTAAGGTTTTAAGCATGATCAAATGGGTATATTCATGAACATATAGGATTGATAAACTGAATATAAACCCTAGACATCCTTCATTCATTGCATTTAATCCTATTGTATTTTAATCCACATTTTAATTTCTTGTTTTACAATTATTTCTTTTCAAAATCAAATCATTCAAATTCTTTTCATTTATTTGCTTTAAATTGAGACAAATATTTTCATCTACAATTCCTTAAGAGATACAACCTTGGGTGCTTCCGATGTACTACAATTGCCCCGTATACTTGCGAATCGCTTTTGGACATTATATTTTGGGGCGAACACAACACATTGCAAGTAACTATAATATCATATTCAAGATTCCTTTTATGAAGAAACTAGGGAAACAAATAGGACTTTTCATTTGAAATTCAATGATCATTTGCATAATTTATTATTTGTCACAAATTATTAAGTAACACCAATAATCATACCTATCATTTAGGTTGTGAGCTGTAAATCTGAAAATTTAATAGAAACATAAGAAAAAAAGAAGCAAGGCATAAAAATACCTATGATCTAAAAACTAATGGGAACTTGCACATGATGGTAGACATCGACATGATGCCATGATAACAAATTATGATGAATTGGTAAATTCATCGTTCAAGGAATAAAGAGCAATGCTCTTTCTTACAATGATGCCTAGGTTATTCTTGAAATTAGTTGATAAATTTGAACAGCAGCGATCAATCTATTTTGCTCAACTTGTAGAAAATTACATTTATACACCTTTTTGCATAAAAGACACTAAAGCATCAAATTGATAAGGCCAATAATGGCCATCAAGTGAAAGTGTTTAATAAAAATATAGGTTTGTTATCCATATTGACTTTGAGAAATCATGCTACCAATAAGGGAGGCCACACTCAAGTGTCAATCTTATATATTGAACATGCACCTGTAGGAATACCATGTTCACATGCCATTGCAACTTGTATGATTGCCAATTTGAATAATCATAGTTACATTGCACCATGTTATGCTATGCAAAATACACTAAATTGTTGGTCTGCTGAATTCATATCACTTGGTGAGCAAGAATATTGGCTAGAGTGGAATGAGCTACCCATAGTGCCAAATCTAAAATTGAAGTGAAAAAAGGCCAATAAAAATCACATTAGACCGATACTGAAAAGGGAAAAAATTTTGAAAATATGAAGGGTAGCTTATTTTGTAACAAATGTGGCCAAATTGGTCATAATTCTAGAATATGTGGTCAAAAATGAATTTGAATTATGCATTTGTTGTAATTAATATGTAATCCATCAATATATTTTCATTTCTAGTACGACGATAATATATTTTCCTTTTTCTCATAATTATTTTGCTAAGAAAAATAATTAATCATCAATGTAGCTATATTAAAACCATCTTAATTCATATATTTTAATTAAAATTTTGAATTCTAAAAAATTGATAGATTAAGTTCTTAAATTTGTATGGCCTCATTAGTCTAGTTAATTAATAAAATATATCATATATGAGTATAGATGTCTGCCTGTTAAGACTCACACAAGTTCTTGGCACCTGGCTCACATGATCTATCTTTATTATATATACAAGCTAAACGTAGATCTCAAGCTATATTATTTGATGAGGTTGATGTGCTGGAATTTTACATTAGTATTGCTATTTTTTTACCCCTAATTTAGAGGCATTTTAGTACAAATTTGGATTAAATCTTCAAAAATTCTATTTGTTTGATTAATTTATGATTTTTGATGTGTTTTATAGGTTTTAGATCTTAATTGAAGTGAAAAATAGAGGAAAAGAATTCAAGAAACGATCAAAGCAAAATTCTGAGCTGAAATCTGTCAACCTAGTTTGCACAATCTGAAATGCACAAGTCCTCTGCAACTACTGCAGAATCTGTTACGAGTTTTATTAAAATAAATGGGGCTGATGTGGATTAAATCTTAAACAATCCTCTTTTAAATTACTGGGACCCACCCTAAATTAGGGGGATCAAATAAGGAAAAGAAAAGAGGGGTTTTGAAAAGCAAAAGAACGGGAAATTAGGGACAAAAGGGGGGCTGGACAGATTTAGGGAACAGATTTGCGTTTTCTGTAAAGGCAAGAAACAGAGGACAGCAACAGAGTAAGAGGGCAGACAACCAGGATTTGGAGGTTGCAGGATTGTGATTTCAACCTTCAAGATTTCAGAATTTCCATTTCCTAGAAGTTTTCTAAACCTTATTTCATTATTTCTTTAGTTTTATTGGATTCATGGATTGTTATTGGATTTATTTAATTTGTTCTTTCATTAAATTAATTATGAATAGCTAAATCAATTTTTTTAGGGTTTAGATAGATTTTGGTTGATTGTTATTGAATTCATATACACTTATTATTTATTCATTCATATTAAATTAAATTGTTTTTCTTGTGCTTTAAGTATGTGATTGATTGGCTACCTTTTACACGATCTAAGGTGTTGAATGAAGTAGCAAAAGTGGAAATATAACATTAATTTATGAGAAGAACAAACTAAGGATTAATGCTTCATAGACATATGGGTATTATCTAGATGGTGAATTGTTGAGTTTTCCATTGCGCTTAATGAATTTAATCTAATTTCTTGCAACTATGACAGTAGGTGTAAGATTAGAATTAAATATTGATAATCTACCTTGAAAGATGATTTTATTTAATTAAGGAAAAACCACCTTTAATTTCAATTTGTTGGAATAATTGCATAAGTGTGTATGAATTATTAGCATGAAAACCAATTGATATCTAAACCCTAGGTCTTTCTTTCATTGAATTAGATCTTAGTTAATTGGGTTGATTTATTTTTCTTAATTTAATTTTAAATCAAATTCATTAGTTAATTAAAATTCATTTATTCCATCATTCTTATTCATAGATTAAATATTAGAAAATTTAGATAATTTTGGTAATCAATTCATTTCCCTGTGAGATCGACACTTCTTTACTCATTAAAATCACTCGCTACAATAGACCCGTATACTTGCGGTGCAAAAAGTGAGAATTGAATTTCATGGCATGTAGAGTATATATATATATATCGAGTGCATGGGTACATGTGTGTTCAAGTATGAGTAAAATCTGATAGTTCAGATAAAATATATATACGGATATGAATAGCGTACTACATTATCTATATTCTATTTAAACTTAATACTATTTTTTTTAAGTATGAATTTATCCGTATCCATTATATAATGAACTTGATTATTACTCATTTTAATCGGGTAAAATTCAAATGAGTAACTACGGGAATGGTATAAATTGCATCCCTAGCCATGAGTCGTGAGTCACATATGTTACAGTGGCATAGTACCATGAAGGAAGGAAAGCATATCAGTGGTGAATTGAATTTCATGGCATATGGTTAGGGACAACAATAAGTGGGCCCATATGTAGGGCCCAAAAGGTGCAAAGCCAGCAAGAAGATGATGATATCACCACCTCTTCCACCTTTGCAATTCCTACTCTGCTTCTTTTCTCCTCCTTGTACAAACTCAATCAAACACTGCATAATTTTAGAGAGAGAAAATCTGAAAATTTGGGTTTTAGAGAGAGAGAGAGAGAGAGCGAGAGAGAGAGAGAGAGTGGTTCTAGGATTGAAAACAGGAGAGTGGAGCGAGGATTTGGGCCAGAAATGAGACAGAAAAATAAGTAGATTTATACTTATTTTCATTGTACTATAGATTTGCTTGGTTTTCAATTTCAATTTTATAACATTTAATTTTATTTAATTTACTACTAAATTATTTAAAAAAAAACCCCTTTCTCAGACAAACAAACAATTGTGGTTTGAGAAAAATCCGAAACTTTTTCAGATACTCTCCCTCTCTCTCTCTCTCTCTCTCTCTCTCTTCTCAATCTTTTAGCTGAAAGATTGGCTAGGCTTGTGGGTTTGTTCCTCTCCTCTCATAAAGATATGCCGATCTTGACTCTATTGCCTGCGAGATTTTTGGTAATCTTTTTCCTTTTACCCTTTTAACTTGGTTCTTCATTCTTGAAATTCATTTCTATATTTTGCTGTTATAATCTCTCTGATTTTGATTTCAAAATTATGCCTTCTTAAAATTCAATATTTGGGTTTTCTTGTTGTTGTGTGTGCCTCTCTCTAAATCTTTGTATATTGTCTTAGTTCAAATTTTCTTTAAATCTTGTACTTCAAAAATTTTAAAAAAATTGGTATCTAATCAGGTTGGTTTTTGAAAATTTTAAAATTTCTTTGAAGTCTTGTTGTTGTTCATAGCAAAAAGGATCCAAGAGGATCCAACAAAATCCAAGAAATTGGATCTTTCTTTTACAATTTTGTTGCATATGGATGTTCTGAGTTCTTGAAAGATTCTTTGTATTTTTTCATATAATTAGATGGAAAGTAACAAGAATGGCTCAAGAAGAAGAAACTCAAAAGTGTAGCAATAGTAATAGTGGTGGTGGTGGTGTTAACATAGGGAATTTAGGTAGATCATCCAAGAAGCAAAAGCAAAAGAAAGTTCCACAAAGAGGACTTGGTGTGGCACAACTAGAAAAGATTAGATTAGAAGAGCAACAAAAGAAAGATGGGTCTATAATTTTGACATCTCCTCCCCCTCCTCCACCTCCAATTATATCATCATCATCATCATCATCATCACCGCCCAATAAATCAAGTTCCAATCATCACTTAGTGTCTATTCCAAATTTCAGTCAGTCTTATTCCTCTTCTTCATCAATTCCTTACCCTTGTGATATCTCTTCCCCAAATTCAATACTTAGGCCTCAAAATCTTGACATTTTTAACTCAAATTCTTTGGGGTGGCAATCAATTTCTGTTCATCAAGGGCATGGAAATATGCCTAAGATTTGGAATTCTTGTGACTATAACAATCTTGAAAAGGAGATTTGTGGGGTTGATCCTGGATTGGCTTTTAGGTCTGGTTTAAATTTACCATTTGAATCAAAACCCATGTGGTCAATCCCTTGTTTGATGCAAAGAGCACAATATCATCACCAACCTCCCCAACCTCCTCCTCCTCCTCCTCCTCCTCGTTCAATGGTATGATATATTCTTGGTTTGGTTCATTTTAGATGCTTAATTTTTTATTTTCTAGGTAAACTAACATTGTTTTTTTGGTAATTGATTTTGTGGGAAATTAATTATTTAGTTAAATGTCTCATCATCAACAAGCTCATCATCATCATCTCTACTAAATTTGCACATGGAACTCCCTTCAAACCAAAGTTATTATGGGAACTATTCAACTTTCTGGCCAGAGGAAGAAAAGGTGAGTTTAACTTTCTTGTAATCTTTCATACTATAATCAATTAGTTCTATTATTAAAAATTTAACAGAAAATTTCATTAATTAATGGTACTTTTTTTTTACAATTTTTTTTTTTCTTGGTTGGTTATATTTTATTAATTGGTGAATTTGGTTGAAATGTAGTATAGATAGTTGGCATGAAGAGGCCATACCCATTTGCTCTAGACAATCCTCCAGGTCCTTCTTTCCATTGCAAGTTCCCACCTTTTGTACATCCCATTGGCAGATCGGATGAATCAATTTCATTTAGCAATGGAAGCATATTCAATTTCACTCCTATCAATCCTAATTTCAGGTTTACCTTTATCTCAATCTTTTTTTTGTATTATCTTTTATGCTAATGTTATTAGTATTTTGAGTATATTGAAAACCTTTAAAAGGAAAAAAATACATTGAAATCTGTATTCTCACCTCTGACCTCTTGCATTATGAATTAACCCATTGAGAAATCACTGATTCAATGTGACAACTGTTTTTAATTAGTTGACAAAAAAATTTTAATATTGATTTCACTCTTATGTTAGCTAGATTAGAAAAATTAATTAAAAGAATATATTTCTCTAGTAATTGTATAATAATAATAATTATAAATCAATCTTGTTTATTAATTTTTATTGTTATGTTTTCGTGTCATTTTCAGAGAAGGTCCTTCCTGGTCTGATTCAATTTCAGAGCCAAAGCCTATTTCCAAGAAAAGTACAAAAGAAAATGGGGTTTTCAATGGAGATTTTCTCACGTTAGCCCCACCTACTACTGCTTTGACAAAATCAAATTCAGCTTATCTTGCTTTCCATGGCTGTGAATCCTTTGATTTTGATTCACTACCTTGTCAAGTGAGTGAGATTGTTAAACAATAAAATATATAATAATCTTTCTTATATACAATATTTTATCTATAATCATCTAATCTTTTATTTCTTTTTTAAATTTATTTTTTAAAGGGTAGCATGGAAGATTCAATTCTTCAACCTGCAGGACCAAGTGTACCAAATCAGCTACAGCCTTATTATAGCTTCTTGCCACCAGCAATAATGCAAATTGGCCATGGAAAAAATACTATTAGCAATTTTAATGGTGGTGAAGTAGAAGAAAAAATTGATCTTAATTTGAAGTTGTAAATCATTATACCAGGAATTAAGTTAATTACTTTATTTTTGTTTTTCTTACATAAATTAATAGTTTTGAATGCATATGTCAATTCAAATATTTAGATTTATTTTTATTTTTTTACATTAAATAGACTACTTTTATAAACTCAACTAGGTTAAACAAATAATTTGTAAAATCATTTGGATAAATAATTTTTAACTTACATATTCAGCATGATTATTATTGAAATTACATAAAATTCTTTTAAAATAAATAATAATAATTAGGGTAGAGTTATTGTAAAAGCTGATTTTGTTAGGCTAGAAGCTTCAAATTTCTGAATTTTGAAGATCATGACTAGAAGTCATGGACCAAGAGCTTGTGTTACCGAAATCAGAAATGGAAGAAATCCCAATTCTTCTACAATCTCCATTGGAATTCCACTACAGCTTTGAAGTTCTGATCATTCAAGTTTTTTTGTTTCCTCTCAACTCTCTTTTCGTTCAAACGCCAAGTAACGTCAAAAAAATGTCAAATGTGTGCAAAATTTAATTTAAGGTGTGATGATGACAAAATCAATGTGAAATATATCTACACATTTCTACACATTCAAGAAAGGAATCAAAAAACTCAAGCTGTAAAGATCAAACTTAACCATAAATATCCCCACAAAAATAATATGCCTGAAATCCACTAAGAAGAGTTTCCATATATGACGACACTGTTACAATTCACGAATTTTGGTCATGAAGGACTAGATTATCACTTTCTTTTATGTAATCCTTCATAATTGGAATAGTAGCAAATCTAATTATCACAACTGAAATCAAAACACATATGGCAAAAATAAAAGCGGAGATGTCACGACCCAAACATGAAGGCACGTGACCCGGTCTAGAGAACGGAAAAATTTAAGACTTTTAAAACCTGTAGTAAGCCTAACTATCCCCTAATTGACAAAACCACTTAATGACATTATGACAGTTGTAAATATCACAAAATTAGAGCTATGAGCTCATATGTCAAGCAGAACATACTGAACATCAAAATTGGTGCCACTCAGAACTAACATCCTAAACATATCAACATTACTAGTTCATCCTTAACAAACAACTCGCCAAACACAAACAACTAGTTAGGATAAAAATGAAATACATATAACAAAAATAACTATGCGGAGTTCTACAACTTATAATGCAGAACAATATGAAGAATAATTACATAACTAAATATAATACAATAAAATTCACTGACGAAGAATAAAAAGGCAGGAAAATATATTAGAAAATATCACTTCCAAACTGGATGAATACCAAACCAGCTCTCGACTAGCAACGCCTACCAAAAGTCACCTGAAACACCTCAACTGGACAACATATGAAGATTATCATAACACTAATTACCCACTAAGACATACTTAACGATTCTGAAGATCCTACTGAAATTTCGACACGATTTTTCCTAAAATTAGGATATTACCCACTGAAATAGAATAATTAAACACTTCAAAATAACCATCAAGAATGACAATAAACAATAATTCAGTCGCTTCTCTGGGCCTCCATACTTAACACTTATCACAATGACCTCAATTCATTAATCAACCATAAATTCAAGCATATATGTTTATACAAGAAGATTTCAATATATTTAAACATAGATTCTTATTTAACAGTTCAAATACATTTCTTGAAATTGTTTAAATAAAAATATGTAAAAGTAAACATTATTTTTCTTTGGAATCTTTCTAATAAATCATTTGGCAATTAAACTCATTTATTAATAAAACTAATTTTTAAAATCAATGCAAGCCTTTTAAAACATAATTTATGCTCAAATACTAACATATAATTCTATAAAATTATTTATTTAAATTGACGAACCAAATATCAAAATTCACATTTTCCAACCTTTGAAAATATCATACAAATCAGAAACATTCTTCATAATCATACATGAAGAGCAAACAACAGAGAATTTCAGTTGTATATTTTCATATATGTTAAGAGAGTTACAAAGGTCTATAAATAACAATATAATACACCAAAACTACAGCTGGAAATGAGATAAATATAAGGGGTTACAACTGATATTTAAAGATAAATATGAGCCTGAGATACATATCTTATCAATACATATAATTCAAATTCATTCTTTTATGTAAAAAGTACTTCCTATAAATTGGAATCTTCATAAAATTAATTTGGTTCGATACTCATTTCTAACAATGAACTCATTTCAATATCCAAAGTAAAGCAATATATATAAAAAAAATCGTATAAACAAATTCATAGAAATCCATAAAATTATAAATTATCAACTAACTCTAATAACAATTGTTTGAAATTAAATACTATCACTAAATTTAAAGAATTCAGACTCACTGACGTGGAATGCGATCAATCCAAGGTCGTAAAACAAGTCAGGGAATTGAAACAGAGTTGCTGGAATGGGATCGCCACAGCATTGCCAGAATCGCCATTGAAGGCAACTCCGTTCGGCCACCGCTGCCATAGATGATGGTTCTGGCGGTGAAAATTATGCCATTTGAACCGTCTTGATGTCAGAAGCTCGAACATGTGCTTCACTCGCCGCCAGTAGCCGAAAACAGAGCCCAACAATTTTGGTGGTCCTATTTTTCGATCTGCCTTTTCTGGTCACCCATTGGTGTCAAGATGGGTGCCAAATTGAAGTTTGAGTGAATATAATTCTAATGATACTAAAATCACTAGAAACTGATCTTGAGAATGGCCAGAATCGAGGCTGAAAGTTCCTATCGTCGGAAAAGTTTTGAACGGAGCGTGTGGCTTCCTCCATTGGCCGTTGGTGATGAGACCGAGGGTGCTGGAGTCGCCGGTGGATGGGCTAGTCATTGGTGCAAGTGGTGTCAGTTCACGACTGCCACAGAGGGGTGCACGACATTGACAAGTAACTGTACCTCTCTCTAATCTCATACATTAAAATAATAATAAAAGGGCTAACTTGGTGGTAAACAATATGTTGAATATATAATGTGTCTCGGGTTTGAGCTCAACCTGACTCTTTTTTTTTTCACAAATTTATTTTTATTACATAATATAATTCTTTTTCTTTTAAAGAAATTTATAATAAATAAATAAAATTTACCTCAACTACATATTATAAAATTTAAATATAAAATTATAATTAAATAATATAACATTTCAAATTCATAATAATTCTAAATTCAAAATAAAACTAAAATTATACATATAAATATAAAAAATAGAATTAAATAGTTATATTTTCTTACAAAATAGAATTTTTAAAATAATTGATAATTCAGGTTATCATAGAAGATAAAAAAGATAGTTGAAAACTATTAGTTTAATTGCCATATTTTCTCAATAGTTTGATAAGCAACTTGTGTGTGTGTGTGTATATATATATAAGACTAAAGTTGCTCCTTAATTTTTTTCTTAATGTAAAAAATGTGAAATATATAATTAACAAAGCATGAATCATTTTATGCTAAAGAACTTGGTAAATTTATCATCGAGTGAAGAAGAAAAATAAAATACTTTACAAGTAAAAAAAATCATATAGAAACTGCACTAAGTAATTGTGGATTAAGAAAAAATAAAAGGCTTAAGAATTGAAATTAAGTCTAATTATATTTATTGAAAATTATTCTCAACAACTTTTGTATAATTTAATTTGTAATTTACAACAAGCACTAAATACAAGTGAAAATCTTCAAATATAATATCTAAAAGATTTTTGCATTCATGCAACTATTATTGATTACTTAAATGTTCATATATATCTATCTTTATTTAGGTATTATGGATAAAAGTATGGACATTGAGCTTATGGAGGGAGGAAGCTTAACTCGTCACTTGCAACATACATAAGCAAAGTCAAGAAGGAAATATCAATGAAACACTTCAAGAATTATTCTAACAAAAATTTCAAACTTAATATGAACGCTATAATTATGTATAGGCAAAAGGGTATGACATATCTATCAAAAGCTCTAGAAAAAACCAATGACTATTGAGTGATTTAGGAGTTTATGTAGAAATAAACATAATATGTCAATTGAGTTCCGAAAAAGAAAAACATCAAACAGTCTCATATCACGATAATTTAGTAAGTACTAGAGGATGAAAGAATAACACTTATTAAGGTTCGTGATAGAACAATATGAAATTTTGAAAACAACTATTTCCATTTATGATTACAATGAAAGCGAATAGGGTAAAAACTTTTGTTGTTGTGGTTAGGTGGGAAAAGATTGGTAGTTGTTTTGTAACAAACTTTGGCATGTGGACGGTGGGGATCTGATTGTGCTTTGTCTGGTCTTTGTTTCAGTGGGGCCTTCATTTCCGACCTCTAATTATCGTCCAAGGCAACCACTACTGACTACTGGAGTCCATGATTGCTTTTCGTCATAACTTGTTAATATATATATATATATATATATATATATATATACACATTAAACACCCACTTATTAATTTATTTTCATCCACTAAGAGAAATTATGATCAAGATCAAACTACAATTATTGATATTAAATAATTTTCATAAGAAAAATTAAAGAATATATATTCTTTAATTTTTCTTATGAAAATTATTTAATATCAATAATTGTAGTTTGATCTTGATCATAATTTCTCTTAGTGGATGAAAATAAATTAATAAGTGGGTCTTTAATGTGTATATATATATATATATATATATATATATATATATATAAAAGGAAGTTGTGATGTATTTCAAAAATCAAAATGCCAGTGAAAAGTTTGCAAATTTTTATAAGTTTTTATTATTATAAATTTACCTGGTTTTTTACTAAATGGTAAAAATGAGATATGGGTTTTACTAGCACTGAGCCACTCGCTAGAACCCGATCGAATGCCTGACGTGCCCCGCGCGCTAGAGGAACACTCTATGCTTCAATAGTGACATCTGCACAAATAGCTGGTCTGATTTAGCTCTGGTTCAACCCATTGGTTTGACTCGATCCTTATACTTTGACCAAATGATTATGTCTCTATCTTTCGGTCTCAGCCCCATATTCTTTGAAAAATGGAGAAATCGGATATTACAAAACTAATTGCAATAATTTTGATTGGCTCAAATTATAATCTTTGGGTTTAAGGAATAAAATTTTTTTTAATAGGTCGCAAGTTTTGGCGTATTATCACTAAATATATCACTAACCTAACTAAAAATTTTGGCAAGTTTTTTAATAGGTCGCAAGTTTTGGCAAGATGAAATTGATGCCAAATTTACTGATCACCTTAAAGATTGAGATAGTAAAAATCATCAAAATATTATTTGGTGTTGCAATACCTCTATTCTATCTATTCATCTTAAATTTGCTGACTATGAAACTGCAAAAGAAATTTAGGATTTCTTGACTAACTGATACCAAACCATTGGACTTGCTTACTATTTTCTTTTATGGAATACTCTTCATAATCTCAAACAAGAATCTAGTTAGTTTGTGAATTATTTTCTTGCTCAAGTTCAACCAATTTGGAATCAAATCTCTTAGGCCAAAATCAGTGAAGATCATCTTCGTCTTATTCAAGTTCTCAATGCTCTTCGACCCGAATATGAAGTTGTCCGTGCTTCCCTACTTCATTGAAATCCTCTTACTACTTTGGATATGGCTATACAAGTGCTTATTTTCAAGGAAACTCACCTTAATCTTGACAAAACTTCAAATTTTGAACTTGCTCTTACAATTGCTTGATTCCCACATTAGATATCTGGCAACCTAGTCTATAAGAATTGTAATAAAATTAGTCATATTTTTGCTAATTGTCCTACTATAGAATGTAGATAATATCATGGTTTAGCCATATTCTTAAGCATTGTCTAACTCGTCCTCCAGGACCAAAAGGTGGGTTTCCTAAATCCAAGAATTTCTCAAAGCTTGGATCTACTTCTATCACTACTGCTGCCACTGAAGGTTCTATTGCCATCATTATGAGTGATCTTGAGGCACTACTCAAACAGGTTATCTCTTTCAATTCTCTTGCAGCCATGTTTGTCACCCCGTGTAAAACTCATTGTCTTTTTGACTCTGCATATTGTAACCATATGACTATCAATATTAATTTCTTATCTTCTACAACACCTGTATCTTCCTTACCAGCAATCCACGCATCAAATGGAACTTAAAATGAACATCACTCACACTAGTTATGCAATTACCTCCAATCTTAGTCTTTTTGAAACCTACTATATTCCTAGCTTGACAATCAATCTTAACTTTGTTGGTCAATTATTTTAGAATGGACTAAAAGTTATCTTTTCCCATTTTGGTTGTTAGGTACATGATCCATAAATGGGACAGATTCTTAGGACGGATCTCAGGGTTAGGCAATTATTTGAGCTTGTATCTCTTATCTTCCTCCAAAACTTGTGTCCAATGTAACAACTACCAAATCCGCCATTCACCAATGGCATCTTCGTCTTGGTTGTGCCTTAGCCAGTAAAATTTAGTCTTTAATTTCTCATGACATGTTAGGATCTACAAAGTTTGAGTCTTTTAATTATTTAAATTGTCAACTTGCAAAATAACTTGCCTTGGTTTTCAATAGTAGTGATCCTATTTTAGATAGTCATTTTCACTTAATTCATTATGACATTTAGGGGCTTTTTCCTATTTCTTTAGTAAATGGTTTTCATTATTTTGTTTTATTTATTGATGATTATTCTTGATTTACTTGGATATATTTTTTAAAAAATCGATTTGAATTGCCACAAATTTACATTACATTGCCAATATGATTAAATCTCAATTTTCTTGTACTATTAAAATTCTTTGAATAGACAATGGTATGAAATATCAGGATTCTTCTTTACTTTGCTTCCTTAATCAACAAGGCATGGTTGTTTAGCATTCTTGTCCTCACACTTTCCAACAAAATGGACGAGTTGAAAGAAAATATTGTCATATCCTACATTTTGTTCGTGCTCTTCTCCTTTATGCCTTATGTTTAGAAAATTTTGGAGAGAAACAGCTCATACTACTTTACTACTTTATATACCATTAATCGTACCTTTGTGCTTCATAATTTATCCCCTTTTGAAAAGTTGTTTGGTAAAGCTCCTGACTGTTCATTCCTTAAATCTTTTCAATGTGCCTGCTTTGTTCTTTTACAAACTCATGAACATACAAAATTAGAACCTTATGCTCGTGTATGTTGTTTTCTTAGTTATGGGATAGAAACAAAGGGTATCATTTTTAGGATCCTACTTTTAATAGATTACGCATCTCTTGTCATGTTACCTTTTGGGAAAACACTATGTTCTCATATTTTTCTAAATTTCACAATTTTATCAATATTGACTCCCTATTTTTCATTGATTCCTCCATTGAGTTGTTTCCTAGTTCTGATATAGGTAATTTTGATGCACTCAATACCATTCCTTTCCCATCTACTCCTATTGAATTTGCTCCAGTTGTTGATCCTGCATTTATGCCTACACCTGCACTTGACATCACACCTTGTCGTTCTACCCAGGTAAGAGAAACTTCTCATTACTTTAATGATTTTCACTTTTATTCTACTATTGTAAACCTTCATGAGGCTCACTCTCCTCATGAGGCAAGTAATGACCCTTTTTGGTAGCAACCTATGACTAAAGAACTTTAAGGCTTAGAGAAAACATATACTTGGGACTTAGTAAATCTTCCTCCTAACAAGACCCTTATTGGCTGCAAATGGACTTATAAAATCAAGACTTGTTCTCATAGATCTATTAAACATTACAAAGCTCACTTAGTAGCCAAAGGTTACACTAAAAAACATGGTATTGACCATGAAGAAACCTTTGCTCTAGTGGCTCGATTAACATTTATTCATACTCTATTAACTATTGTTGTAGTCTATAAATGGCAACTTTTCCAAATGAATGCCAAAAATGCTTTCCTTTATGGTGACTTGTTTGAAGAGGTTTATATGCATTCTCCTCGTAGTTATCATTCTTCTCATAAGTTTTGTAAGCTTCAACGAGCTTTACATGGATTGAAACAAGCTACTCGGGTATGGTTTACCAAATTTAGTTATGGTTTACCAGATTTAGTTATGGTTTACTAGATTTAGTTCTACTCTTACTCAATTTGGCTTTGTTTCTTGTCCATATGTTTATGCATTATTCATTTGTCAAAATGACGATGGTATTGTTCTTTTGTTACTTTATGTTGATGATATGATCATAACAAGTAGTGATACATCTGGTATTTAAGAATTACAACATTATCTCAGTCAGTATTTTGAAATAAAGAATCTTGGTTCTCTTAGCTATTTTTTGGGTCTTGAAGTGTCTCATAATTTTGACGGCTATTATCTCTCTCAAGCTAAATATGCATCTGACCTGTTTTCTCAAGCTAGCATTACTGATAGTAAAACTGCATCAACCCCTTTATAACTCAATCGCAAACTTACTCCTCTTGATGATCCCACTTTATATCGCCAGCTTGTTGGGAGTCTTTTTTATCTTACTGTTACTAAACCTAATATCTCATATGTTGTTCATCTGGTCAGTTAGTTTATGTCTATTCCTCACATCCTATGTTTCTGTAGTAATTCGGATCCTATGTTATATTAAAGAAACTCTTTTTTCATGGTTTCTATATTTCTCTGCTAACTTTTCTTTGATGTTATCTGGATATTTTGATGCTAACTGGGCTGGTAATCTGATAGATCATCATTCTACTACTAGTTATTATTTTTTCTTAGGTAATTCTTTTATCTCTTGGCGAAGCAAAAAGA